>JAZDUH010000103.1:3602500-3953720 GCA_036419115.1 Scarus forsteni | reverse complement strand
GCACCTATAAAATTTAATTGGGAGAAAAGCAGTTTGTTCCAGCCCTAGTTTTAGTAGATTAATCCAGTGATTCCCAGTTTATACAGTAGATTAAGTTCAAACTGGCAAACTGGAGGATGGATCGGTGAAGCATCTTGGAGAAGAAAATCTGTCCTGAATTATCTAAGATTCTTACAGTAACATAAGTTCAGTCTGACAGCCTTCTCATTAAATCCTCTGTGAGTTTGTAACAGCTTCAAGTTCATTAATGAATATGTTCCAGAAATATTAATTTCTTTTTCAAAAGTGAACGGTGTTGCCCACTGACATCGCCGGTAAATAAATCTATTTAGTGGGAAATAATTCACTTTAAGAGATTTTATTTGTATGTTATGCATGTTAAATGTTGAGCTGGAGGTGGCAGCCGGCTTACAGACACATTTATTTTTCTTGAAGTGTGTGAGAGTAGGGCTGGAGGTCAAGTGTCTGAGGGGTACAGGCTGTGAAAAGTTTTGGAACCACTGCTTTAACCAATAGAATAATGCCTTTAAAATGATTATTCCTACCCTGACACACCAGATCCAGTCCTCAGGTCATCACACTTTAAAGGGACTGTGTGGAGTTACAAGTAATTACAAAAAAGTCTCACTTTTAGATATACGCCTGATGGAAATACACACTTTAAGATGAGTTTTATAACATCAAAATAGGTTATCTATAAATGCTATTCCTTAGCTTCATGGTCGGGTCGGACAGGGCTGGACTGGCCTGGATACTCAACTTCAGGAACAAGACAATTAAAACTAGAGCAAATTTATATTATTCTGACACATCTTAGAGCACCGGGCTGTAAGTAGCGATATATAGCCGGCTACAAAACTACAATACTAAGTTTTCCAAAAACTGCTTGTTGTCACACATCAAAAACTACCACTACGTAACTAGAAAGAGATACATTACCTCATCGCTTTGCATCCTGTAAGTTGTTGAAAAAAGACGTTGTAAAGCAATGCAGAGCTCTGAGGAAGGTCCGAGCTGCGTTTATTAGCATCAACACGCACACTTTGGTTTGGGTCACGTCTTTTGGTGCGTTCCAGTTGTAGTCAGAAGTAGGAATTTCCGAGTTCCGAGTAGGAAACTGCAACTGGAACGTCCCCCGAGGTCGGAATTTCCTACTGGGAACTCGGTGAAACCTCGCCACCCCCGAGTTGACAATGGAAGATGGATGCCCCCAGTGTGAACAGTTATTTAGCTCCTGTAATAATCAATTTATTTGCACTTCTGACTGGGGTGTGTCACTCTAGATCAGCTGTATACATAGTATTGTTAGACTTATATTTACAAAAATGCTGCCATAGTGATAATCACATTCTTCATGTGATATTTGTGAACAACAACGCAGGGCGTGCTAACAACAGCTAACAATAGCCTGGTAGATCGGCATGTTTTTTCCGACTTCAACTGGAGCAGATAAGTCAGAGATGATGTCACTCCCAGTTCCGAGGTTACTGGAACGCAGCATTACGACAGTCGCCGCACGTGCTCATGGGTAGCAGAGTCTTAATGTCGCTGGTAATAGATTCTCCTCATAGCACTTTTTATATATTTAAACACAATAATCTTCCAGTTTTGCTTTTGTCCCAGTAAATATGGAATTATCTGAAAATCACTTGTACTGTGGGTTTGTGTTTGTTATTTTAGAGCTTATCTCAGTGAATGATCTGTTTTTGAGTTTGTCTTTCCGTTGGGTAAAAGCTTCTTTTGGTTTATTTTAGGGGTGTTTGAGTATTTTTACTTGTAGGGTCTTCTTTCCTCTTTTTACCTTCTTTTCTCTTCCCTTTTTTCATCTTAAATCACGCTCTCTTCTCTTTTTCTTTCTTCTTCTTCTCCTGATTTCATTCCTTATGCCTTCTCTCTCTGTTGTCTATTTGACCTCCTTATCTCTCTTCCTTTCCTTTAACTTCTCTTTATCCCTCCTCCCTACAGAGCTAATAAGAAAAACGTGTCCTTCCTGTGGACGTAAAGGTGTAATTACAAGGCAGGCGAGTTTTCAAAGAGCTCAGAGGAAGAGACGAGGAGACGAGGGGGAGGTGATGGAGAGAAAAAGGAGAGGAATTCATGAAACAACCAGAGGACAGGTGGAAAAAGAAAGAGGGAAGGAAACAAGAAGGAGAAAGAGATGATAGATAAGGGAAGGGGGCAAGGAAGGGAGTGGAGGTGGCACAAGGAAGGAAGAAAGAGGAAAAGGAAAGGAAACAAGGGAATTGGGAGGAAGAGGTGAGGACAGAAAATTAAAGACAGTGGAGAAGAGGAAAGGAAACAAGGGAAGGAGAAAGGAAGAGAGAAAGGAACAAGGGAAGGTTGATGCTGAGGAGAAATAATTAAGAATGCATTAAATAAAATACTGATCCCAATTCCAGTGAAGTGTGGATTTAGTGTAAGATGTAACTAAAAGAGAATAAAATAATTTCCAAATCATTTTGACAGATATTCAATTAAATACACTCCAAAGACAAAGATATTTAATGTCCAAACTGATAGAAGATTTAGAATTGCCTGTTACATATTGCAGAAAACATGAAAAAACATAACACTGATCTATTTACACTTTTAGCATAGTGACAATAAGTAAATACTTAAGAACTTACTTTTACAATTGTAAAGGCAAGGAGTTAATGTGAAGGAATGAGGTTACTTAACTGAATGAAATAAGAATGCATGAAAAAAAAAAAGGGTTAAAAAAATATATAAAAAATTAAGTTAAACCCATGCATACTTACACACGTGGAATAATATTTATAATGATAGTAGTAAATGATAATTATAGCAAAGTGAAAATAAGTAAATAATTAAGAACTTATAGTAACAATAATTGAAGCAAGGGTTTAAAGTGAAGGAAAAAAACTGACTAAAAATATGAAAATGATTAAGAAAATATATCAGAAGAATAAATAGATATGAAAAATGTAAATTGAATTAATAAATATATATACGTACACATAAACACACATATAAGTGAGATGCATTACTGTTAATCTGGAAGATGTCACATCCCAAAAGTTTTGCCAGATCCATTGTTGGACGAAAACAAGGTGAGGAAGTTTGAGGAGCAAATGCAGACGTATTTTTTAACCTCTTCAGCCCCAAAGTACCTGATTTTATGAATTCCTGCATGCTCTCGAGCAAAAACATTAGAAAAAGTCAGCTTTTTTTCAAAATCCTCGCCTGATCATATTGTTGTCAAACCTCTCTAATTTTGCTCTGCATCACTTTATAACAACAGTCTTTTGCAGAGATGGTGTAAAAATATGTTTTATTCAAGTCTAACAGCCACTCCACGATCATTTCCAAAAGATATTCACAATAAACATTTTTTTTATAGGCCAGGATGAAATTTCCAAATTATTCTGACTCTATCTTCATTTACTCTGTCCCAGTAACACATAAATTGATAATTCCACATTTGGAAAAATCTCTGAAGTGTTGTTTTTATTATGACATCAGATAAGTCAAGTGGATCTTGTGGTTGCAGAGATACACTCTTTTCTTTATGAGTATGTCATTTTCGAGCAGAAGGCTTAAAAAGAAGCTGAAAAGGTTAATGATTTAAATCCACTGGTTAACACACACTTCATCTATTTCTCTTGTCTCTTCCGGTCTTGCTTTAGCAGCTGGACTGTCTGTTTCTCCTCTTCTGTCCAATGTTTTGTCCTCTTTAAAAATGTCATAAATAAAATGTAAAGGAAAGAATGTAATGATAAGGATGATACAATTAATGGGAGTGAAAAAGGAAAGGAAACAAAGAGATAAGGATGGATGTTGATGACTGTTCTTTATGTCTCTGCAGGAATCGAGCACATTAAAGGGTTCAGAGTTTATCTGGAGGACAAAAATCCAGAAGGGAAACAGTGTCAACATCTGATCCTCAAAGAGCCTCGACAGCTCAACTTCTCCTACAGGATCACGGTGAGGACAGAGAACACATTAGTCCAGCAACAATCTGCACAAAGGAAGCATCTTAATAAATCATTTTCATGTTTGGACACAGAAACAGAAGCTTTTGAAAATCTGATGCCTGATTAGATTATACCTAAAAAACACAGTCAGACATGTAAAGCATCTATGGTCTACATTAGGGAGTTTAATGGAAGTGGTTGGATGAAATGTATCTCCTTTGACAAAGAAAAGGAAGGTATGGGTAGAGTAATCTGGATCTCATTTAAAATGGAATATAATTTAGAAAGAGGAAACACCTTTAAATATGTATGTACGAGTTGGTTTGTATGTAGGTATTTATACGGATAAAGTTATTTAATGAAATGTGGGGGTTAATGAAATATAGATACAAGCTTCCTATTGGATAATTACTGCATGGGTGATTATCTTCCAGCTGAAACAAGTTATTTAACCCCAGCTTCTCATTTCTTAAACAACCATGTCAAAGACACATCCTGTGGTCGTGGAAAAGATGTTAGTCTGTTTAAGAAGGGTCAAATCATTGGCATCAGGCAGAGAAAACATCTAAGGAGATTGCAGTAACTATTAAAACTGGGTTAGGAACTGTCCAACACATTATTAAAAACTGGAAGGATAGTTGGGAACCATCGTCTTCAAGAAGAAATGTGGTCAGAATAAAATCCTGAATGATGGTGATCGGTGAATCACTTAAACATTTGGCCAAATCAAATCACAGAAAAACAACAGTAGAACTCAGGAGTGTGTTTAATATTGAAAGTAAGAGCATTTCCACACACACAATGTGAAGGGAACTCAACGGGTTGGGACTGAACAGCTGTGTAGCCTTAAAAAAAACCACTAATCAGTAAGGCTAACCAGAAAACAGGCTTCAGTTTGCTAGGGAGCATAAAGATTGGACTGTGGAGGACTGGAAGAAGGTCATGTGGTCTGATGAGTCCAGATTGACCCTGTTCCAGAGTGATGGGAGCATCAGGGTAAGAAGAGGCAGGTGAAGTGATGCACCCATCATGCTTAGTGCCTACTGTCCAAGCCTGTGGGGGCAGTGCTGTGATCTGGGACACTGCAGAAGCTTATCAAAACATTGACACAGTGAATGTGACTGTAATCAAAGCTAAAGGCGGTCCAATTAAATATTCGAGTGTGTGATCTTTTTTTGGCCAGGCAGTGTATATTTGTTTTTGGAAATACCACTTCTAGTGTCTGCTGTTATTTGTTTTGTTATTGATGCAGAAATAATACAAAATTAAAAACAAAAGCTTCATGTGTTATTATAGTTCAATCAATCAATCAAACTTTATTTATTTAGCACTTTTCCGACAACATATGTAACTCAAAGTGCTCACAGAAAAGAAAACAAGAGGAAAAGGAGAGGGGTTAAAAAAACAATTCCAAACTAGGCACCTGTCAGGGGAACACAGTGTGGGATTGGGAAAAAAAAACACCTCAACACATGAGACAACAAACACAGAGACGAGCACATGGGGTCGGGGGGATGCAGCCAGCAGGGGCGTTGATTTGAAGGGAGACCAAGGACCTTGTCTTCGCTCAGACCTGACAAAGTTTCTGTTCTAGAGCTATTTTTTTCCTTGTCTTCTGAATATGGATACAGACGTTTTATTTTTGTTTATTTTTATTTTGTTAATTAATTATGGATGCTCAGTATCAGATTTTCGATGATGTCCAATGTGCTAATATTTTTGGTCAAGAGCACAAGCTCTGCACTTAACAAAAACTGGACTTCTTTCTTTCACTGTTACGGTATACTCTTGCATGAAGCAGATGTGAAACAAGAAAGCAGCATTGAACTCTTGCAGAAGTGAAACCCTCTATTTTTTAATGCACCCATGCAGTGATGTGAAGGTGCATCAGTACTGTACATTTTGGGGTGCTGGTTTGGGTGGAGTGGTTAGCAACCAGGCAACCCCATGTACTTGCTTCTGCCGGTCCAGGATCGAATCACACCTGTGACCAGTTTGCAGAGTGTCTTCCCTACTCTCTTACCCCTTTCACAAGCCTATCCACTGTCTCTCTCCTATCAATAAAGGCACAAAATGCCCCAAAATACCCTTAAAAAGATATATATATACTGTACATGTCTTTGATTTGCTTATATTCTGACTGATATGTGTGGAGAATATATCAGCTGCAAACATCTGCAATTATTTCAATATCAGCCGATATTGATTTCAAACAGATAATATATAATATTATAATATGTAATTAATGCTTTATTTCCTGTCTTTTCACAGAAGTTGAGCAGTCAGCCGCTCAGCTGCCTGAACTTCGGACACGGACTACATGGTCCGAGTCGCTCCTTTTCCGACGCTCATGAACGAGAGCTTCTTCCTCCATCTTTCCTCAGGACCAACTGTGAGTTTAACCCATTAGATCCTCCCTGAATTCTTCTTCATGTGCTTCATTCTTCAGGCCTTTTCAGAGTCATATTAAGACACCTGAAGCATGTGCAGCACGTTAACCTTTCATTAAATCCTCACTTTGTGTCTTTCTGCTCGCTCAGCTCTCTGAGGTGAAGATGTGATAAAGCCAAACGAACTCTCTAATCATTCCTGTCTGTGTTCATGTTGCAGCGTGTGAAGTCCTCCTGGGATCAGACAACCTGGTCTGTAAGCCCTGTAAGTTCCTCACTGTCGTCGTCATAACCAGAAACATGTGCAGGAACACTGCGTGCTGGGTTTGATCATCGTTTCTCCAAAGAGATTACAGGAAGTTTAAAAATCTGTGGAGTAATTTAGGGTGTAAAGGGGTTGGTGGAGTGTTTGGCTTCAGAGTGGAGATCGTAAAAAGAGTTTATTTTCATCTTAGGTTGTTTTGTTTGAGATAAATGGTAGTGCTTTCTTAGTTTGCACTTCAAGAACCAAAGAGAGCTTCATTTGTTTTGCATTAGAAGCTGAAAATGAGAAAAAAATAATGTTTTGTAATCTGCAGATTTAGCACTGTTTAAAAAACATAAGGTACAGAAATCAGAGCTAAAGTCAAAATCATATTTTTAAAAGGTTCTGAAGGACATAGTGCAGTAAAATAGGACTTAATGTGGAGAATACAAGATTTATGAAGACAAATTTCAAAGTTGAAGTGTTGACGTTAAACTGTTTTATTTTCAACAAGGTACTTTTAAGTTAAAAATAGCAAAAGACATGACAATAATAAAACAATGTTACAAATATAAAAACAAATGTTATATGAAAAATGAATAAAGATATATAAAATAATAATAATTGTAAAATAAAAAAAATAAAAATAATCAAATAAATAAATACATAGAACTATAATGATAAAACTAAAAACAACAGGATAAAAATTATAAAAGAAAATATGAATATACTGACAGAATAACAATAGATAAATAAATGAAAATAATATTGTTAAGCTTCTGACATATAAAAATGCATGCTAAGACATAAAAACAAGTGTACATTACATGTTTAGATTTCCATATTTCCGAAAAACTATAAGCAGAAAAATATAAACACTTGCTTAGTGGTATGTAATTTTCTGGTACACCCTCTGGGTGCTGAATCCAATCCAGTCCAAATACAATAGGGTCTTCGTTTTCTTAGAAACTATGAAAAATACTGTATTAACAGACCCAAATCACACGCCAAATCATTCAGCTTGTGCTGATCAAATCCTCTACAAACTGAATCCGCGTGAATTTAAATTTTGCATCACTGCTGTCACTGCGTTCTTCAACATCGATCAGGTCTTCTAGAGCAGTGGTTCTCAACCTTTCAAAGTTGCGACCCCCAATTTAACGTTCAGTACTGTCCGCGACCCCCCTCCCCCCGGAACGCAATGAAAATTCGCTGAAAGTTGCTGAAACAACACCCGATTGATAAAACGTTTGTCGGATATACAAATCAGTAATTGATTTTGAGTAATAAAATGCCTGTTTGAGACCAATCACTTGTTGTCCTTTAACGTCCGGTCGGACGCCACATTAATTTTGCGCATTTATATCTTTCCTAAATGATTTGGCGACCCCCAGAAATCATCTTGCGACCCCAATTGGGGTCAGGACCCCAAGGTTGAGAATGGCTGTTCTAGAGGAGGTAGTTGTTCATAAACTGGCACTGGAACTTCAGATGAATGAGGCGTTGGTCTGTAGCTGACAGTAGATTAGGATGTTCTATTTTACTTTTATTTTTCTTGTTAAATCCTGATGTTTTCACTAAACAAAAGTAACAGTCTGTGCATTTTCTTTTTCTTCTCGACAAACCACGGGGATACCAAATGCAAACTTTTCACATGTTCCTTTGGTCCACTTTGTGCAGGGCCCATGGCTTGTCTTGACCTAGAGTTTTACTTTCAAATATGCAAAATATGCTTGTTTGAAATGCACTGGAATGGAGAAACTACCACAAATATAGCAAAAGGAGTCAGGGCTGTTTAGGCATTTACAACGAGAAGTAGCAGGAGCAGACATGATCAGAAACAAAGGCAATGTATTTCGATGTAAATAAAACACTAAGATGGACACTTACAAGCTTTGACAACTAAAAAACAGCATAAAAGAAATAGAACTTAAAATGGCATACCCATAGTTATAAAGTTAAGAGAAAAGACAGCACTATGTTAGCTTTCTGTTTGCAGATATTGATAGTTCTGACCTATTAGGAGCTGCACACACCTCTCATCACACTGTCTCAACTGTGACTGCACAAACAAGTTGCCATGCAGCTGTAGATGAGTCCGATCATAATCAGCTGGCAAGTCTTATTACAGCTAATCAGTGGAATTTTGCTTATCTGGAGGGTAAGCTGTGGAGAAAAAACTTGACGTGCTAGAAAAAAACTGACAACAATTTTGGAATCTGCCAGTTTTAGTCTAAATCAGCAAAGAAATGTAACTGAACAGATTTCTTTTTCAAATTGTTTCTCAGTGTAATGGATGGATGGACTTGAAGCGCCACACTCGAGACTTTGTTCGCTCAGTTTGTGTTTTTCAGTGTGATGAGTTTGTGTGAAAGGATTCAGTGTAACTTTGGTTTCTCTCTCTTCAGTCTGGAGACCAAAGACCCTGAACGTGTCTCAGCTGGGGTCAAACCTCCACGTGGCGTTCGATCAGGCTCCGCCCTCGTTCGGCTTCCATTTCTACTACCTGTACTACAAACTGAGGCAGGACGGACCCTTCAGACTGCAGCGCTGCAAACCCGTGAGTTATCAGACATAAACAATAATTCAGAAGGCTTTTGGAGACGACCTGAGTGTGTTTAAGAAGTTTTAATGTGGCTTTTCTTCCTAACTATATCATTTTTAACCCTTTCATGCACGGTGTCCACTACAGTAGACAGCTGTTTGGAATTAATGTTATACCCTTTAGGCTGCAGTATCATGTCCATCTACCAGGTGGTAAATCCCCAAACACTTATCTGAACATTCTTAAAAACATTAGCTTTGTACATTTTTCCCATATCGAGATGTTGCATGGTAACTCGAAAACAGCTGATGAGGAGCAAATTTCACATTATTTTTTATTTTAAATTTTAGTGTAATTCACAAGTGAATAATTTGATGTAATGATACATGTACTTCAGATTTTGTGTTTGCTTTTATTTACACTCATTAATGTTTGTAAAGAGCATGGATTTTTATCTTTAAGTTCCACTTAATTTACTATTTATACTGTTTGAAATATAACATAAAAATGATAATGATTTTTCCCTTGTTTGAAAGTAAAAACTAACATTCTAGAAAAATATTTCTTTGCATGAAAGGGTTAACTTATTTTGCAGTTGATGTGTTAAGACTTAATTCAAGTGTTAATCCTATTGACTATGTTTGTCATAGTTTTCAGAAAACTACACTGTAACTAATAAAAACAAGAGCACATGGACAAAAGCTAAAACTAAATTAACTGACATTATCTTCAACAAATAAAAACGAAAATGTTTGACAGATATTAATCCATTCAAAGCTAATTTGATCATGTAGAAAGTAGAGACAAGTTAGGAATGTATCAAATGGGAGAGCGCAGACTTCATCCATATTTTGATTTTCACCATAAATATTAGTCCTACCTTTATTTCATCTAAATATTTAGATTCCTTGACCATGAAAACATACCATTAGAAATTGGATTCATAATGATATCTAATTTAGTTCAGTAGTTATTCACGAAAATCACATTTTTCGTCATGGCGGTTTTCTTCTGGATCTAGCTCCAAAGTCTTAAGATACAATGAATCCAATTGAACACTCCAGATTCCACAGTATCTTGGCTATATTTTGGTGTTTGTTGAAAGTCTTTGATTTTATTTGTTCACTTGTTATGACGAAAATTCCAAGGATATCTAATTTTTTCTCGTTCTGGATCAGAGAATCCGGAATTTTGCCAGGATCCAGATCAGTCTTTGATATCTTGTAGAACCTGTTGGAAACTTGTCCTGTATTTTTGGTCCAAATGCTCTGAGTATTTTTGGGAGAGTAATATGCACAAATGCCGATAATGGTCCTATCTCGCACTGTTAAAGAATCCTCTAAAAATGTCCTGGATCCAGACGGTGATCCGGATCACTCCCAAAATCGAATCATTTGTTTCTTGTCCCAGTCCGGACATTTCCTGAAAATTTCATCGAAATCTGTCGATAACTTTTTGAGTGATGTTGCTAACAGAGAAGCAAACAAACGAACAAAAAAACACAGTCACAGCTGCCTTAGCTTGGTGGTGGCGGGATAAGTTGTGGAGCGATCCAATCAGAGCTGCTCTCTTTATGAATTGGTATATTCATGTAGAGCAGGTTCACTGTTTGTTGTCAGTTCTGGTATTGTAACTGAGATGCTCTGCCAGGTAGCCTAAATAAAGGAGACTGCATGTCACACAAAAAGGAATATTTGTTTCTGTTTAAACTTTACTGACATTCAATAAAGGGCTAATAGATGTTAAATTTTATCCAAGTGTGAAACATGACTTCAGAAATTCAAGGAAACATAAAAATACCTTACACTTTACACTTCAGATTTTAGTCGACTGAATATCAGCAAAAACCGGACTTAAAATTGAAACAATTTAGATAACTAAATCATGACTAAAACTAAAAGATATTTTAGGCAAAAGAATAAATCTAAATTAAAAGTGCTGTCAAAATTAACACTGCTTGATTCAAGCAAAAGCATCCCATAACTGATGTATGAATAACTGCTCCATCTGCAGGACCTGAGCCAGCCCAGGACTACATGCATCCTCCAGGATGTCACTCCAGGGACCTACACTATAGAGGTACTTGAACGCATCACAGCCCTTCATCTACACTATTAGTTTAACACAGCTTTATTTAAAGGATAAGTTCAGTTTCTACAGCTTTCACATTGTTTATAGAATGAAGTAGAACAATATTCTCACCCAGAAGGCTTTCCTGATCCAAACAGTGCTTCAGGAGATATTTAGATCCAAAATCGAGCGGCGGACATCCGTATAGTGGTAGCACACGGGGCATGTATAGCGCCGCTCCTTAAACTGCATTAGTCGTCCAAAAACTCATTAGTTTCAACAATATTTCATCATGATCTGCTCACGCTACTCCTCCATTACAGTCTGTGTCACTCCAGACATGTTTTTGTGACTGTGCTGACCTCTGAACTGAAAAGTTTCAGAGGTCAGTTTCTTTCCGGTTGCACATGCGCAGTGCGGCTCATTGTTTCAGCGGCGACCGCCGGCTACACAACGACTTTCTTCTTCCAGTTTTGTACAAAATGGACGAATATCTATCGGATGAAGATGTTGTGGAGGAGAACTTTGAATATGATGGGTGTCCTTACAGTTTCGAGCCAGAGTTTACAGATGAGGAGCTCATCGAAAGGAAGATGCGGACGCACAGAGAAGAACAGCTGGCCAGAGAGCAACAAACAATGAGCCGTACTGCGCATGCGTGCGCAACCGGAAAGAAACATTTCAGTTCAGAGGTCAGCACAGTCACAAAGACATGGGTGGAGTGGACCTTTGTGGAGGAGTAGCGTGAGCAGACCATGATGAAATATTGGTGAAACTAATGAGTTTTTGGACGAGTAATGCAGTTTTAGGAGCGGGGCTATACATGCCCTATGTGCTACCATTATACGGATGTCCGCCGCTCGATTTTGGATCTAAATATCTCCTGAAGCACTGTTTGGATCAGGAAAGCCTTCTGGGTGAGAATATTGTTCTACTTCATTCTATAAACAATGTGAAAGCTGTAGAAACCAAACTTATCCTTTAATGTGAGAATATTTTAGAGTTTAGTGCCATGATTTAGCTCGAAAACAGAAAATAAAAATAACTATCAAACATGAAATTACATTAACTGCATGTCCTTAATGTGACTACTGTGTGATTAATAAAAATGTTAAAAACTGAAAGACAAATATCTGATTAAACATGTTGTTTTTGTCTTTTTTTTTAAATTTGTTCTCGTTTCAGTTAAGAGATGACAGCAACATGACCAGGAGGCAGACCCAGTACCACGTCAGCCAGGGTGAGACTCCAGCTCCAGAAAGGCAGAAATCTCTTTACCCAAGAGTTTTGTCAACTACACAACAGCCTTTCTTTGAAATGTTTTATGTTTTAAAATGACAAATAAGGCAGCTGTGTGTCAAATGGACCTGAAGTACTGATTAAATGACTGTTATCTCATTTATTGATTATTTTATAGTTAGTTTTAGCTCACAGTGGAATAAATTTGTTGGTAATTAAAGGCACTGATGAGAAACTCTCACTCTGAGGGTTGGAGCGCCCCCTGGTGTGAAAAAGCTGTCACTGAACACGGGTCCAAACAGGCTGGTCACTCCAAAACTAACTCATCAGTTATTAAGAGCAGTAAATGTTCTCATTTCATTTATGATTCTCCGTTAAATATAATTTCTGTTAGCTCCAGTTCCTTTTACATATCGTCAGGCACTCTCAATGAGGAAAAGAAATTATATAAACAAACAAAACGTAGCAAAAATAAAAATAAAAAATCATGATTTAATGAGCGTGGCACATAACTAAAACCAATTTAAGCTTCTTTTTTTAAGCATGAATATCTTACCTTTACTGTTTCCAAGTATAGTTTTACTTAAACTGTTTATCATATATTAATGCCACATAAAAGATATTTAGAGATGCAATCAATTGCTTAATTGGGGGTTGTTTGTTCTTATTCTTCTGTTTGTATAAAGCATTTTAATTTATATTGGTTTAGGCAAGTGCTATAGAAAAAAGTTGATTAATTTAGAGATCCAATTATAGCAAATTAAGTACTTCAACAGCTTGTAAAAAATAAAGAATGTAACGGCACTTTAAAGTTAGTAGAAATATTTGACCACTTTTTCCTAATTTGTGCATTATGTTGTACTTGATGAAGTATATTTAGGAGTTGTTGTCGTGCTTTCTTTTTATTTCCAGTTTGTTTTCTATGCTGCCAGTTGTCCACCCCTCCTCTAACAGATGTAGGCCACGGTCAAATAGATGCGAAGTAAAACAGAATTAAAGGGTTAAAATAAATTAAAAGATAATGTAATATAATAATAAATAAAATGCTGTTGCTGCGGAGAACTGTGGGACAGAATAATCTACTCTCTTTTCCTAAAGGGTGGTCCTAAAGGAGATAGCAAAGGGAGCATTGAGCCTCCTTTCCTAAGCATTTAGACTATTCCAACATCTCTTATCACGAACTACTTCTGGACTATTTGACTCTTAGGAACCTTCCTAAGCAAACAGGACTATTTCTGTGTGACTCATGCTGGTTTGTTGTCTCTCCAGTCCACTCCTGGGCAGGACCCATCAGGGCCATGGCCATCACTGCGTGCCTCTGGTCATCATGTCCGCCGCCACTCTCTTCACCGTCATGTGCCGCAAGAAACAGCAAGGTATGCCAGATTATCTAAAACTGATTTAAAGTGTACTTGATGTGTTTTGTGCTTCCCTGACCCATCATGTCCGCCCCTCTTTAGAAAACATCTACAGCCAGCTGGACGAGGAGAGCAGCGAGTCATCCAATCAGAGCGCGGCGTTGCACTCGGTGCGTCCGAGGCCCCGCCCCTAAAGTCTTCATCTGCTACTCGAACAGAGACTGTCCCAAACACACCAGCGTCATCCAGAGCTTCGCCACTTCCTGCAGGACTTCTGCAACTGTGAGGTCAGACGGACTGAGAGAGAGAAACTGTGAAAATGTTTGATATGGAATAGTGAAAGGGCCAAATTATCAAATTAAATGTATGAAAGAAAAGGCAAACAAAAGTGGAAGTATAAAGACAAATAAATAAAATAAGTAAATAATACTGGTGCTGTATAAAGCAGTAATAATCAAAAAAATAATCCGTAAAAGAAAAGGATTATTAAAGTTTTATTATAAAGATAAATTAATACAATTATTTTTAAAAAATTAAAGAAATGTGCTTTTAAATAAATTAAAAAAAATAAAAATGAGGCTATGTAAAGCAATATTAATCAAAATAAATCTACAAAAAAAAAGGCTTATAAAAGCAAAAATATAAAGACAAAATAATAAAATAAATAATGGTGGATAATGGTGGAATTAGCCTTCGTTGTTCCTTTATTTATTTATTTCCTTGATTATGAATTTTGTTATTATATTATTACTATTTGGTTATTTTATTTATGTGTGCCTATTTCTGTCAGTGGTATCTTTATTACTTGGAAGTGGGTTTATTACTGACTGCTTGTGTAAGGTGAAGAGGTGGGACCAGAAAAGTTTCAACTTTCTCCTACTCCTTTTTTGATTATGTTCAAAAAAATAAAAAATGAAAACTTTAATTATGATGTTTCTTTAAGCTATGGAGTGGTGAGAGCAGGGGCGGATCTAGTCATATGGGGCCCCAAGGCAAACCCAGTCATATGGGGCCCTTCATATCCCTGTATTGTGCTGATACATTTTTAAAATTATTTTTATTATTTTTTCCAGCTTATGGGATGGGTGCAGAGAAAAAATAAACAAGGAAATTACAGATATCAGTGAAAAATAATGTCTCCTTAAAAACAGTATGTTAGAGACAAAGTTCCCATCCCTACTCAGATAACTCATTCAGTCTTACTCATTCACAACACAAAAGACAAAATAGACAGACAGACAATTGTCAGAAGTATTGACAAGAAGAGGGGAAAAGGGGGGCAGAAAGGGAGGGTAGTAAATAAAAACAAAAAATAACAAATTAAATTAGATTAAATAATAATATGAAAAGTAAACAGGGTCCATAACTCAGTATTTCATTGGTTTTCAGCATGCTGATACATTTTTATGATTATTTTAATCTTGTACCGAGTAAAATAACGAAATGAAATGAATTTCCTTAAATTCTGTAATTTAGTTCAATTTTGACAGAAGGCGAGTGTGTTCATTAGTCCTGCTGTTGAAATCTGTTACAGTTATCTGACAGCTTAAGTTACAAGTTACATACCCATGTTTATATGTCCTCCACATCCAGGGAATAATATTGATGACCAAAAAAAGGTTTTCAATCTAAATGGGACATCGGCAAAAATAAATAAGAAGTTTATTGTGCACACGCAAAATTATCCTGTGCATGGGCCGTAAGCTTTTTATACTAAGTGTCATATAGTTTGAAAAGTTATGAATTAAAGTACTTTACAGGATATCATGATTGAACATAAAGCCAATGACATCAAATGTATGAGGTCTACTGTCAAAATGATTATAAAATATGGATGTTGATCTCCTCTACTTCATACTACAGTGTGTGAATTAATACTAAAATAATAACTGCTCTGAATCAAAGAAAACTTTAATAATACATTCTTGTGAGATGTTTGGGGGCCCCTGGACATCTTGGGGCCCCAGGCAATTGCCTGTGTTTGCCTAATGGTAAGTACGCCCCTGGGTGAGAGTGCCAAATGACCAAAATAAATGTGTAAAAGAAAAAGCAATAAAAAAGTGGAAATATAAAGACAAATAAATAAAATTTAAAAATAATGTCGATGCTGTATAAAGTACTAATAATGAAAGAATAAGCTGGTAAAAGAAAAGGATGATTAAAATTACATTTTAAAGACAAATTAATAAATTAATTTAAAACATTTTTCAAGAAATGTGCTTATAAATAAATACATAAAATATGTAATGTGGCTATATAAAGCAATATTACTCAAAAAATAAATCTACAAAAGAAATGGCTAATGAAAGCAAAAATATAAAGACAAATTAAGTGATAAAAAATAATTAAACCATGATCAGTACATTGCCATTGCTTTAGAGAAGCACTTTAAATAATATGCTTTATATAAGCACGTTTTTTTTTGTTTAATTTATTTGTCTCTATATTTCTGCTTTTATTATCCTTTTCCTTTGTAGATTTAATTTTTGATTAATATTGCTTTAAATAGCCACATTATTGTTTTAAATGTATTTAAAAGCTCATTTCTCAAATGTTTTAAATTATTTTATGAATTAATGTATTTATTTTTTGATTACTATTGCTTTATACAGCACCAATATTATTTTATTTACCGTCTTTATATTTCCAATTTTTGTTTCCGTTTTCTTTTGTAGACTTATTTTGGTCATTTGGCACTCTCACCACTCCATAGTTTAAAGTAGCATCATAATTAAATTTTTTATTTCTTTTTTTTAATTATTATTATTTTTTAACATAATCAAAAAAGGAGTAGGAGGAGGTCGAAACTTATCTGTTCCCACCCCTCCACCTTGCAAAAGGAGTCAGCAATTAACCAAATTCCAAATAATAATGCTAATACAGACAAAAACAATCACACATAAACAAAATAAAATGGTTTTATACTTTTTCTTAAACTGCTCTGTGTTTGAACATTGCTTTAATTCATCACTCAGACCATTCCAAAGTTTTACACACCGACACACAAAAGCTTTTCCTGGTGTTTCTCACTTTTACAGTCTTAAAATAAAACAATCCTCTTATGTGATAATTCCCCTCTCTCTAATATTTTCAGGAAGTTGATTATTTTTTTTTTGCTTTAAACATAGTTTGTGCTGTTTGATTTTCTATTTGATCAGTGAATTTTAACAGTTTTGAGTGGAAAAATAATGAATATGTGTGATCTCTACAAGCTGCTGTCTTTTGGAGAATGAATAGAGGTTGGATCGAGTGAATTAAATAACCTCGCCTCTCTCCTGCTCAGGTGGTGTTGGACCTGTGGGAACATTTGGAGATGTGTAAAGAGGGTCAGATGTCGTGGCTCAGCAGGCAGCTGGACGAGGCAAACTTCATCATCACCGTCTGCTCCAAAGGACTCCGGTACTTCTGTCTTTGTTTCTCATGGTCGTCAAAACTTTGGCTTCCTCAGTGTTTTTAACACCACGTTTTTAAACCTTGGATTTGACCTGGTGTGGTGCTTTTCTAGTCTTCCTGAAGACTCAAACAGGAATTTCTGTCATCTATTGTGAGAATAAAACATCTATCTTTTGAATGCAGTACCTCCAGTGGCCACTAGATGCTGCAAAAAGCTCTTAAATAAAGCCAAGAGACATAAATCCTTTAATTTTATAGGTAACAATTTGTGAGACAGAAAATACAATTGATTTAAAAATGTAAAGGTATAAAGAACTAAATTCAAAGTTTAATATTTTTTTTACTCAAAGTGCTTCAACAAAACACTTCCTGCGATTTTACTCCAATTCTTTCTAATTCTTTCTTCATTTTGTAAATCCTGCTTTAACCCCCTCCAAATTTTATTAAGTTGATGTTTCCTTGCTGCTTAGCTGAAAGATATTAATTTGATATCCCTATTTTTACAAGATTTGGTATTTTGAAGGTGTAGTGTGTGGAAGTTGGCAGCATTTTGCCAAACAGAAATGGTGAATATAGAATATGATGTTTCTATTTGTATGTTAAGTCAGGTCAAATAGTTAGTCATAATAGTCATAAAACTTTCATTCTCTTATATTAAGTTAGTAAAAGCTTTTTAGATTTATGTACCGTGGGTCTCCGTCTGTGGAGGCTGACGTAACGATCCGCCATGTTGTCTACGGGTGGGTTTTGGGGACGAAAAGAACAAAACACGATTTTTGAAGACGTGTCTACAAAAGTTTACAAAATCTATAATCATCATCTTTACTGACCTTTAATTTATAAGAATAATAGATACAATTGCAACAAACAAAAAACTACAGAAGACTATTAGGGCCGTGTTAGATGGAGAAAATAATTTTGGGAAAGTCAACATTAAAGTGGAAATTTTAACATTAAAGGCAAAATTTCAAGAATAAAGAAATGATGAGAATGAAGTTGAATAACAATTTTGTGAATAAAGTCCAAATATCTAGAATGAAGTCGATGTACAATGTATTTAGGCTTTATTCTCAAAATTTCTGCTTTATTCTTGACATTTCCATGTTTTTCTTGTCATTTCGACTTTTATCACGAAATTGTGATTCAGCTTTATTCTCTTCATTTCAACTTTAATCCTGAAATTTCCATTTTAATGTTGACCTCCCCAAAATTATTTCTCCATCTAACACGGCCCTGATACTGTTCTGTAGAAAATCCTCACCCTTATGCTGCGTTCACACTGCAAGCGACCCAGCTACCAAAATCGTGTCGCCCACTGACGTATCGTCGCACGTCCATAAATATCCAATTCTGGTCACCGTTGCCATTGGCTGTCGCTCGGTGACGTCACGGCTCCAGTTTCACCGCGATCATATCATATATCATATAATAGGATGTATAAGCGGACATTATTCCAGCTGTTTCCTTTTCATTTATTTATCAAACCCAAAACACTGCAGCTGATGCCCTACAGCAGCATCATCTGTGAGTTTCCCGCAGTCCGTCTAGGCGGAACTAATGTCTTTACTGACTAATGTTTCCTACACGGACATATATTGTTCTTCTGTTATCCGGATGAAAAACTGTCTGTCACGGGCACCGTCACACATGCACACACTGCTGATTGGCTGTTGCCGCACAGCCACACACGACATCGTCTGAAAAGATCAACTTTTTTTTTCTTTCACATCGTGCGACAAGCTATATGGTAGTGTGAAAAGCGGCTGTCGCATCACTGGAGGGTTAGCTCCGCCCCATCGTGGCTGTACATTGGCTTTGCATGGAGAGTGATCTCCGAGGGTAGTACAAGTCGTGTGCTGTGTGTAATTACTTAGTGATGTGATGTTTTAGCAACAGACTGGCTCATTCCTAAATCTGAACACTAGATGTCACTAAAGTGCCCATTTCTACACACTACAGAAAGTTTTGAGTAGTTGTTGTTTTCTCTTATTTGTTTGTTATTGTGCATTTAATTGCTTTGCTGTTTCGGGGCAGCATGTTGGTGCAGCAGGTTCCTCACTGCATGAAGGTTGCTGGTTTGATCCCTGTATCAGTCACTCCCTGTGCATGCAGGAGTTCCCCTGCTTCCTCCCACAGACCAAAAACATGCTCGTTAGGTTAATTGGTGACTCCAAATTGCCTTTAGTTATGAGCATGAGTGTGAAATGTTGTCTCTGTGTGACTCTTCTATCAGCCCAGCGGTACAGATAATAGATTTATGGATGTTACACCTTACAGTTTCTTTTTTTTTTAACGTCAAATTACTTTATTTCTGAATTAGAAAACAGAAGAGACCACAAACACCCTTGAGTTTTGAAGCAACAAGCAACAAAAAAGACTTTTAATGCAGCTTTTAATTTATATTTGTGCTGAGAGAAAGATTTTTGCCTTTTTTTTTAAATCTTATTCCTCTCTTCGCAGATACTTCATGGAGAAAAAGAGCCGCAGAGGAAAAACCCCAATCAGTCGCCGTAGCAGCAGCAGCAGCAGCAGCAGCTCACCCATTGGTGGATCAGGCAATGACCTCTTCATTGTGGGTGTGGCCATGATCGCGGAGAAGCTGCGCCTGGCGAAGCAGAGCGAAGGGGGCGGAGCTCAGGAGCTGAACCGCTTCATGACCGTTTACTTTGACTACTCAACGGAAAACGACATCCCGACTATTCTCAGCCTGGCTCCGAGGTAAACCTGACACGATTAAATAAACCGTCATGGTATTTGGTGTCAGAAAAGATCTTTAGTCCTCAAAGTTGGAGAACATGTACTGAATTTAAGTCAACAAGTGCACAAATAGACTTTACTAGTGAAACAAAAAGTGTTACTAGTAGTACTAGTGAGCCTTGTATGCAAATAAGGGGGCGGGGAAAGCTTGTTAAGGCTTCCCATTGGCTTTTGAAAATATATCAGCCAATCAGGGGGCTGGATTTGGTTATAATCCCTCCTACTTAATTTGCATTAGGTCTACTAGTACGACCAGTGGAGCTTTTGACTTGACTAGTACTACTATTAGGCTAAATACAGTCTACTAATACTACAAGTGAGATATATTGAGCTTAGTTGTACTAGTTTACTGACAGTTACCGACAGTATCAGCTTATATCAGCCCTTTGTACTAATCTGCAAATTAATGTGAAGGGAACTGATATCAGTTCTTAGATGATTACTTGTTGTGTCATACAAATTTAATGCAGACCCCGCTAACTGCTGATTTAGAAAATATTCTTTACTCTTTACTCAAAAAAGACCTGTTGGACAAACTGTGATGTGTATACATGATCAGATGTGAGAAAAATATGTTGGTTTTATGGGAGAATTACATCAAATTAAGTTCTTAGAAAAAATTCAGTATCGACTCAAATGATCACACTTTCAAATGTCGGCATCAACCCTGATTTACACAATTGGTGCATGATGAATAAGGGCTGTCACTTTGACCTAGTGATGGACAAAGTACTCAACTCCATTACTTGAGTAAAAGTACAGATACTTCTGCCCAAATACAACAACAAAAACAAGGTCACACTCTAATATCCACAGTCGGCACTAGGCATGATGGGTGTATCACTTCACCGGCCTCTCTTCTTACCCTGATGCTCCCATCACTCTGGAACAGGGTCAATCTGGACTCATCAGACCACATGACCTTCTTCCAGTCCTCCACAGTCCAATCTTTATGCTCCCTAGCAAACTGAAGCCTTTTTTCTGCTTAGCCTTACTGATTAGTGGTTTTCTTAAGGCTACACAGCTGTTCAGTCCCAATCCCTTGAGTTCTCTTCACATTGTGTGTGTGTGGAAATGCTCTTACTTTCACTATTAAACACACCCCTGAGTTCTACTGTTGTTTTTCTTTGATTTGATTTGGCCAAATGTTTAAGTGATTCACCGATCACCATCATTCAGGATTTTATTCTAACCACATTTCTTCCTTGAAGTCGATGGTTCCCCACTATCCTTCCAGTTTTTAATAATGTGTTGGACAGTTCTTAACCCAGATTTAGTAGTTTCTTCAGTCTCCTTAGATGTTTTCTCTGCTTGATGCCAATGATTTGACCCTTCTTAAACAGACTAACATCTTTTCCATGACCACAGGATGTGTCTTTGACATGGTTGTTGAAGAAATGAGAAGCTGCTCATTGCATCAGCTGGGGTTAAATAACTTGATTAAATCCAGGTGGCAACTTTTTTTTGAGCCAGGCAATGTATTTTGAAAGGCAGTTGAAAGTCTGAATTTGCTTTTCCTGTCCCTAATCTCCATATAAGGTTTGCTGGAGCACGAGTTTACCCAAAACAGTTTACTAGTAGTTACGGCTGGGACAATTTACTTTTCTAACGATTCGATTTTTCACGATTTTTTAGGTGCCGATTCGATTTAAATTGCGATTCTACAATATTGCCATTTTTTTTAATCCTTAGTTAGCTTTTTCAATACTAATTAAAAGTATGAACAATGATGGTGTATCCATAAAATGAAGAGCTTTATGCTCTATTGTAAAGTGTCTTGAGATAACACTTGTCATGAATTGGCACTATACAAATATTGATTGATTGATTGATTGATTGACTGATTGATTGATTGATTGATTGATTGATTGATTGGTTTTCTCAGGTTTAAGCTGATGGACCAGCTCCCTCAGCTCTTCAGCTGTCTTCACTCCAGCCAGTCGTCTCTGTTGGACCGAGAGTCGCAGCCTCTCAACGTCTCGCGCAGGAACTACTTCAGGAGCAAGTCTGGACGCTCGCTCTACGTCTCCATCTGCAACATGCACCAGCACATCAGCCAGAACCCAGACTGGTTTGAGAAGCAGCTGGCTCCTTCAGGAGACTCCTCCAGACCTCCTCCTCCCCCCGCCGACTCGGCCCCGACTCCCCCTCCCAAGCCTCACTGCTCCTCCTGCTCCTCTCAGCCCGACCAGAGGTTCGACTCGGGCCTGGTGCTCAACGAGGTGATGGTGAAGGTGCCAGCGCAGGAGGGAGGGAGAGGAGCGCCCAGGAGGAACATGCTCCTGCTCGCTCCTGGTTCTGGTCCGAGTCTGGACTCGGGCTGCAGCCACAGTCCAAGTCCAAGCCCTGGTCCATGTCCAAGTCCAGGTCTGCCACTCTGCTCTCTGTCCATGCTGGGACCGAATTCAAGGTAACACAAGTTTCCACCACACATGATGAGGTGACCTGTCCAGAGGAGTTAAAATAAACATGTCCTCATCCTTCAGGTCCACCTCGGGGATTTCTGGACTGTCCCCTGAGGAGTCCTCGTCCTCCTCATCCTCTTCGTCCGCTCCCTCCATCCTTCAGGAGGAGGCCTGTCCCATCCTCGCTCAGTCAGAAGACGGCTGTCCTTCCCCTCCTGAAGTCCCGCCTCCTCGTGACTCAGGCATCTATGATTCGTCCGTCCCGTCCTCAGAGCTGTCCATCCCCCTGATGGACGGGCTGTCACATGACCAGGCAGACTCGTCCTCATTGGCTGAAAGTGAATCATCGTCTTCAGGGCTGGGTAAGGCAGGCTTTAGCTGTTTGAGTGAAGAAATGTTCTGGCAGCTTAACATCTGACTAACTCTGCCAAGGAGGTTCTGTTTTCAGCCCCGTTTGTTTGTCTGTTAGCAAGATTACACAAACACTGCAGGACAGATTTTGCTGAATTTTTCAGGTGGTGTTGGTAATCGTGCAGTTTAGAAATGATTCGATTTTGGTGGTGATCAACATATTTGTTAAGATGCAAAAAATTCTCAAGATTTCTAAAATTCCCGTAGGTTGACATCAGGCTGACTTGTAAAAAATCAGGACCTGTATTTCTAAGGTTGTTGAGAATCCTCTCAGAGCTCCTAACTAATGGCCCTTTTCCACTAGCACACTTTGGCTCTACTCTACTCGGCCCTACTCGATTTGCAGCGTGTTTCCACTGGCCTGGTACCTCCTAAAACAAGCTACTTTTAGTACCTACTCCGCTCTGGTTCTAAGCGAGCTGAGTCGAGACTGAAAGATGACGTCACCAACTGCTGGCTACTGATTGGTCAGACAATGTCGTCATCGATGAGTCATGAGCGCAACGACCTAGCATGCTAGCAGTAGCTACCATTAGCTTACCCTCATACGTCTTTTCTTTGCAGCTGGATTGCTCTCGTCCTCGGCTTCATTCTGTTGTATAGCTTCCGAAACTCTCCTGTGCTTCTCAAGGGGTATTTCTTCTTACCACCTGCAGCCTTCTTCTGCTTTCCTTTTTTACTCAGTTTGTGACAAAATGCCACAGATTGTTGTGTTGCGCTCAAAATGACGTCACTGCAGTGCCGCTGAGTTTTTTACAGCGACACTGCACGCCGTTGGGCAGGCGACTGGGGCTGATGGAAAGCGAGCCGGGTAGAGTCGAGTAGAGTAGAGTAGGGCTAATGGAAAAGGGCCATAAGCCTTAAAATTCCGAGCAAGGAGTCTTAGTTTAGGAGTGATTCCAGTATGTTCTCAGAGAACTCAGAGCAAGGCAAGGACAGAAACTCTTCTCCTATACCGCTTTCACACTAAAATTAGCAGGTCAACACAGGTTTTTGAATGTGGGTTACAGCAATAATAATCAACAGGTGACTCTTTTCCCACTGCCAGCAGACTCGGGTCTAATGGGCAGCAGACGAGTTGCATGGCTGTTTTTTTTGCCTCTAGCGCATCAAGCTGATGTCTCACATTGATGACATCATCAGCGTGATGTGAACAATGGAAAGGAGCATGGAGGTCGTGGACAAGGTTTTCTTTTGTCCCTCTTTAAAAATGTACAAACTCTGTGATGATGATTCAAAGGTGGATGGTATTTGTTGCTGAAATAGCAAAGAGTCAAGTACGTTACAGACGGAGGAGGCGATTGTGATATTATGCTGCGGGGACGTTACCCGACATCATCCGTAAATTAGCGGGTTGACCTGGGTCCCCACTGAAACCAATTGGAGGAAAGCCGAGAAAAACCCATGTTGCTTGACCCAGGTCGAAATGCTGATTAAACCCTTTCAATCTGTGGACAGGAGCCAATTGTTACCGGGTTTAAACAGTTTTTTGGCCAGTCTGAAAGGGGTATTAGTAAGGAGGTGTGGTTGACCCCGTTGGTATGAGTCATTATATCAAAAGCTGTGATTGGTTGATCCTAAAAGCTCGATAAAAATATACTTTTGGTGATAATGGGCAAAAGATGAACCCTCAAATCGATAAACTTAATCATGGAATCCAATCTTAAGAAGACTGCGTAACTATCAATAATATTTCACATAAAAGTAAATATGTGTTAAATGAATGGTAAGCTATACTTAAATTATCCTTCACAATGTGTGAATACTTAGACTCACTTGCACAGCATTCACACAGTGATAGTTACATTTATTTGCTTATATGAACTGCTGTGTTGGTAATTTTTGCACTTTCAACATTTCAACTCAATTTGTTATTGATGTTATTGATGTTTGTTGTTAATTATCAATTGTTATTATTATTATTGTTTATAATTTAAACATATAAACAAATAAACAAACAGGTAAACATTCACCTGTAGAAACATTGTTGACAGGTGTAAATATCACCACAGCACTGCATCACCAAATACTGTGATATATTGTTGTATCTATATTTTCTCACACCCCTAACAGATCATAACGTGTTTGTCTTTCAGGAGACGAGGAGCCTCCTGCCATCACGTCCCTCCGCTGCAGCGCCGCCACGGTCTGTAAAGCGGAGCTGCACCACCACGACCACCTGGAGCACAGCGAGGCACTGGCACCTGTGGCGTCATCGTAGGACACGCCCCCTACCCTGTGATGTCATCACCGGGACATTTATGTGCAGACTTTGGACCTGAACTATTTACAGAAAGTACTGCCCCCCCCCCTCCATGAAAACTGAACATGAGAGGATGAACTGAGCTCTGGGGCCGTCTCTGCCCGGGACAAACCTTGCCGCTCGCCGATATAACCACTGAACGGACGGACGCTCCGCTCTTATTTAACCCACAGCTCCAGTACAATAACTCTTTCTCCTGGTTTGGACCTCTTAATAATTCAATTTAAGAATTCTTTAAAACCCTTTTTATTAAATCTGTGTTTATTTTGTTACATGTTTCACTATAAAGGGAAGTAACTTGTTTACAGGTGGTACCAAATCACTTAAGAACTAAAAAAGTGGCTTTATTAATCCATGAATTTGTCAAATATTTAACAGCTGTTTTAAAATGTGTTATGAGAGAATTATTGTAAGTTTACTGAGAGTTTTTTAAAAGAAGGCAGTGATTTAATGACTCACAAAACTGTCTTAAAATTATAACAGACTTTCACAAAAAAATATCAAAAGTCCTAAAAACCTGCAGATGTGAAGAAGTGTTGTTTTAAAGTAGGGGTGGACGACTCTAGCCTTGCAGAGCAGACAGACCTGCCTGATTCTGAAATCCTGCAGGTCCATCTTGCCAGCCTCCGCTGTCCAACGAATTTACTCGGCTGAATTCTTAACGGCCCAATCAGGGAAGAGAGGCGGGAGCTGCAGAATGCGGACCAGATGACAACCGGAAGTTGAAAACCGGAAGTTGAGAACGGACATGCTGATTAGCCTATTGTCCTCATGGCTACCTGGTGAAACTTGGCAAAATCTGCCCTCCTCAGAAGTTTACTTTTAGGGATTGTCTTTGACGAGGTTCATGTCACATATAAGTGTTAAATGAATCATCTGTGTGGGATAATTTAGTGTAAGATGATAGTATAAGGCCGTTAGCTGTTAGCAGCTAAGTTAGCGGCTAACGGTCATTAACTGTTGTTAGCTGTTCGCGGCTAAGTTAGCCACTATGGCTAACATCCATGAACGGTTGTTAATTGTTGTTAGCCATTAGCCGCTACATTAGCCGCTATGTATGCTACATTATAGGAGGCAACCCTGCTTGATGTGGATTGGTCTGTGATGAATGTGAAGAGCCAAACGATTGTCCAATCACAAGCTTGTTTTTTTTTTTGAACATTCTGCCCCTGAAAACAAATTTAAGGGGCTCCTACCCAGATGGACTAGTGAAATATTTCTGTGGCAGATGTATGGAGCTGTCCATCTGGCTTGTCAGGTTAGGACAACTCACCTCTCATTCTCATTCAATGCGGCTCTCCAGTCAGATAAAAATATCCCAAATATTATGGTTATGTAAATCATGACAAAATTTGCCATGTCAAATAAAAACTAGAAATACACAAGCTGCTATCAAAGCATCTCCAAGATTGTTGGTGAGTTATTGTTAAGAATGTGGAAAACTGCCCTATCTCACAGTGTTAAAAAATTTTAAAAAATCTGAATCTGCATCCAGGTTCAGATTAACAGCATGATTTTATCCCTCCTTATGCC
This sequence comes from Scarus forsteni, assembly GCA_036419115.1. Taxonomy (NCBI): domain Eukaryota; kingdom Metazoa; phylum Chordata; class Actinopteri; order Labriformes; family Labridae; genus Scarus; species Scarus forsteni. The sequence continues at coordinate 3,927,177 of JAZDUH010000103.1, read as the reverse complement.
ATGGCCAATAATCCCTGAAAATGTTTTAAAAATCTGTTCTTTACGTTTTAAGTTATTATCCTTTTTAATAACAAACCAACAACCTTCCAAACGAATGCTGGCAAAGCATCACCATCTGAAAGAAAACCCTGAAGAAAGCCTGACACAATCTACCATGGCTGATTTAAAAAGGCAACATTTCCAAGAAAATGTTTCATAGGCTGCTGTCAGTCGTGTGAAACCCCTTTTTTATGCGTTTGTCAAAATAGAAATTATAAGATCAGTAAATTCCTTCGATATCTAAAAATGTCTGAAACTCATTTTAATGAGGTTATACACTTGTTAGATCAAGTAAGATTAATTCCATAAGAGCTTATGTATTTATGCATTTTTAAAAAAAAATGCTCATGACAGATATATTTTCCCTTTTTATTAAAGTATTGATAATTGTAATCTTTAATTTGAGGGCACCATCAATGTGAAGCAGTTTGGCCCTCTGGTAATAAGGATATTTTTAGCTTGGCCCTCTTTTAAACCAAAGTTGTCCATTCCTGTTTTAAAACTTTCAATAATTTTTTTTGTTTTGTATTTTTTAACCGACACTTTAAATCATCAAGTAATTTTAACCTGTGATGTTAAAAACTGTGGTTACATTGTTAAGCTCATTGTTAAATATTTCAAAATATACAGTAAACGGTACGTTTGTGGATATGTTTTTCTGTACACTTTTAAATCATTTAATTTAATTGTTGAAGGAAGCAGCAGTGATGTGCTTTATGAAAAATGTCACTTACATTTTTGCTATGACTATTAACCCATATTTAAGGTGACATTTTAGACACTGATTCCTGGAGAAAGAAAAAAGAAATGTTCAACTTTGAACTGAGGTTCTAAAATTCATGATCAGAGATACATTTCAGGTTTCAGGTTCATTTAATGGAAAATTCAATGTATAATAGTACATTTGAAACTCGACATGGTACCTGCGTTCATCTTTTGTCGTACCAAATTATGTCCACCAGAGGGCGCTCTTCTGAGATAATGATTTCAGAAATTAACTATAAAATGTTTTATTTTCCTCAGATTAGCTCATTATTACAGTTGGTTCTGTTTTATCTGCCGGTTTGAGTTCATTTGAAAAGAAGGTTTTCCTGCCTGTAAATAGTATTTTATATTATTTCTGAAAATGTTTGTGTTGTTTTATTTTTGTAAAGTAGACTGTTGTTTGTTTTCCTACATTTTTTAGATATGTACTGTTTTATAGTACTTAAATGTAAGAAATAGTTATTACCAAATAAAACACTCCTCTTTTTATATTGTTGTCTGGTCTTTGACATTTTCAGATTTCATTACTTCACAAACTGACTCTCCGTCAGCTCTCTGATTGGTTCAATGACCTGTCAATCAAAGTATCAGAGCTGTTTACAGGTTTAAGGTTGAAATTAAAGAGAGTGAAACTTAAAAAAAAAAAACATTTATCAGAATGCTCAAACTCCTGAGTTGGTCCTGAATTTACCAAAAATGCAACAAATCCTGGAATTACGCTTTACACATTTTAACTTCGGCTTTGTTATTATCCCGTAGGAAAATTGTTTTTCAGCAGCAGGCATTAGCACACCAGTACATGATAAAACATAAACATACAGACATCAGGAAAATCAGGAAAAATCCTGAGCACAAGTGAAAAAGGACTTAAACCACAAAATGCAAAGACTATTAATCAGAAGTGAAGAGCATTCAGTCATCAACGTGCTGTGCAGGAGATAAAAAAAAACAGTAATGATGAACATATGAGGTCAAGCAGATACACCACAATGTTTTTATCAAACAATCAAAGTTTATTTACAAATTCAATTGCAGTTCAAAGTGCTTTACATCAAGACAAAAAGATTGACAAAAACATATGTATATATAGATATCTATAATAATATCTTTATTTATGTAGAACTTTTTAAAACAGAAGTTTCCAAAGTGCTTTGACAAAAAACAATAAAGTATAAAAATTACAGCGCAAGGAAACCAAAACAGAAATCTCAGTTCAAAGGCACTTTTACAGAAAAACACAAAAGGCAGAAAAGACATGACAGACACTAACAAGAAAAGTTAGGAGAAGAGAGACTGACGCTTCAGGTGTCAGAGACTTTGGCCCTTTCCAAATGTTATAGGAACCCAGACATCACAGGAACCATGCAACATAAAATGAGACCACGAGGACTGAAATAAAAGCTAAAAACACAAACTCAGAAAGAAAGTAAAAGGTGATTGAAAGCAATAAACAGGACAGCAAATATAAAAAGAATAAATTATAATGACGATAAATTAATTAAATATGATAAAAAAGAAAACAGACATGAACAATTAAGGCCTAAAAGGTTATTTATGAAAAGATTAAAAGTGTAACAAGGTGAATCATAGATAAGAAAAAATAAGAGTTAAAAGTAAGTCACTGCATTAATATTAACAAAACATAGAAGATGAACAATTAAGTAAAAGAGGGTGGACTTAAAGTAGAGAGAGGTAAAAAGACAAGAGCAAAAGTGACAGAAAAGGCTAAAAAGATATTAAAGGCAAAATAACAGATAAAACATGAACAGGCACTCGGAGCACCATTCTTGTGTAAATTCAACAAATCTCTGTTTTCGTTGTTGTGTAGAGGGGCCCCAAAGTGTACCTGCTGCTCCCCCCCTGGTAATTTCCCCTCCCCTCTCCTCCACTGACAGACATGAAAACTGCAGGGAGACTTTCTGCTGTGACGGTCGTGTTTGAACGAGCAGGTCTTTGAATTTTCAGGGAGTTACTGGAATATTTTCAGGAAATTTCAGGGTCCCATATGTAAAACAGGCTTAGATGTGAAGTAACTGTAAAAAAAAATGTCTATTTCTGTTATTTTATACACACTTATATCAAGTTTATGTGATGAAAATTGGAAGACTAGGGCCACATTTTGAGTTTAACCCTTTCATGCACCACTACAGTAGACAGAAATTTGGAAAAAAAATTCTATGCTTTAGGTTGCAGTACCATGTCCAATTATCAAGTGCTAAATTCCTTAAAACTTGTCTTAATTTAATAAAAATATTATCTGTGCACATTTTTATCTTGTCACAATATTGCATTATAAATCCAAAACAGCTGACAAAGGGCAAAATTCAGATTTCACACAATTTTTTGTATTTTTCATTTTAATTTTTTGGTGTAATTCAGAAGTGAATCGCTTGTGTAAACAGCAATAACACATATTCAGATTTTGCTTTTTCTTCTATACTCAAAGATGTGTTTGTGAATCTTTAGTAAGTTCCACTAGATTGCTATTTATCCCTATGATACATGACCCCCTCAAAATATGACATTAATAAAATAACCACGGTTGTAATGTGTTTGAAAGTAAAAAAATGAATAAATAAATAAAAGAAGAAATATGTAAAGCTGCTTCCAAAAGCCTCCCCACAGTTTTAAAAATGCAGCAAAATAAGAAACCAAATTTAATCTAACCGCAAAAATTCCAGCACAAAAACCCCTGTGTGCTTCTGTGTGTATTTTATTATGAAACTGGGATTTATTTCATGTTAGTTTGGAGCTGATTAAGAGCTTTTAGTGTCTCTCAGTCGTCGCACACAGGCTCTCTCAGTGATGTGAAGCAATCAGACAGCTCTGTGGTGTCTGAGCAGTGAAGCATCAGCCATTAAAACAACAGATTCCTCCTAAACTCACAGCTCACAGGAACACGGGCAGACGGCTGCTGCACCCTCAGACCTTCAAAATAAAAGCCCAACTCATGTACAGTGTTGGGATTCAACATAAAACTCACTCGCTGTTTGTTAATCTTACGCTGTTATTCTAAGAGGGACAATAAGTGACTTTACCTTCTTTAAATGATGTCCAAGTCTATTTATTCCTTCATTTAATCATTTTTCAATATATTAACAACAAAAATATATACAAAACAAAAAAGAAAAGAGAAAATAATAAAACAAATCATTAATTTATAATATTCATCATACATTACTGTTAACTTGCACGAAAAGGAGTAGGAAGAAGTAAAACTTATCTGGTCCTACCCCTTAATTTCTGTTACTTAAAGGGACTGTGAGGAGTTTCTAAGTAATTACAAAAAAGTCTCACTTTTAGATATATGCCTGATTGAAATACACACTTTAAGATGAGTTTTATAGCATCAAAATAGGTTATCTATAAATGCTATTCCTTAGCTTCACGGTCAGGTCGGTCAGGGCTGGACTGGCCTGGATACTCAACTTCAGGAACAAGACAATTAAAACTAGAGCAAATTTATATTATTCAGACACGTCTTAGAGCACCGGGCTGTAAGTAGAGATATATAGCCGGCTACAAAACTGCAATACTAAGTTTTCCAAAAATTGCTTGTTGTCACACATCAAAAACTATCGCTACGTAACTAGAAAGAGATACATTACCTCGTCGCTTTGCATCCTGTAAGTTGTTGAAAAAAGAAGTTGTAAAGCAATGCAGAGTTCTGAGGAAGGTCTGAGCTGCATTCATTAGCATCACAACAAACACATGCTTTGGCTTGGGTCACGTCTTGTGGTGCGTTCCAGTTGTAGTCAGAAGTAGGAATTTCCGAGTACCGAGTAGGAAACTGCAACTGGAACGTCCCCCGAAGTCTGAATTTCCTACTGGGAACTCGGTGAAACCTCGCCACCCCCGAGTTGACAATCAAAGATGGATGCCCCCAGTGTGAACAGTTATTTAGCTCCTGTAATAATCAATTTATTTGCACTTCTGACTGGGGTGTGTAGATTAGATCAGCTGTATACATAGTATTGTTAGACTTATATTTACAAAAATGCTGCCATAGTGATAATCACATTCTTCATGTGATATTTGTGAACAACAACGCAGGGCGTGCTAACAAAGCTAACAATAGCCTGGTAGATCGGCATGTTTTTTTCCCGACTTCAACTGGAACGCCGATAAGTCGGAGATGATGTCACTCCCAGTTCCGAGGTTACTGGAACGCAGCATTACGACATTCGCCACGCGTGCTCATGGGTCCAACATGACTGATTTAAATTTCTTTTGGATTTCTTTGGATTAAGTTTCTGCTCTGTTTCAGTTCATCGTCCAGACTGTTTCATTTTCTGACATCTTGTATGGTTATTTAAAAGCTTCTCGTTGTTGTTCATATACTTGGGATTTTAAAAATTAACTGACCCCTTAACTTGCATCCCCCATTTTTGTCAAAGAGAAATGTTTGTATGCAACTAGTTTTCAATGCTTACAAATCAAGAAATTTTAAAATTCTTGACTGTAGGAAAAGTTGATTTGCCTACCTTGTGTGTTATTCTTATAACTCTTTTTTGGAGAATACATATTTAGGATTAAATGAGCTCTTTATATGTGTTTCCCCCAATAATCAAAATATGGAGCAACTAGAGAAAAGTACCATATTTCAGTACCGTGGAGCTGAGGTTGTAAAGTTGAGGTTTTAAAAATGCGAGTGTGGCACTGACCCACTCTTTTGTAAAGTGTCTGAAGAAAATATCTGTTTTGATTTGGCACCATACAAATAAATGTTTATTGATTGATTTCTATTTTCATAAATGTTATGATAAATGTATCATTTCTATATAAACTACTTTAGGGATACTTTACTTTACTTTTGAAAAGTCACGATGCTGTGGAATCGGGAACAAATACAGTATCTGCAAAGTTGGCTTTCATGAATTTCTCCTCGAAAAATACGAATGAACTCGCTCTTATTTTGAAGGCGCCACCGGAAGTCGCGTTCAGGCTCCTTCCAGAGTTTGACGGTGACATGTGAGGGAGGATTTTCTCAACAATCACAGACTCACTGTTTGGAGTTCAGGTGGATGTTTGGGCTTGAGTTTGATTCTTTAGTTTTAAAGAAAAGGAAGTTTTTTTTATTTATGTTCGTCTCACCGGAAGTGCAACACAAACGGTTTATTCTGAGTTTTATTTTTGAACCCTGAGGATCTGATCTGGATGTTTGGGAGGAGCTGCAGCTCGATGCAGACAGCTGATGGATGTGACAGAGGGTCCAGGTGAGTGCAAACACAAAGACAGGTCAATTTAATTAACATTAAAAAGTAAATTAAATTAGAATTAGAAGATCTTACTTTGGGTAAAGACTGTAAGGAGGGCAGAGTGAGTTCAGCTTTACTCCCACTGTTTGTCTGTTTAATCATAGAAATACATAAATCTTTAAAATTTGGGTCAGTGTCAAATAAACACAGAAAAAGGAGAGTTTGTGCTCAACACAAGGGACAGAGAAATGATTTTACTGGAGCTTCTGAGTCACAAGTTTGCCTGAGAGAAAGTAACTTAGAGTCTGCACACAAACAAACAAAGTAAACAGTTTATGATCCTGACAGTTTGGTGTGAAAATCAGAGTTATTTAAAGTGTTTTCCTGAAGCACAGAGCTCACATTCTTCACTTTTAATGAGGGGAAAGTTTCCTTATGTTACTGAATATTAAAAAGCAGCCCTCAGAAACTTTATGAATCAAACTTTGATTCATAAAGTGCTGAAAAAGGAGAAAAAAGCTCTGTTCAGTCAGTTTTCATGTTGAGTAATCTGTGTTTTTACTGCAGCTCTTTGTGAACAGGCTTCAGAAGGCAAAGTTCATCCACACACATGTTTGAACCCATGATGCAGATGGACTCTATGTTCATTATTCTACAGATCAGGGGTCAATGACCTTTTGTTAGGTCTTTGAGACATAGATCTTTATGTCTAGATGCACATGAGGTCTAGATCTGACACACTGGATCAGGGGTGGGCAAGTGGCGGCCCGGGGGCTATTTAAATCACTAAATGTGGCCCACCATTCATTCCCAAAACCAGCAGCTGTAAATATGAAGAAAAACTCAGATTTCAGTAGAAATAATTCTATATAATCTTATGTGTTATTTACAACCTTACTTTTGCTCTTATAGTGTCTCTAAATCTCTTTTATGAAGCCGTTAACATTAAATCTTATCTTACTGACAGAAAGTTTTATGTGAACATGGGGGAATGCCAGTCAGGACTCTACGATGTAAACTGTGGCGTCCCCCAGGGTTCAATTTTAGGTCCTACACTTTTTAATATTTATATGTTGCCATTAGGAGACGTCATCAGGAGACACGGCATTAACTTTCACAGTTATGCTGATGACACACAGCTTTACATCGCTGTGTCTCCTGATGACACAGGGCCCATTGATGCCCTTTTTTAACTGTATTTTAGATGTCAGGTCTTGGATGGCAGACAACTTTCTTCAGCTCAACCAGGACAAAACTCAGGTTTTAGTCATCGGTACAGGTCCACAGAGAGAAACTGGAGAGCAAACTCAAATCACTGTCTTTTAATCCGTGTCAGCAGGCTAAAAATCTCGGTGTTTTATTTGACTCAGACCTCAGCTTTGACTTGCACATCAGAGACATCACCAAAAAAATCATTTTATCATTTGAAAAATATTTCCAGAGCGCGCCAGTTTCTCTCTCAGGCCAATGCAGAGACTCTTATTCATGCTTTTATTACTTGTAGAATTGATTATTGTAATGCTCTCCTCTCTGGTCTACCAACAAAGAACATTTCACAGCTTCAGCTCCTCCAAAACTCAGCTGCTCGTATGCTGACAAAGACCAGGAGGAGAGCCCACATTACACCGATTTTAAAGTCTCTGCATTGGCTGCCTGTATCTTTTTGAATAGATTTTAAGGTTCTTGTATTAGTTTTTAAATCTCTTAGCAGTCTTGCTCCTGCATATTTATCCAACTTGCTTTTACCATATGAACCCTGTAGAGCCCTCAGGTCTTCAGGTAGGGGTCTTTTAACTGTTCCCAGAGTTAAAACTAAAACATACGGGGAAGCTTCTTTTTGTTATTACGGCCCCCGTCTGTGGAACAGTCTACCTGAGGACCTGAGAGCAGCACCTACTGTTCATATTTTTAAAGGCAGACTCAAGACCAACCTCTTTAATCTCGCTTTTAGCTGATTGTATTTAATATTATTTTATGTTATATGTAACTTATTTTAACCCTTTTATTTTGTTTTATTACTACATTTCAGTTCAGATTTTTATTTCATTTGATGTATTTTATTTTTTCTTTATTTTTCTTTTTTACTTGGAATTTTATTTTATTTATTTTTTGTTAAATGTTTCTCCAATTTTAGCTGATTTTATTATGCACCTGATGTTACACAATCTCATTTTACAATATTATTTATCTAACTTTTATTCTATACTGTTATATTGTTTTATTTATTTATGTATTTACTCATTTTTTTATCTTACCCTCTAGTATTTTTGAGTATTTTTAAGTATTATTTTAGTTTTAGCTCCTGTGTTTCCTCATTTTTAATACAAGATGGCGTTTCCTCAGTCCTCTTATTCTGCTCTCTGTCAGAATTTCCTTTTAATGTCTTTGTGTGTTTGAGTAAGTGAGTGTGTATATTGAATATGGTTTGTGAGAGGGGGATTGTGGGGGTCTTGTGTTTTCATTTTATGCAATTATGCAATTTCTGCTTTTTGTTCCACTTGTTATTTTATTTTATCTTTTTCTCATGTAAAGCACTTTGTATTACAGAGTCCTGTATGAAAAGTGCTATACAAATAAAGTTTGATTGATATCAAGTATTACTCAATATTATATTTAAAAAATGGCAGCAGCAAAATATTTGAGCTTTAAAAATTTGAATAACACATCATTTTATTGATTTAAAAGTAGCTTCATTGGCTTTAATCCCATGTATATGAGCTAAATTAGCTTGAATTCTGTATCAAGTTCATTTGATTATGCATAATAACGTGTATTTATGTTGTAATATATGAATATTGGTATTCTAATTTCATGACACATTTAAATTCTCATTTGTTGTTTATCCAACATTCTTTTTTATTATCAAGAGTTTCTGAAAATTGTAACAATGTGGCCCTCAGGCTGGAAAAAGGGTTTTATGTGGCCCTCTTGGTCATTAAAGTTGCCATCCCTGCACTAGATGGTCTGTTTCACTAAAGCTTTACAAAGATGGATCTGGTAACTGATTTACCTCCACATTCAAGTTTTAGTTTTAGCCAAATATTATTGTTTCCATTTAGGAGATACTTTTCATAGATACTACCAAATAAAACACTTCTCTCCGCTCAATATTTTAAAATATGTGACAATGAGCTTAACAATGTAGCCAAAGTTTTAAGTTAAAGTAATTTGTTGATTTAAAGTGTCTTAAAAAGTAAAGAAAAAAAAAAAAATTAAAGTTTTAAAACAGGGATGACAAACTGTCCTTAGTGCCAGAGGGCCCAACTGTTACACTTTGAATTATATCCTCAAATAAAGAGTTACAATTAATTAAACTTTAATAAAAAAGGGCAAATATATATCTGTCAGAGCAGTCTTTCTTTAAAATATATAAATATTTAAGCCGTAATGCAAGTATTAGTACTCAATCTATCTATTTGTATAAGGGTTGTTCACATCAGTATTAATTTTTTTGACTAATTATTTTCATCAACAGCCTTTTCCCCTGAACAAACAAGTGCATATGAACAAAAACCAAATTAACTGACATTTTCATCAACAAATGAAAACTAGACTTAAATGCCTGGCAGAGATTTAATCCAATCAGACCTAATTTGGTCATGTAGGAAGTAGAGACAAGTTAGGAATCTATCCAACCACAGCTACTTTGATTGTGTGGAAAGGTTGGATGTGTTCAGAGGGACACTTATGGCCCTTTTCCACTAGCACGCCTTGGCCCTACTCTACTCGGCTCTACTCGATTTGCAGCGTGTTTCCACTAGCCTTGTACCTTCTAAAACAAGCTAGTTTTAGTACCTACTCCGCTCTGGTTCCAAGCGAGCTGAGCCGAAGACGTCACCGACTGCCGGCTACTGATTGGTCAGATAATGTCGTCATCGATGAGTCATGAGCGCGACGACCTAGCATGCTAGCGGTAGCTACCATTAGCTTACCCTCATACATCTTTGCTTTGCAGCTGGATTGCTCTCGTCCTCAGCTTCATTCTGTTGTATAGCTTCAAAAACTCTCCTGTGCTTCTCAAGGGGTATTTCTTCTTGCCACCTGCAGCCTTCTTCTGCTTTCCTTTTTAAGTCGGTTTGTGACAAAAAGCCACAGATTGTTGTGTTGCGCTCAAAATGACGTTACTGCAGAGCCGCTCACCCCGTTGGGCAGGCGACTGGGGCTAATGGAAAAGCAGCACAAGGTGAGTAGAGCAGAGCCGGGGTAGAGTCGAGTAGAGTAGAGTAGAGTAGAGTAGGGCTAATGGAAAAGGGCCATAGTTGCTTTACATAAATAAGAGAAAGTTTGTGCAAAATAAATGTAAATAACAATAATAAGAACAAACAAAATCAAATTATGCAAAAGCAAAAAATCTACAATCAAACTATAATCAAGTAAATACACCACAAAAACAAGATGTTTAATGTTGAAAATGATAAACTTCATTGCCTTTTTAATGAAATATTCACTCATTTTTAATATAAAGTAAAGCTTTCCTAAAAACCTGGAGCAGGGGCATGTTTACGTTGTTACATCACTTTTCCTTTTAATTACTCAATAACTCAAAGACACCACTCTGTTGTAACTCAGAATGGATCTTCATCGTCTCTGAAAAAGATGGATGGCAGCATTTTGCTCCTAAACCTGTATGCACCTTTCAGTATTAATGGAGCCTTCACAGATGTGCAGGTTACCCATGCCATGGGCACTAACACCCCCAATACCCTCATAGATGCTGTCTATTGACCTTTGCTCTGGTAACAGTCTGGATGGTCCTTTTCCTCTTTAGCCTGGAGGACACCACGTCCATGATGTCCAACCTTGCTGCTTATGTGCAGAGACGTTTCTGGATTTGGATTTGATGATGTATTATGGACTGTAGATGATGGAATCAGTAGCATCACAAAATCAGCCTTTATTTGTGTTTGTTTTGTGTTTTTCTTTGTATGTTTTCACACTTTGGATCGACCAACAGTGCAGGTGCTGTTGTTTGAATCCAAAACCAACCACCAAATGCCAGGTTTTCTCCATAAATCTGCTTAATGTCATCATTTTACATGACATGTTTCTTCTGTTTTTGCAAGTTAGGTCAGCTTAAAATGATAGTTTGCAGTTTTGGCAGCTACTGTTGCTGTAAACAAGGGGAGATGGAGAAGTCCTAACACTGCAGACTTTTGGTTTTGTCCATAGAATTACACGATCATGTAAAACACACTGGGTCACAAAAATCTAACCAATGTCCTCTTAACCTGTTCTGCCCCTTAGTACCTGATTTTGGGAATGCTTGCATGCTCTCCAACAAAAAAAGGAGAGAAAAAGTGAACTATTCATATAGGAATGTAGTCATGCTGCATATCAAATTAAACAGGAAAATTTCAGCTACACAACCATATAAGACATTTTTACACACACCAAACACAACATCAACACCAAACAATTGAATTATCAAATATCCAAATCTGTTTCACTTTGATTCAAACTTTGAATGGGAAAATGTAGAGAGTTCTGGTTGATTTTTTTCCTAAAAGAAACAAAAAAATATATTTATTTATTTTGTTTTATTTTCAAAACAGTCAAAAACTGCCGCAGGTAAGCAGAAGAAGATAAAAACTGTTGTAATTGGGTGTAATGAACACCAAAAGTGACATAAAGTCAAATATAAAGTTTGGTATATCAGAAATGTCAAATGGGACTAATGGAGCCAAACTGTGCCAAGATTGGTCCTGACCACTCTGTAGTAAAACCTCTCTAACTTTGCTCTGCATCACTTTATCAGACTCAAACTTGGCAGAAGTAATGTTCACATATTTTAACATTCATTCATAGTTTTAAAGCTGCAGCTGCATCATTCCAAAGAGATATTCACAATAAAACTTGCTTATTATTAGACGAGGATGAAAATTTCAAATTATTCTGACTTAATACACATATACTGATAATTCCACATATGTTCAAATTTCTCAAGTGTTGCTTTTATTAGGACACCAAAATAATTCAAATAGATCTTGTGGTTGCAGAGACACACTCTTTTCTTTAGGAGGATGTCATTTTAGAACAGAAGACTTAGAAAAGGGATCTGAACAAGTTAAACTCTGATTTTTATTTGTTTTTATCCTTGTTTAGCCCCGCCCCCTTCACCATGTTAATACAGAAAAGTTATAAACATGAGAAAAAATCTCACTCTGCAGAATCACTGGATGAAGCTCACATGAACAAGACACTCTAATAAGCCTACATTTGAATTGTTTTAATAAGTAAGTATAAATGAATAAACAGCATATATGAACCTCTGTACAGGTTTGTTTTGGCAGTGATTTCTGAGACAGTTGTATGTACAGTGGAGCTGATGTGGAAATGCTCGAGTGTCTGAGTGTTTGCAGGAATGTTGTTCTGCTGCAGGAACAAAGACAAAGTTTGTTCTCACACTAATCGTCAGGTTTGGTTCTGCAGTATGCTGCTCTGCTGGTTCAGTCTGTGAGTAACAGGTTGACCAACAGTTTGAATCAGCAGCAGGGAGGACCGTATGACTCAGTAAAAGCTACTGAAATGACAGACACCATATGAATATTAATATTATTATTATTATTATTTTAGTAGTCACTCTAAGGCAGCTGCTTGAGTTTGAAACAACCTGGCGAGCTGAATCAGGGATATCTTTAAATCACCTCTTAAACTTTGTTTTTATAGACTTGCTTTTACATTTTGCTATCTTTACTGGCTTATTTTTTCTTACTTATCAAATTTGTTAGTAATTTTTTTGATTATATTTTATATCTTCATTATTTATCTCTCCCTTACGCCGCGCTCACATTGGCTCCAGGACGGTTGCAGTCCAGATTCGGTGCGGATTTTCCGCAAGCTGCCACTCACATCAGCTCCAGATAGAGGCTGCGGCTGGCTCCGGTGCCGGGTGCGTAAACGGCACTCACGGGAGTAGAAGCTCACGTGGATTCACGTTCTTGTCTGGACTTCGCACGAGAACCAGCCCTATATACAGGAACTACATGTAAGGAGATGCTGTGCTGCTCACTTTTGCGACCTCGTGTCACCGGGTGTGATGTTATGTTTACATTTACTACAAGCGCAAGTGTGCGGTCAAAGAAGAGTCCACTTACATTTGTTTGTACACTCATTTTATTTTGAAAAACAACGTATCTTCATGCCACCCGGCATTTCACTTCCTGTATAGCTCGTCACATTTCATTCAGCTTGACGCAGACCCTCTCCGGCGTCCGGAAAAAATAGACTTCTTGCGGATTGTTTCCGTTGTGCCGTACGGCTCCCGCAACCGGACTCGAACCGCGCGGGGCTAATGTGAGCCTACAACAGTGATTTTAATGATACGGATTACATGCGGAAGCCGCACCGGACCCGCACAGGATTCAGTGTGAGCTTGGGGTTACTCGTTTCTCGTCATTTTGATCCTTTTTTTAACCATCTTTCATTTTATTGATTATTATTTTTTTAACAATTTAATCTACTTTCTTTGATCTTTCCCAAGTCTCCAGTCTTTCAATTTTCCTGATGTGATGTTGTCCTGTAAAATCCAATTATTACCTCCGCCAAGGAGGCTATGTTTTCGGGAGAGTTTGTTTGTCTGTTTGTCTGTCTGTGAACAAAATAACTAAAAAAGTTATGGATGGATTTGGATGAAATTTTCAGGAAATGTTCAGCATGGGAAAAGGAAGAACTGATTCGATTTTGGTGTTGATCTGGATCACAGTCTGGATCCGCCATGATGAAAAATGCGATTTCCGTGAATAACTACTGGACTAAAATAGATATGATTATGAAACCAATTGTTAATGGTATGTTTTCATGGTCAAGGAATCTAAATATTTTGATGAAATAAAGGACTAATATTAATGGTAAAAATCACAATATGGGTGAGGACTGTGGCGCTGGCGGAGGTCTGTGCTCTCCGAGTGCTTTTCTAGTTTATAAAGTAATACGATTTTATGATGATGATTTAGATATATCTAAAGGGCAGCACAGTTGGCAGCAGGTAGTGCACAAGCCTCATAGCTACAAGGTTGCTGGTTTAGTCCCCACTGATTTTTTGACATTAGACCTGTAACGTCTATAATGTGTTGAAGAAGAAAACTTGACAAAATCTGCTATAACAGCACTAAAATATGATCAAAATTATAATCAGCTGATTTTGTTTTACTGAAAACTCCTTTTAGTGCAGATTTTAAAACAGTTTTAATGATGTAATTAAAATCTATTTTGGTTACCAATAAATGCTCCGTTATTTGCATAGCTGTGGTAGCTGAAATTGGCTCTAGTTTTGTGTTTAACTCATTAGATGAAGTGATGCTAATTGCTTTTGTGTTTGAATAAATACAAATGTTGATAAAGGAACCTTTTATGACAATTAAATATAATTATATTCATACTTTCTAGTAACCGTCATGTTAACTCGGCCCTCTGGCGATGACGATACCTTCAGATAATTTCTTCTGTTGGCCAAAGTTGCCCTTCCCAGTTTTGGATCATTTCGAGTTGTGTTATTACAGAAGCATGCATCCTGCTATATTACATAATAACCTTAAAGTAGAATGTTCTGGAAACAGCTCAGCGGTTGTGCAGCAGGTCTGTATGTTTTGAAGCTGTGACCTGTGATGATGTGATGTGTAGAGGGTCACAGCAGGTCAGTGTTTCCTCGTCTGTTTCCTGAACGACGTCCTCGCTTCATGTCTCAATTTTTCCAGCACAGGAAATGTTCTCATCCCACCTGACTGAAGATTACACTCACTCACAACAACATCTTTAAATCTCTGGATGTGTCTGATCAGCGGTTTGTTTTTGTGATACAAGAAGGGGGTCTTTTTAATCCCACAGCATATTAAACCCAAGTCTATCCTCACTTTGACTCTGCAGATTAGGAAATAAACTTTATCTTCTTCTTCTGAGCAGCAAATATATGAGGGCGCCCTTTTCTGTAAAGGTGCTATGAGGAGAATCTAGTTCCGGCGACATAAAGACTCTGCTACCCATGAGCACGCGCGGTGACTGTCATAATGCTGCGTTCCAGTAACCTCAGAACTGGGAGTGACATCATCTCCGACTTATCGGTGTTCCAGTTGAAGTCGGAAAAAAACATGCCGATCTACCAGGCTATTGTTAGCTGTTGTTAGCACGCCCTGCGTTGTTGTTCACAAATATCACATGAAGAATGTGATTATCACTATGGCAGCATTTTTGTAAATATAAGTCTAACAATACTATGTATACAGCTGATCTAGAGCGACACACCCCAGTCAGAAGTGCAAATAAATTGATTATTACAGGAGCTAAATAACTGTTCACACTGGGGGCATCCATCTTCGATTATCAACTCGAGGGTGGCGAGGTTTCACCAAGTTCCCAGTAGGAAATTCCGACTTCGGGGGACGTTCAGTTGCAGTTTCCTACTCGGAACTTGGAATTTCCTAATTCTGACAACAACTGGAAAGCACCACAAGACGTGACCCAAACTAAAGCGTGTGTTTGTTGTGATGCTAATGAATGCAGCTCGGACCTTCCTCAGAACTCTGCATTGCTTTACAACTTCTTTTTTCAACAACTTACAGGATGCAAAGCCACGAGGTAATGTATCTCTTTCTAGTTACGTAGCGGTAGTTTTTGATGTGTCACAACAAGCAATTTTTGGAAAACTTAGTATCGTAGTTTTGTAGCCGGCTATATATCGCTACTTACAGCCCGGTGCTCTAAGACGTGTCTGAATAATGTTACGACCAGCCTAGGGGATACTGGAGGAAACATAAAATTGACCACTCCTTTGTCACTTCCCAAGGCACACCGGCAAGAAACCACAAACAAACACGGTTTTTGTAGTTCAAACAAAAGATTTTTTTTTTCTTTAATAATTCTTTTCTTCTAGTTTTACATACTAAATCAAAATTACCTCGGGGTAAGTAAGCATATAAAACAATAAACAAAACACTCTTACAAATCAAAAATCTTACCTAACCACTAACGAGAAAAAGAAATATATACAAACCTAAAGTGTCTCCCTAAACGAAAAACAGGAGAAAACAGCAACCAAAAAGACTTACTTCCCCTACATTACCTTACTATTTAATGACTGATTTGGCATTCACAAAATTTCACACAACACTACTTCAATCGGTCTTCACAAAGACGTGGCGTTGAGAAGTGAGGAAGGAGGGGCAGCGTCTCTTCTTCGGCTGTCATTTTTAAATCCCCAGCCATCAGCTCTCAGCCAATCGTCTGTGCCACGACACAGGTGTCCTCCACTCCGCGGCGGGTGCGTCTTTCCGCTGCCATCCAATCAGGACGCTCCACCTGCAGCTAAGAAGAGCAGGAGCACAGAGGGGGGGGGGGGGGGGGGGGGAGGAAAAGGAGGAAGGCGCTCCTCTACAAAGGCAACATAGCACTTAAATCAATAAAATGACACACAGTCATAACAATAATATAAATTTGCTCTAGTTTTAATTGTCTTGTTCCTGAAGTTGAGTATCCAGGCCAGTCCAGTCCTGTCCGACCCGACCACGAAGCTAAGGAATAGCATTTATAGATAACCTATTTTGATGCTATAAAACTCATCTTAAAGTGTGCATTTCCATCAGGCATATATCTAAAAGTGAGACTTTTTTGTAATTACTTAGAAACTCCTCATAGCATCTTTAAAGGGATACATTTTTTTGTTTTCGTGTCTTGCCTCACTTTGCTTGCAGCAACAAGGAAGAGACAGATAGAGCTTTCCCACCGCTAATTAGCTTAGCTCAACAAACTGGGGCTGCAGTCGAATGGTCCTTTTTTACTTAGGAAGGTTCCCAACAGTGAAATGATCAGGAAGTAGTTTGAAAGAAGAGCTGTTTGAATAACACAAAGCTGTGTTGAGTGTGAGGGTGAAGGAAGGAAGGTAAGAGGAGACAAGTGGACTAAAGTAAGAACTAAAGTTTGTAAGATCCATGAACCATAGACCTGTCGTCGACAATTTTATTCTACTGAATGCAAATTTATTAGAGTTTAGCCTCTTATGATTGCAACATCTTGTTTTCAGGAAAATAGATTAAAAAAGAATTAAATTCCAAAACAATAAATCTGAACTGAAATGGAGAAATAAAACAGATTAAGGAGATTCAAATAAATAAATAAATACGATGTAATAACTAAACTATAATCAGCTCAAGCCAGACTAAAGTTGGGTCTTGAGTTTGAGTTTAAAATATAAACAGTAGATGCTGCCCTTAGGTCCTATGGTAGACTGCAGGAATAATATTAAAAAATAGGATATAAAATATGTACAAAACCCAAATCCAGTGAAGTTTAAGTGTTTCTTATTTGTTTGTCCTCTCTACTGTGGAAAGCGACCTTGGGTTCCTTGAAAGGCGCTATATAAATTTAAGTTATTATTATTATTATTATTAAGTTGGCACGTTGTGTAAATTGTAAATAAAAACAGAATACAATGATTTGCAAATCCCTTTCAACCTATATTCAATTGAACACACAGCAAAGACAAGATACTTAACGTTCGAACTGGTAAACTTTGTTATTTTTTGCAAATATTAGCTCATTTGGAATTTGATGCCTGCAACATGTTTCAAAAAAGCTGGCACAAGTGGCAAAAAAGACTGAGAAAGTTGAGGAATGCTCATCAAACACTTATTTGGAACATCCCACAGGTGAACAGGCTAATTGGGAACAGGTGGGTGCCATGATTGGGTATAAAAGCAGCTTCCCTGAAATGCTCAGTCATTCACAAACAAGGATGGGGCGAGGGTCACCACTTTGTGAACAAATGCATGAGCAAATTGTCCAACAGTTTAAGAACAACATTTCTCAACCAGCTATTGCAAGGAATTTAGGGATTTCATCATCTACGGTCCGTAATATCATCAAAAGGTTCAGAGAATCTGGAGAAATTACTGCACGGAAGCGGCAAGGCCCAAAACCAACATTGAATGCCCGTGACCTTCGATCCCTCAGGCGGTACTGCATCAAAAACCGGCATCACTGTGTAAAGGATATCACCACATGGGCTCAGGAACACTTCAGAAAACCACTGTCAGTAACTACAGTTCGTCTACATCTGTAAGTGCAAGTTAAAACTCTACTATGCAAAGCAAAGCCATTTATCAACAACACCCAGAAACACCGCCGGCTTCGCTGGGCCCGAGCTCATCTAAGATGGACTGATGCAAAGTGGAAAAGTGTTCTGTGGTCTGACCAGTCCACATTTACAATTGTTTTTGGAAACTGTGGTCGTCATGTCCTCCGGACCAAAGAGGAAAAGAACCATCCGGACTGTTATAGGCGCAAAGTTCAAAAGCCAGCATCTGTGATGGTATGGGGGTGTATTAGTGCCCAAGGCATGGGTAACTTACACATCTGTGAAGGCACCATTAATGCTGAAAGGTACATACAGGTTTTGGAGCAACATATGTTGCCATCCAAGCAACGCTTTTTCATGGACGCCCCTGCTTATTTCGCAAGACAATGCCAAGCCACATTCTGCGTGTTACAACAGCGTGGCCGTAGTAAAGAGTGCAGGTACTAGACTGGCCTGCCTGTAGTCCAGACCTGTCCCCCATTGAAAATGTGTGGGGCATTATGAAGCGTAAAATACAACAACGGAGAGCCCGGTCTGTTGAACAACTTAAGCTGTACATCAAGCAAGAATGGGAAAGAATTCCACCCGAAAAGCTTCAAAAATTGGTCTCCTCAGTTCCCAAACGTTTACTGAGTGTAGTTAAAAGGAAAGGCGATGTAACACAGTGGTAAAAATGCCCCTGTGACAACTTTTTTGCAACGTGTTGCAGCCATTAAATTCTAAGTTGATGATTATTTGCAAAAGAAAATAAAGTTTCTCAGTTCGAGCGTTAAGTATCTTGTCTTTGCAGTGTATTCAACTGAATATAAGTTGAAAAGGATTTGCAAATCATTGTATTCTGTTTTTATTTAAGATTTACACAACGTACAACTTCACTGGTTTTTGGTATTGTAAAACATTCTTCTGTAAAAATCAAAGAATAACCGCTCCTTTGACTTAAAAGTTCAGGATCATTGTCAGAACTTATTTTGTGTGCTTTTATTACATAACTGGAAATATTTTCTAATTAAGGAGTGACTCACTCTCATGTTTGTTTAGGTTTCTGCACAGAAAAGCAGCCACATCACAGAGAAACAGTCTGTGGATTAACAATTAAAAACTGAATGGCACATAAAAATGTTCCTAAACTCGAACTTCAGGACTTATGTCGTTCTCCTCACAGGAACTTTGTCTCCTCTCTGTGAGCTGTTTGGTTTTAGTCTGAAAACAATAAAGTTTGAGAGAAAAGGATTAAAACCAGATGAGGAGGAAAAGATTCAAGAGGAGTAAAAAACAAAAGAGAGAGAGAGCCGTCAGCCAAACACACCTCTGATCTGGATTAACAGAGAGTGTACTCGTGTGTGTGTGTTAAAATGTGTGTGTGGGGGTGTATGTGGGTGTGTGTGTCCAGGGTGGGATCACTTTTGCTGTTGGAAAAAGCCTGAAACTCCCAGGAACCAATGACTCACACTGAAACACTCAAACACACGAGCTCACGTACAGAACTGACGACCGCAGAGTAATTCAGTTTTATTAAACACGAACATGTTTCAGAGTCTTTCTTCTCCTGCATCAACACGCCGCTGCATTCAGGTCCTCACCGATCACAGCAGCAGGTCCTCTGTTGTTCTTTTCTTAAAGCGATACACCAACTTTTTTTGTTGTTTTGATGCTTGCCTCACTCCCGAGTCCATGACAAGCCAACTCCATTTTTTTGACTGAGTGTGCATAAACAAGATAGAGACGGACAGAGCTCAACTACCGATAATTAGCTTAGCTCAAACACTAGGAGTCAATGGGAAGTGTTAGCCTGCCTATTAGTCAACAGATAAACTCTTCAGTAACTCTAAACTGTTCTGTGAGCTTGTTGTGACTCTTTTTTTTAGTGGTGTCCCGATCCGATATTGATATCGAATATTCGTCCAATATTACACTGTTAGCCCGGATTTCATTTGTACTTACAAATTAAATTACAATTTACTTATACAAATCAAGTTTGACTTTATTACTTAAAAATCTGAGTATGTGATCTTTGCTTACTATCAAATATCAATGTATTATACTTAAGTTTAACAGTAATGCATGTGCTCACAAATTTACGTTATTCTAGCTTTAATTTATTAAGTTTTAACCCTGATTACTTAAATTTATTGAGTTAACCTTTCACAATGCATTATGGGAAAGAGAAACAGCGCTTTTTAACCGTCAACCATTTCATCACCCACAGCCAGTTGATGAAGTTGTACTGTGGATATACTGAAATTGAAGACATTTTCAAGACGTGGGGACGTGTGGTTTATCAACTGGACTGATAATTTGGACTTGTGGAATCGGACACCGCCTCTTAGTGAACGCCGGACTCTTTGCCGTGCGCACCGCTGTACACCAGAGAAAGAGGAGGCTGAGGCCGGGAGCACCGCCGTCATTACCGCGGTCTACTGGGATATTGTTAACGCCGAGTCAGACACCGCATCTCTGGAGTTGGACCCCGCTGTGTACCGCGCTTCCGCTGAAGAGAGAGGAGGCTAACGCCGGGACGTCCCTGCCAAAACCTACTACATGTGGTGAGTGCCATTAAGCTAACATTAGCCACGGTACTGACTTTTCAGACGGCCTAACTTTATCACTGCTGTGCTACTTGGAGTTCGGCCGTGTGAGTTTCCTAATGACAGTGACTGAACAGGTGAATACAGGGGCGGATCTAGTCATATGGGGCCCAAGGCAAACCTAGTCATTGGGGCCCTTCCCTGTACTTTGCTGATAATTTTTTAAAATTATTTTATTCATTTTTCCAACTTATGGAATGGGTGCAGAGAAAAAATAAACAAGGAACTCAGCAGTGGAATAAGTAGTCTAAGTAAGTTTTACCTGTGTTTTTTGGTCTGGTGAGGATCTTTAAAAATAAGTAAAAACCATAAATTTATCATTGTAAAACACTACCTAAAAGTCAGACTTTAAAGAAAGCAAGCAGGCAATGTTTATGCCCTGAGAGTTTAGAAAAAATACATTCAATGTTCAATATATGGCAAATATTGTTCTTTTCTTTATTACTTTTGCTGTGGCTTCTAATATAGGATGCTTTTCTTTATAAAAAGTGAAAGGTGCTTTTTGATGGGTAACATAGAATTATCTAATAATGTCTTTGTTTCTCTGTTAGGATGTGACCAACAAGGATGGATACAGCCAAACACAACTGGAAATCCTCTGTGTTGATGAAGAAAATCCTCAGATCAACCCGTCCAGTGTGGCAATTATCTTAGACGGTAATATGGTGATGGATGAACCAGCCGACCTGCATCAGGCTGTCTGTGTCCTGTTTGGACTCATTTATGCCTCCATTATGTAGAGTTTTATATGACACTGACATGCATTCAGTTTCAATAAAAAGAAAATACATGTTTGGACTTTTTCCTTTTTTCCCTAATTTTGTAGTTAATGTATTCAAAAAAATATGAAATGTATTTACCTTAAATGCTAAGTACAATTTATTGGGCACAGGAATTGATAATACTGCGAGGAAAGTGGTCTAAAAAAATTAAGTAACGTACAATGAAAACTTAAGTAGATTAAACTTAAATATGTGAAGTTCTGGAATTGATAATACTCAAGATTTTAAGTTAATTCAGCTTGACATTAAGTTTATTGTACTTAAAAATAGCAATTCCAGAACTTCACATATTTAAGTTTAATTTACTTAAGTTTTCATTGTACATTACTTAATTTTTTTAGGGCAACCACTTTCCTCACGTTTTTTGAGTAGATTCAACTTATCCAGGCTTACAGTGTAGCAATAAAACAAATATCGGATTATACCGGCCTGCATCTAAAATCTCCTATATAAACACTCCAATACAACCAGTCCATTCTAATTTATTTTTAATTTTTTTAAATTCAGTTGCAGAATATGCTTATGTTTAATTTAAACAGAGTGTTTATTTGCAGTTTAACTTATAATTTCTAATCTGCTGAACTTATAATTTCTCCAGTGTTATCTCGTAAACAATATTTACTTTTTCTTGTTTTCTGCATGCACTTTTTAACTGTTTTTCTGTTTTGTTGAAGGCCCTCTTGTTGGCTCTGTATTTTCTTGTCACTTTGCTTTCTCTGTATGTTGTTTTTAATTTGCACTTTTATCCTTTTATCCTTGGAAAGCATCTTTGAGTCTTTGAAAAGCACTGTATTAATTAAATGTATAATAATAATAATAATTTTTATTATTATCAATTTAAAAATGTATGTTTTTGTTTTTATTGGGTTTATCGAGGTTACTTTTCAGGGTCTCCTAATTTATTGTTTGTTTATGTTATTTAATTGTAGTATTTTTTTATGCTTACAGTGAACATTTATTGAACCCATTGGTTAACAACAAATGGATCAGTTTTTCTCATACCTACTATTGCTGTCTACTGTTCTCTGTTTGAGTAATCTGACCTGATCAAGCCTTTTCTTACAGTCCATACTGCAAAATAAGTAATAAAAGTCTGTATGATTCCTGCTGATATCTTATTGGATTGATATTGGCATCGGCCAATACTCAAGGCTGCAATATCGGAGGGGAAAAAGTTGTATCGGGACACTAAGGCTGGGCAATATTACCTTATCTCAGTATTACGATTCATTGAAGCTCTTACCTCGATTACAATTAATGAACGATTATTTTATGGCATGCTGGAACAAACTGGAGGTGTTACTGATGGTCGACAAAGTGGTCTTCTTGTAGTTTTTACTGTACACTTACAGGTAATTTAACCTGCTTGATGTCCTCTGCACAGACTCCAAAATGTGCACAAACACTGGAGACGGCATGTTTCTTGGCTACTAGGTCCTCTGATAGATCGGTGCTTGTCTCTTTCATAGTGGCAGTGTGTCCTTCGCTCTCTATGGAGGAGGGGGCGTGGTCACGTGACATAAAATAATCAACATAATCAGCATGAGTAAAATGATTTCAATTAGAAGGTCTAAATGTCAGTTTTGATTATTATTCGATGAATTGCACAGCCCTACAGGACACCCCCATTTTTTTTTACTGTGTTATGTTATGTTATCTATTTTAAGACTAAGATTAGCACTTTATGTCATTTTTAAAAGCAATACATATGAAACTAAACTGCAGGGTGCATGTAAAGCTTACTTACGAGCATGTCTGCAGAGGTTGTGGATTTGCCCTTTAGTTTAAATATTTCAGTGTAATCTTGACAAAACCAACCAGATTTCATGCAAGTATACTTCAGAAAAACATTTTTTCTCCTCAATCACGTACACATAGCTCGCTTCACTGTGCACCTCCATCATGCACAACTCTGAACTATTGAGGCCACAGATTGTTGAGCCTGTGGACATAAAATGAGGATGAAATGGATTATATAATACAATAATTTGAACTTGATAAAGTTCTATTACAAATAATCTGCTGAAATATTTTGAAGTAGTTTTATTTTGTATGGAGGTCTGCCAATGACAAAACAAAATGTTAACTTTTATGCTTGAATGTAATTTTGTTTGTTTATTTCCATTAATTCTCATGGAAAGTTTACAATTTTAAATATTTTACAAGCTTAACTTCAATGAAAAGCTTCTGCAAAGTTTCAGTAAGTTTACTGGAATTTTTGCCACTTTGCAACACAAGTCTCTTCTTAAATGTTTTGGTTTCCTTCAATTTGCTCCAAAATGTCGTCTCATGTTTGTTTTGTTTTTCAGTTTAATCAGGAGTCAGACTTTTCTGGACACTTTGTCACACACTTCAAGCTTAATGGAAAAATTCACTGAACTGTCTCTTTATCAGTGGAGACCATTTCTGCTCTCATTCTTATTCTAAGTCTACGATCATTTCCAACGATTTGAATGTTTGTTGTTGTTGTTTTTTTTAATAGAACATAAAGAATTGTTTTCATGTTCATGTTTGCCTGGGCCGTCCATCATCTTGGTCATTCTCTTGGCATTCCCCAAATCTTTTGTGTCTTTAAAACACAAACAAGAGGGACATACTGTGTTAGGGCTGGGTAATATGGCCGAGAAATAAAATCCTTGATTTTTTTCCACAACACTCGATTTACGATTTTAATCGATTCTTCCCCTCCTAAAAGAAACAAAACTCCCAGTGACATAAAAATGAAACAAATCAAGTTTTGCCTTTATGTTTTCTAAATGTTTCCCTCTTAAAGTCCAAGTCTGGGTTATAAAGGTTGATTATGTAGTATAAACGTAGGCAGGTTTGTCTATATAAACAGTAAAAGGCTGAGGTATTTTTACAGTATTAGCATGAAACTCTCTGATCAATATTTAATCTACTTAAATAACAAATACAAGCCTATAAAAGTGCTTGTGCAAACCCTACAAGGCCGACCATCATTAAAAATGTAATTTTTAAAAAGAATTGGAACTACTTACAATTAAACTAAGCACAAAACACCTCAGTCATTGTACCAAAAGGTTCGGCTGCTGTTTTGATCCATTTCACTTAAAAACTGCCAAGGCCTGCCCAGACAAGTCCAATGATTTTAGGTGGAGTATTAAAGTATTATTAGTTACTGTCCAGTTTTCGTATCATGATCTCAGAGAATTAGCCTTGAATCTTTTAAAAATATTTCCCCTGTTCAGGTCGAGTGTGTTCGAGTGGCTCTTTCCTTTCCGGTCAGAGGTCAGGAAACAGAGCAGGTCTTAGTTTCACTGACGTCTCTGTAAATCCTTCAATGAATCCTCGTGAATTCATTTTACTCTGATGTTTCACACGCTTTGATTGAATTATCCATCAGGACGATGGAATGTGGATTAAATGTTTGATAATGAGCAGAGAAACAGCGTGAATGAAGTTAAAGCAGCAGATAGTGAGAGTAAAGGGAACAAGTCTGATTCCTTATGTGTATGATACACTAGACCAGGAAAGCCGATTCTTATTCTTATTCTTATTCTTATTATTCACTTTCTTATTCACTTTCTTATTCTTCTTCATTTTCTTATTGACTTTCTTTTTTTTATTCTTATTCTTACTCACTTCCTTATTCATATTCTGATTCTCAATCTGTCTCTGAATCCTTTTCATTTTCAAAATTTTATTCTTATTCTTATTCAGTTTCTTATTCTTCTTCATTTTCTTATTCACTTTCTTTTTCTTATTCTTATTCATATTCTCATTCACTTTCTTATTCACTTCCTTATTCGTATTCTGATTCTCAATCTGTCTCTGAATCTTATTCATATTCACAGTTTTATTCTTATTCAGTTTCTTAATATGATTCTAATTTTATCATTCTTCTTCTTCTTTTATTCTTCTTATTATAATTAAAAGTTTTATTCTTATTCTCATTCAGTTTTTTAATCTTATTCTTATTTTATCTTATCATTCTTCTTCTTTTATTCTTCTTTTTATTATCATAATTAAAAGTTATATTCCTATTCTTATTTAGTTTCTTAATCTTATTCTTATATTATCATTCTTCTTATTATTCAGTTTCCTTTTCTTATTCTTATCTAATCATTCTTCTTTTATTATTATTATTATTATTATTGTTCTGTTTCTTTTTCAGTTTCTTATTTTCAATTTGATTCAGATGCTTACATTTATTTTGATTCTTATTTCTATTCTTTCTGTCATTCTGATTTGGATTATTGCTCTTAATTTGTTCTTATTTTTACCTTTATTCTTATATTTACTCTTATTCTTATCTTTTTTAAATTTTTATTATTATTGTTATTCAGATTCATACTTAGTCTTGGTCTTATTTGGTTTCTTATTTGTATTCTGATCCAGAATTTTATTTTTATATTTATTTTATTATTTTATTTATTATGATTATTACTTTTATTTTTATTGTCATTCTGCTTCTTATTCCTCTGTGTATCCTTTTTCTCATTCTTATTCTTATTCTAATTTTTTTATTATAATTTTATTCTTAGTCTTCTTTTTTATTATTATCCTTTGTCTTCTTTCTCTTATTCTTATTCTCATTTTTATTTTTATTCCTATTCTTATTCTCATTTTCATTCTTGTCAATCAGTGTAATGTTAGATAATCCTGAAGTTCCCTCCCTAACACTGAAATATTTCTCACACTCATGATAAATTTCATAGCTCCTGCTCAGGAGGATCCACCCGTCTGATTTATTTATAGAACAAAAGATTTGCTGAGCTCACATCATTTATGACAACATAAACATACCAAACGTCCAGTGATGAAGGATGTCATGAATACCTGCTCAGGGAGGGAAGAGTGTGGATCTCCATGGAAGGTTTCACAGGGTGGAGGTAAAGATGTACTGAATAACTGCAATGAGCTAAGATCTCCCCTTTTTAAAAGAATAATAATAAGAAATTTAAAAACCGTCCTCTGTTGTGGAATTTTTATGTTTACAATAGGACTGCATCCTTTTATATCTTTGTTTTATTTCAAATGTGAAATATTTACTTTCTCTTTGGAAAATCCAGTTTCATTGACGCTGGTTTAAAAGAAAATAGTCTTTATAGATCTCGCAAAAAATGATTAAGTAGATCTGCATTTCTTTTAAAATGTAGATCTCGCAAAAGTTCGTCTTTTTATTTTTTATTTTGATACCCTCAATTTTAAGTGATAGTCAGAATCTTAAAAGTGATATCTTAAGGAGATGTTTTATACAATTAAAAAAAGTCAAAGGTTCTTTATGATTGTGGGTTTTTTACCCATTACTGATAAAGATGTTAATTTATTAATTTTTCAACCCTTTTTTTATCATTTTTGTGTGAAACATATTTTTCATTACAAGGAAGATTTAATCTTCCATACATTAAAACTCCTGAACTATAACAATATAGCAGATTTACATAAACATAGGCCTGCAAAATTAAAACTGATAATTACATCTGATATAATAAAATGAATAACAGGCACAACAGCGGCGTTAAAGAAGAACTTTCTTACTGAAGTTATTTTCATATTTATGAAGATTTAGGGACCTCTCCTCACTTTAATGTTCGTGTGATGTTGTAGTTACCAGCAGATCCAGCGGAGGGCGCTGCGGTTAAACCTCACACTGATGCTCCTGTGACCTGGACATAAGGATCATTGTTACACCTAAAGTTTATGTGAGCAGTGGCATCTTGATTGTCAGGATTTATTCTTTATTAAAGGTTCTGATTTGAGTTCAAGTCCAGTGAAGACCCTCAGTTTCAATCAACAAACTTTACTGATTTCATACAGATTTAACGATGGTTCAAGGTGCTTTATAGGAAGGTAGAAAAGTGACTGACAAAAGATTAGAAATAACAAAAGTCTTTTTTAACTACTCAAAAAATAAACACTCTGCAGAAGTCTATTTACCAAGCAGGATTTAAATGTAATATTAATAATAAAAGTAGGATGTCAAGTTGGATTGGAGACTGATTCACACCAATATTGTTACAGTAAAAAAAAAAAAAATAAAATAAAATAAGATTACTTATGAAACAGATAAAAGAAGAAAAGGTTTGGAGTAGGGCTGGCCGATATTGCCTGAAAATAAAATCCCAGATTTTTTCCGACAAAACACATTTTATGATTTCGATCAATTTTTTTTCCTCTTAAAGCAAAAAAAAAAAAAAAAAAAAAAAAAAAAAACTCAAAGTGACACAAAAACGACATGAATCAAGTTCTACCTTTATGTTGTCAAAATATATAAACCGATCAGAATTTCCCTCTTAAAATGAAAGTGTGTGTCTAAAAATGTTGATTATGTAGTTCTAATGCAGGCAGGTTTGCCTACATAAACACTGAAAGCTGAGGGACTTTCACAGCTTGTTGACATGTTTCTCTCTGATCGATATTTAATCTAGTGGCACATGTCACTTCACACATGCGTCTCTAGTCAAATCAAACAAAGCCCAGGTGACAACAGGAATGGCATATTTAAGACTTAGTCTGATTTTAGTTTTGAATTTATTTATCTATATTTGTCCTACATTCTTTAATAATGCATCAGGCCTAATTGTTTTGCTGGATGTCCTCGACCTTTTTCTTATTTTGAATTTGATTTATGAAACACACTTACAGTGTAATTTAGAATTTTCTGGACAAGTTGCCCTGACTTTGGTTTTATTTAGTCACCAATAAAAATGTGGATTTACAAATCTTCACTTCTTAGTGTATTCATTTGATTAATCATGCACTACAATTTTGTAATATCCCAGAATTCAAATTCTTTATTTGAGTACTTTAAGCAGATATGAGATTAAAATGTGATTAATTAGATTAATTATAAATCCAGTAATTAATTAGATTAATTTTTTTAATCGTCTGACAGCACTAATATATATATTTTTTGCAACTACTTACAAATAAAATAAGTGAATGAAAAAAGAATCTAGATTAATTTTCAAATCAGTTTTTGTCCATGTGCACTTGTTTTCTAGCCTCACAGAGCAGACGGACCTGCCTGCTTCTGAAATCATGCATCTCCGTCTTGTCAGCCTCCGTTGTCCAACCGTTTCACTCGGCTAAATGCATAACAGCCCAATCAGGAAAAACAGGCAGGAGCAGCGGGCGTGACGACAACAGGAAGTGACTTGACTGTACAAATAATGGCGGCTAATGCCGTGGTCATCATGGTTGCTCAGTCATACTTGGCGAAATCTGCTCTCCTCATAACTTTACTATGTAGGGATTGTCTTTGACGAGGTTCATGTCACATATAAGTGTTAAATGAATCATCTGTGTGGTATAATTTAATGTTAAACGTTCGTCTTAAGGTAGTTAAGCTATCAGCTAACAGCCGTTAGCCGCTATGGCTAACGGCTTACAAGGGCAAACAACAGTTAACGGCCGTTAGCCATAGTGTCTAACAACAGTTAGCTGCTAATAACAGTTAGCCGCTATGGCTAACGGGCTTTAACTGTTGTTTACCATTGTAAGCTGTTACCCATAGCAGCTAAAGGTTAGCTGTTAGACGCTACGTTTAGTCGCTACATACGCTACGTCATAGCAGCGCTGCTTGATATGGATCGGTCTGCGATGAGTGTGATGAGCCAAACGATCGTCCAATCACAAGCTGCTGTTGTTTTTGAAGGTTCTGCCCCTGAAAACATTTTCACAGGGCTCCTCCCCACATGGATTAGTGAAATATTTCAATATGGAACTGTCCATCTGGCGTGTCAGCTTACTTGTTTTTATTATTTAGTGTCTGGTTCTTGTCAGGGGAGATAAGATTGCTGATGAAAACTTTGACCAAAAATAATTAGGGTCCCACTATTGAAGAAATGATGCTATATACAAACAATTGAACAAAGAAAAACAAGGATAAGATTGACTTGAATATTACAATAAAACACTAAATTAACAGAATGTGATCAAAAGAAACAGACTCGGAAGAAAAATAGAACAAAAAGCTAAAATATATGATTCAGAAACATACAATTACATTTGAAATGGGTAAATAAATAACTAGACTTACCTGAAATAAATTAAAAGTCTTCAAAAGTTAGATTATAATGTTGGTATCTACTGGAGGTCAGAGGAGGGGAATCATCTGTCTTTAAAAAACATTTCTGTTAGTTTAAGTTTAAGGTGTTTGGATTTGCTTTTTCTCATGTGTGTACATTTTAAGCTCTGTGTTGATGTGTTGTTAAAGTTTTCTTTGTCAAACTGAAGAAGCTCTGCGTTGACTGATGTCTCTTTTTTCTCTCCGTCTGTCTTCAGGTGGAGCCTTAACAAGAAATCGTCCTCCTTCCCTCTTCTCTCTCCTGACAGCTGGTCTCTCAGAGGGGTAAGAACATGATTTAGATTTATGACTGAAACTTTAACATGAAAATCATTTAGATTGTCTTTAAAAATTACTTTACAAATGACGCCTTAAAGTCCACCTTACAGTTCTTGCATTCACCAAATCTGTTTGTTTGTTTGTTTGGATTATTGTGATAAAAATTGTGCAATTTTAAATTATTTATTTCAGCCAAAGTATAAAATGATCTGCAACAATCCAAAAGTCCATTGAAGGGATAGTTTAGGGTTTGAAGTTTTATGAGGTACATGGCATTAGCCTGAGCATTAACCACACTGACAGAAAACAGCTCTGTGTCTGTGCAGAAAGATTCGGCACAGAAGCTAGAGGTTCAAAAATCTTTTTTTTTTTCCAAATATAAATGCTTAATTTTAATCTGTGTTAATCAGCCACTTTTAAATGCAGTCAAGGTTTTTGAAGAGAGAGTATAAACAGCTGGTTAAAATATATTGCTGAATAAATCCTCAAAACTGATTCACATGTGATGTTTTTTTTTCCCCCAGATATAGCCTGTAGGCATCATCATTGTTCATGTTTTTCCCTGGTGTTAAAAAAGCTAACTAAGATCGCAAAAATTGGCAATATCGTAGAATCGCAATTTAAATCAAATCAGCAAAAAGTAATCAAACAAACAAAAATAATGCAAAAAATAAAAATAAATAATGATAAAAACAAAATAAGACACACAACAGGCCTGTGATGTATTTGTATCCATTAGATGATCAATATTAAACAGGTTCATATTGATCAACTCAGGCAACTCTTCAAAAAAGCATAATAGACAAAGAAAACATTTATATTTTTATACAGTTCCAGATTTGTTTGTGACATGTACTTTCTCCCAGTCAATTCATATTGTCTGTCAAACGGTTGTAACATTTCTGGCTTTTTAACCGTATTTTGCGCTGTTTTATTTATATTTACTTTCCGACCAAACGCCTCAGTAAGCGCTGACTGTCAGGACGAAGGCTCTGCTGCACCTCCCCTTCTTCGTTGTCACTACTTTCAAACAAATGCGACATATCGGGTCATCGGTGTTCATGAGCTCACACCTTGTTCATTCTGTTTAAAAACCAAAACATTCCCACACTTGGGCTGTGGCAGCCGGCTTAAGAACTGTATCTTTCGTGCCATCATTCATATTAGCGTTTGTTTCCTTGTTTCTCCTCAGGACGCTCACTTCAGCTCTCTCCGTGTGTACGGGTGAGCGGCCCCGCCTCCCCTTCAAAAATTGCATGAATGACAGATGCTCACTCTGCTATAAAACCGCTAAATCTGAGAACCGATGCACCTCGGTGTTGAGAAAGATGGACAGAGTGAGCCATCTTCTCATTCAGCCTGTTTGGTAGAAAGAGAGGAGGAAAACAAACATGCATGCACGTGTCAACTTATCGAGGCCAATCATGCGGTTAATTGACTTATTGATTATCGTGACAGGCCTAACAGTAGGTGAACTTGAAGAGGCTGAAGATCCTTCTTGAAGAAACTTTTGGGCCTGGAGACCCCCCACAGGGGCCCATGGAGAACAGAGAACTAAAAACTTTAATGATCCAGGGTGATGCTGTGGTAAAAGCCCCTCTAAAAGAGCGAGTGCGTCCTCGTCAGCTGATAAAAATAGATTTATAAATCAAAGTTTACGATGGTCGTGTGTTTTTAGTGCTGGTGTCTCCAAGTCTCCTCTAAGGCCTAATTATAACCCGCCATTTCCCCCGACGACCGTCACTTCCTGTTTGTCCAATGGGAACTGAGCGGACACACTCATGCTCTGACAAACACACACACTCATTGTGAAGGGTTCCTCTTCCTGAGGGTCTGCAGATCCACTCAGAGGAGGACAAGAAGCTGAGGAGGCGCAGGCCAGCGAGCAGGTGGAGCTGGAAAACAAGAGGAGTCTGGCCGAGGAGGAGAAACCTGCAGGAGCGACAAACTGGAGGAGGAAGAAGAAGAAGAAGAAGAAGAGGAGGAGAGCAGACCGTGCCGCTCAGAAGAAGAAGAAGAAGGACTAAAGGAGAGGGGGTTGTTGAAATGTGATTGTGGAGGACGTGAATGAAGAAGAAGAGGAGAGGGCAGCTGATGTGACGAAGACCAGGAGGAGGAAGAGGAGCATCAGACGCTGAAGGATCAGATCTGATTGGATGATGGGCTGCTGTCTGTTTGTTTACTATCGGGTGAGTTGGTGCATCATGTCGGCCATTAAACAAACAAACAAACAAACAAACAAACAAACAAACAAACAGACACGTTTTCACCTGTTCAGTGTGTTTGTCTGCAGCTGGGGCTCCATGATGTGAGAAAAACATGCAGTGTGTTACAGCAGTGTTTAATGTTGTGATGTGGATTTGGATCATTTAACCAAAAACAGAGAGCATATAAGATATGACTTAGTGGTTCTCAACCTGTGGTGCAGGGCCCAACAGAAGAGGGTCTCTGGAGGGTTCATGGCTAGGTCAGATTTGAGGTTGTCAAAATTTTGGTTTAATAGTTCTTTCTTTCTGTCTTTCTTTTTGTATTTCTTTCTTGATGTCTTTCTGTTTCCTTTTTTTCTTTTTGTCCTTCTCTCTGTCTTTTTGTATTTTTTTCTTTCTGTCATTCTTTTTATATTTCTGCCTTCCTGTCTTTCTGTTTTCTTTCTTTCTTTCTTTTTGTATTTCTGTCTTTCTGTATTTTTCTTTCTTTCTTTTTGTATTTCTGTCTTTCTTCTGTCTTTGTTTTTTATTTCTGCCTTCTGTCTTTCTTTATTTCTGTCTCTCTGTTTTTTTCTGTGTTTTACTGCCTCTCTGTCTTTCTTTCTTTCTTTTTCAGTCTTTCTTTTGTATTTCTGTCTTTCTTTCTTTTAGTCTGTACATTTTATGTTTCCTTCTGCTAAGCTAACAGTTTAGAAAAGCAGAAAGACCAAGCTGGAGGAGTGGGCTGGACTGATGCTGTGCACCGTCTGAAGTAGATTAAAGTCAAAAGTCTTTCTTTCTTTCTTTTCATAAATGATGAGAATAAATCACGTGGTTCACAGCCAAGCTGAGTGTTTGATATTAAAAGTTGTGTATTCAGGCATGACTGCTGCAAGTTAGCAACAAGTTACATCTTTAGTAAACTGCTTGTCTGACTTGTGTGCACATATTTAGCTTTATTTTCCTGTGAAGAAATTTGGAAACAAATTGAACACTTTTAATTCTGATAGTGTGGTTTTTAGTTTAGATTTTTGTCTTAATATTTGTAATAATGCACATACTATTTTTTATGCTTAGTCCATTTTTTTATTATCGTTGCTGTCAACTTTGCTGCTGTAATGCTGCAAATTTCCCATGTGGGACAATTAAAGGTTTATTCTGTTTTTCTTGAGCTTGAGGTGAAGTTACGTAAGGGGTTTTGGGATGACTTTGCTCACTTTGCTCCAGACTTTGTCAGCTTCAACTGTACTGCAAAATCTGCCAAACTTTATCAACAGAGACCATTTCTGCTCTCATTCTAATTCTGAGTTGTTGGGCATTTCCAGTGATTTGTTCATTTTGTTAAATGTTTTCAGAAGTTTTTGAGTGTCCATGAAATCCAATGTGTTGGATGTCCTCTGCTTCCATAAAATATTTCGTGCCATTCAAACATGTGTGCATGTGACATAAAGTGTTCCCCATAAACCTTAAATGAGTGGCTGCTGCTTTGTTCAATTTCACCTAAAAATCCAAGTTAATGCTCAACTTTTTAGTTAATCAATGCCTGATGCCTTAGAAAACTCATTTGTTTATCGATCAGTAGCTGCAGTGAACTTAAGAATCAGTATCAGAGTTGATTTTTTTATTAGTGCCAAGTACGTTTGCACATATAAGGAATTTGGCTTGGCAAAATGATGCAAAAACAGTCAACATAGTTAGGATAAATAAGGGTCAGGAGGACTTAAATAAAGTATAAAATTTGAAAGAAAATAGTGCAAATCATCCTAACTTATGGTAAACTTACCGCAGTCGTTGATATGATAAACCTCATAAGTTAATGTGCTAAATTATGATGAGCTGACAGTCTTCTTTCTCCAGACTCATATTTAAATAAATCAAACATTTATACCCTAAGAGTTGGATATATTCTCTTATCCCACAGCACTAAAAATGATTTGATCAAAAATAGATTTAATGAATGATAATTCAGCAGTCTCAAAGTTTGAAAGCAATCTGTTGTGTTTAGTCCTTATAAGGTAAAGACGAACTTAACCCCGCCCCCTCCTCCTTCCTTTGTTGTTTCCATAGTAACAGTGAGTTAAAGGTAAAGTCTGCAGGTTATATAACGTCCGGCCAACAACAAAGTCCGAACACAATACTGAACAAACAGCAGACATCCTGTGATTGTTGCACACACAGTGGCTGAAACATACATCCTTCTGCTCCGCCTGCAGCATCACCTCCTCCCACTCCTTCCCTCCACTGCTCCTCTATCTCCAACTCCAACACACAGTGCCTCCCCCTTTCACCTCCCTCACCTCCTCTTCTTCACAATCCCTCCTTCTGCCCACGCCGATGATTTTTGCCCTTCCTCCTTTGGCCTCCCTTTCTTTCTTCTTTCTCCTCCTATGCTCCTCTTTTCTATTTCTCCTCCTCCATCCCACATTTACCTCCCCTCTCTTACCGAAGTTGCAGCCTCCTCTCTTTGCTCCTCACTGAAAACGGAAGTACTTCCAGACACGCCAAGTTGAGGAGATCTTATTTGCAGATTGAGGAGTGAAATCTGTTAAGCTATAAACGAGGAGACAGGAGTGTTTCCCTCACAGAAGCTTTTTAACTGACGGACCCGCCTCCTTAATGAATCTCAGTCACTGATTGGACAACAAGGCAGAGCAGACTTTAAAGGGATACACCGACTTGTTTTTTTTCTTTTGTGTCTTGTCTCACTCCTGAGTCCACGACAAGCAGATAGACACCATTCTTTCAACCGTGCTGCAGTAACAAGGAAGAAACGGGTAGAGCTCGCTCAATGCTAATTAGATTAGCTCAAACACTCAGAGTCAATGGGTAGTGTTAGCCTGCCTCTGCCTCAAGTTAATTGATCGACTCTTCAGCAACTCGAAACTGTTATTGTATTATGTTATGTTATCTTCTACGATCATCATATTATCTTCTTTTACTACCAAACAGAGGCTTTGTTTTGTTGACCATCTTACAAGCACACCTGTGTTGGTTTGTGCTGGAGATGTGACGTTTACAAACGAGTCAAATCTTTTGAACGCCTCTGTTAAGTGATGATGGGCAGTGTTGGGGAAGTTACTTTTAAAAGTAGTGTTTGATTGTTACTCGTTACTTCTCTAAAAAGTAACTTGTTACTTTACTTAGTTACCTTCTATGAAAAGTAACTTTTCACATTACTTGTTACTTTTGCGTTACATTTACATTGCTCGACTTTGGACAGAACCCCATATCTGTTCCTAAATGTGAAGGCCTACAAAAAATTCTACTACAGAGAACATAACAGTTGTTTCTTTTGTGCTCTTTGTTTTTCAAAAACATGTCACATACCCTGTGGAATGAGAGCTCCTGTCCAGTGTTTCCAGATTTTTCTTCTGAAATAAGCAACCTGGTTGATAACAAGTCCAAAATAAGCAACCTCCTGCTATTTCATTTCCTAATGTGATATATGACTTTTTAAAAAGAGAAATCGACATAAAGTGTGTTAATATTTGTCTACTTTAGATTTCAATATCACAGTGCCGAGTATCTATTCAAAAAAGGAACGTTGGTGAAAATGACGTGTGTTTTACATTGTTGACACTGATAATCTACAGGCCAACATTTGCCCACACTCATCATTAAAGTATTGGATCGATTAGCAGGATTGTTAATAGCACTGGTATCAATAAAATCTTATCAGTTTCCATCCCTAACCATCACAATACAATGAAAGTGGAAGATAATGTAATGTAATGTGTTACTTAAGAAAAGAAAACGGGTCACAGCAAGCACACAGAACTGTTTAGAGTTTATCTAATGACTGTAGTCAGAGGTAGGCTAACAATACCCATTGTTTCCCAGTGTTTGAGCTAAGCTAACTGGTGCTAGGCTACTGCACGCACAGGCCATAGAATGGTGTCTATGTACTTGTAATGGACTGAGGAGTGAGACAGGACATGAAAAGACAAACAAAAGTTGACATACCCCTGATTAAGCATCAAAACATCATCAGATTAATATACTGGGGCAGTAAGGAGTCGAATCATTGCTTATGATCATTTCTTATTTGCCTTGTCGATTCTGTTGTTGATAATAAAGCGCTAACTGCGTAAGACAAGAGGGAAAAGCTTGGAAATCCTGCTTTTCAGTTAGTTACTGCTAGCCTTGCAGAGCAGACGGACCTGCCTGATTTTGAAATCATGCATCTCAGCCTTGCCAGCCTGCACTGTCCAACAGTTTCACTTGGCTAAATGCTTACCGGCCCAATCAGGGAAGAGCAGCGGGCATGACAACAACAGGAAGTGACTTGATAGGAAGTGACTTGATAGGAAGTGACGTCACTTCCT
The DNA here is from genome assembly GCA_036419115.1 of Scarus forsteni. Lineage (NCBI taxonomy): Eukaryota > Metazoa > Chordata > Actinopteri > Labriformes > Labridae > Scarus > Scarus forsteni. Next base: position 3,890,922 of record JAZDUH010000103.1, on the reverse strand, counting down.
GTTGTACGAATAATGGTGGCTAATGTCGGTTAGCCTGTGCTCATCATGGTTACTCAGTTATGGGGTGCTTATTTGGCGGAGTGGTTAGCAGCCAGGCACCCCATGTTCTTGCTTCTGCCGGTCCAGGTTCGAATCCCGCCTATGACCAGTTTGCAGAGTGTCTTCCCCTACCCTCTCACCCCCTTTCACAAGCCTATCCACTGTCTCTCTCCTATCATTAAAGGCAAAAATTGCCCATAAATACTTAACAAAAACAAACAAACAAAAAAAAAAGGTTACTCAGTTATACTTGGCGAAATATGCTATCCTCATAAGTTTACTTAGTAGGGATTATCTTTGGCGAGGTTTATGTCACATATTAGTGTTAAATGATACGTCTGTGTGGTATAATTTATTAGGTGCCAAGCACGCTTGGTACATATATAAGGAATTGGCTCGGCAAAATGAGCTGACAGTCTTCTTTCTCCAGACTCATATTTAAATAAATCAAACATTCTATACCCTAAAGTAGTAAAATTTGGATATATTCTCTTATCCCACAGCACTAACTGCCATTAACTGTTGTTTGCCCTTATAAGCCATTAGCCATAGCAGCTAAAGCTTAGGCGTTAGCTGGTGGCCACTACATATGCTCGTCATAGCAGCGCTCCTTGATATGGATTGGTTGGTGATGAGTGTGATGCGCCAAATGATCGTCCAATCACAAGCTGCTGTTGTTTTTGAAGGTTCTGCCCCTGAAAACATTTTCACAGGGCTCTTCCCAGATGGATTAGTGAAATATTTGATGATCAAGTGATTTAATAAATGATAATTCAGCATGTTCACTTCTCACTGCTGCTGGATTTGCTTAATTTTTCCTTTCCTTCATCCGGCACAGCTCTTTCTCCTTTCCTCCCTCATTCCTCCTCTCTCTCTGATCCTCTCCTCTCTTCTTCTAACCTTTCCTTTTACCCTTCTTTCCTCTCCTCACCTTCACATGTCCTTTGCTCCTTCCCACTTCCATTTTCCCTTTTGGATCCTTTTATCCTTTCCTTTTCACCTCTCTTTCCCTCTTTAACTAATTTATCCTCTATTATTTTCATGCATCCTTGTCCTCTTCCTCCTTGCGTCCTCTCCTTATCCCCTTCCTCCTCTCTTCTTTGTTTCTCTTTCTTTTCTCTTCATCCCTCCTTTATCTCCTTTACTCCTCCCTTTCTGATCCACTCCTTTCCTCTGGCCTCTCTTCCTTAACCCTTCCTTCTTCCCTCCTTTCCATCTCTCCTTATCTGTTTCCTCACCTTATCTCTCCCCCCCTCCCTCGTCTCCTTTTCAGTCACTCCTCTCCATCCTTTCCTTCCCTCCCTCTTATCTCCTCCTCGTTCAGCTGCTCGCCCTCGCTGACCCGTCTCATCAGCTTTTATTTCTTCCTGTTTTCGTCGTCATGGCCGCGGACGGGGGCTGTTTGTTGTTGTTTCTTTGTTTCGTATCAACACCTGAATAACAAATTAATGCGATATCCGCTGCCCCCATTTTCCGAGTCAGTAGATCAAATTGGAGCTAAAACTGTTGGAGATCTCCAGTGAAGCATATTTTATTATTATCAAATCAGAGGTGGGCAACTTTGGAGAGTATGAGGGCCACGTTAATAGTGCAGCGGTTAGGGATGGGAATCAAGAAGCAATTCCAGTTTATGACCAATAACAACTCCCTCAAGGAATCAATATCATTTGTCCTTTTACTGATCAATTCCTTCCACATTGTTCTCATCAGAGGCAGACCATTAAACTTGACCTGAAAGCAGCACCTACTGTTCATATTTTTAAAGCAAACTCAAGTCCTTTCTTTTAAGTCTAGCTTTTAGCTGATTATATTATTATTATTATTATTATTATTATTATTTTATTTTATTTTATTTTATTTTATTTTATTTTTTTATTTTATTTTATTTTATTTTATTTTATTTTATTTTATTTTATTTTTATTTTTTTATTTTTATTTTTATTTTTATTATTTTATATGTTATTATTATGATTATGATTATGATTATGATTATTATGATTATTATTATTATTATTATTATTATTATTATTATTATTATTATTATTATTTATATATTAATTTTAACCCCATTAATATGTTTTATTATTCAATTTATTCAGATTTATTGTTTGGAATGTTATTATTTGTTTATTGATTTCCTTTCAACTATCTTACTTCAGAGCATTTTATCTCATTTTACCCTATTACTATTTAAGAGTGCATTTTATTTACCTATTTATTTTCTTATAGTATGCTTATTTATTTATTTTAATCTTATTTCTTAACAAGATTTTTTATTTCTTTGCATGTGTGTGTTAGTGAGTGTGTGTGCTGTATGTTTATTGTGAGGGTGGTGAAAATGACGCAGGTTTTACATTGCTGACACACTGATAATCTACAGGCCAACATTTGCCTACACTCATCATTAAAGTATTGGATCGATTAGCAGGATTGTTAATAGCACTGGTATCAATAAAATCTTATCAGTTTCCATCCCTAACCATCACAATACAATGAAAGTTATTTTTAATCTTTATTTTAGCACACAGATTTTTTATTTCTTTCTATGTGTGTAAAGTAGTGAGTGCATGTGCTGTATGTTTATTGTGAGGGTGGGTGGAGGGATGAATATGTGAGACAATACAAAAGATGATAAAAATACTCAGCTGCTGAGGGCTCAGTTCTGCACCTCACCAGGGATGTACAGACAAAGAGCCTTGAACAATAGCATACACAAGACCTTATACACATTAGGATTTGGGCGGTACCAACTTATCACATGTTAAGATCATGTCTGGTTTCATGAGCTGTGTCTGCCAGGAAAGATAAACATAACAGCTCGGTAAAGGTCAGACTTAAGGCAGAAGTTCAACCAAGAGTTCAACAAAAGTTCTCACAGTTCAGCAAAACCACAGGACCGACCACAGGATGTGAAATGGAGAAACCAGACCCCCAGCCCTTTCCAACTGAAACCACTGTCCTGTATAACTGAGACTGCACCGTTACGATTTATGACACATTTGACCTGTTGAACAAACATGTTTTAACTGATCTGCCCTAATATAATATGTTTGAATAACTGTTAGCATAAAATCACATCTTTGGATAAATGTTAGCATCAGCTCGTAAATAATTATAACAGTGTCGTACGAATAAAGTTTGATTGATTGATTGGTACAGAGGAGGTCAAAATTGTGTCTTAGGCCATTTTTGAATTCACCTACTATACTAGCAGTGCATGCTGATTCACCCAAAATGTAGTATGCAGTGTACAGTATGCGAAAAAATGCAAAAGTTGCAGTATGCTTAAGAATACCCGGATGACGTACTGATTTGAGAAAATGCCCACTGGGAAATGCAATACTTTATTGGGGGCTATAACGCCAGATTGACCATTCAGTATATTTCACAGATCCATCTGAGAGCCTATGGAAAGAGTTTGGTAATGGGGAGAACTTTCTTAAGCATATCCCACAGCTGTTGTTAGCACGCCCCCCTGGTTGTTCACAAATATCACATGAAGAATGTGATTATCACTATGGCAGCATTTTTGTAAATATAAGTCTAACAATACTATGTATACAGCTGATCTAGAGCGACACACCCCAGTCAGAAGTGCAAATAAATGGATTATTACAGGAGCTAAATAACTGTTCACACTGGGGGCATCCATCTTCGTTGATATGATTGGTTGGTGACTTGGTGAAATGCTTACCCGGCCCAATCGCACAAGCTGCTGTTGTTTTTGAAGGTTCAAGTTCACAGGGCTCTGCCCTGGAAAAACTGTAGGACCAGTCTGCTTCACTGTTACCCACACAATGCAAGGGCTCTTCCCAGATGGATTAGTGAAATATGCCGAACTGTCCATCTGGCATGTCAGGTTCAGCATTGCCACATCATTGTTCACTTCTCACTGCTGCTGATTTTATGAATTTCTTCCTTTTCTGGGCTTTCTAGGCAACCATTCCTCTGATCCTCTCCTCTCTTAGTAACGTCACTTTCCCTGTTTACCCCTGCAAATAATGGTGGCAAATTTCCCCACCAATGTACCTCCAAATTCACATTCCTTTTCCTCGGCAATTGTAGAGATTGCTTATTTGGCGGAGTGGTTAGCAGCCAGGCACCCCATGTTCTGTGCTTCTGCGGTCGAGTTGAATCGCGCTTCTGACCAGTTTGCAAGTGTCTTCCCCTACCCTATTACCCCTTTCTAAGCCTATCCACTGTCTCTTTACACGCCTGTCATTAAAAGGCAAAAATTGCCCGCAAATGTAACAGCGAACCCTCAAACAAACTGAAAAAAACACACAGGTTCTCCACCACTGACTGATTCATATAAAATGCTGCTTCTGGCAATATCTTTGTAGATCAATACATCAAATGTCAACATGTACTCATGGTTTGTTTGTTTTGTACATTTAAAATAAAGTTTGGAAATAAATCAGCTGTGGCCCACTTCTGCATTGCTCAAACTGAAAACCAGCGTAGCACACTAATAAATAAACCTAACAGAACAGTCATACTACAGTCCAGTGTAGTCAGCAGTATACACTGCCCACTACCTACTACGTTCATATACAGTATGTAGTAGGGGGAGAAGAAGCAGCCTTAGTTTTAACTGAGTGAAAATTGTTGCACAACCTTCAGTAAGTGGAAACAGCATCTTGCAGAAGCATTAATCTTTGCAGAACTGAATATCAGGAGTGTCATGTGTTTGAAGTTGTTGCCACTGAAAAACTGTGTTGACCAACTTCTTTCAACATAGAAAATCATCAGGAATCAATAAGAGAATTGTGAAAGATTTTTTTTAAATATATATGTTTTATTGAATAACATTCAAAGTGAGCATGACAGTGAAAAGAATCATTCTTTTTTCCAAATAAGAAACACTGTACTCCTTTTCTCCTTTATTCCACTCAATCCCATCAATCCTTAGCTTTTAGCTGATTATATTATTATTATTATTATTATTATTATTAGACATCTGTCATAATTCTGTCTGTTTTGGTTATTTAGTTTTATTTTGTGCATTGTTCCTTGGTTAAACCTCTTGTATTTTCCTTTTGTTTTCTTGATTCTGTTCTTCATTTCAGTTAGGTTTCATGGTTTGTCTCTCTTGTTTCCTGTTTTATTTTGAAATCCCTGTGTTCCTCGTAGTGTTTTCCTGCCCTCCCTTCTGTGTGATAGTCTCACCTGTGCTTGATGCTTCCCCTGTGTATTTAGTCTCTGTGTTCCCTGAGTCTGTTGGGTCATTGTTTATCTTCCCTGTGTCACCATGTGCTCGTGTACTTCAGTGTTTCCAGTGTGATCTCCCAAGTTTGTCCCCAGTTTGAAGTTAGTCTGTTTTATGTTAAGAACTTTGTTGATTTGATTTGTACTTTGCTTTTGTGTTTGATCCATGTTTTGTTAATTGTACAACAAAGTTTTTTTTGTTTATCTGCACTTGGAACCTGCGCTTTTTGTTTTTTGTCAGTTTTTGTTTTACAAAACACTTGACAGACATTGTTTATTCAGCTCTCACACGTAAGTTCAGTTCTTCACTCTGTTGTTGTGCCTTGCTCGATGGCACTTCAGCAGTGCCCAGGAAGCCACCCTTCAGTTACCGTAACAAGGAGACAGGCAAAGCTTGCCCACCACTAATTAGCTTGGCTCAAACACTGGGAGTCAATGGGTAGTGCTAGCCTGCTTCCGCTGCAGTCATCATAAACTCTTAAGCAACTCTAAATGGTCCTGTGTGCTTGCTGCAACATGTTACGTTATCTATTTTTAGACTAAGATCAGCACTTTATGTAATTTTCAAAAGAAATACATGCTAAATCTATAATTCTCTTTTATTTTATAAACCATATGTAAATGTTGTGTTGTTGTGAGTTTCTCTGCATAATTTATTATTTTCTCCTAATTATTTCTTGCTCGGATTTAAAGAGCTGCACTTAATCTTCCCAGACTGTAAATATTCCAGAATATTTGTATATGATCCAAATTTACATTTTGTGTATTTGCTGCATTTGTTAAGAGTTATTTAATTTTTATTCACTTTTAATTTAGTTGTTTATTTTTATTGGCATTTTAGTCAAATTCCTTGTATGTGTCACACAGTTGGCCATTAAATCTGATTATACTTCTGCTTCTGATCATTTTCAAGGTTTATGGGAGCTTCATTCAGAAGTAAAAAGCTTTGTTTATCATTGATCTCTATGTAATTCAAATCAACTTCAGTTGAATTCAATTTTATTCTCCTTTATGCTCCTTTCATTTTTATTTAAAAAACAGCTAAAACTGTGGCTGAGAGAAATGCAGTCATGTGAGCAGCATGTGTGACCTACAGTATAAGTTGCTCATGTTGGTGCAATAGGGATTTGTGGAATATGAACTGGGTCTAATATAAATCTGTGCAATAACATTCAGTGCAATAGGGGTTGGTGCAATAGAAGTTGCATTTGCTAAATGTTTGATGGACTCTGTGTGATGGGAGGATGTCCAATATATATGTTTGTTTCTTTTTTTACTTGTCTATTGTCCTTGGGTTTGTCCTACTGTATTTAGTCTGCATAGTGCCTTGTATGTATATGTTACCATCAACCTGCCAGGGGGTCTGCAGATGGAAATTAGCCCAAGGCTATAATCTGGCATATTTACATTTGTAAAAATGTTCATTAATATCCTGAGCTGTCACTCCTCTGTGACTAACACACACACACACACACACACACACACACACACACACACACACAATAAATACATAAATTTTTGCTTTTTGCTTGTTTGTACTCAAGTGTTCTCTTTTGTTAGTAAATGAAATAAACATTGCAATTAAAATACTATAAATTATCACAGTTTGATTTTTTAATGTTTTGTCTTATGATTGAACAGCTTAAATACGTCAGTCTGCAGCACTGCAAAACTAGTCTGATAGTCCTGGATGCCATGAAGAAAAGGTGTCTTTAACTTTGTTCTGATTGAAATGGTTAAGGTTTTGCATGTATTATTGCATAATAAAAAAATTTAGGTCGACTAAAAGATGGGAAAAAAAGACTGGAGTTGTCTGGGTTAGTGTTGCAGTGGAACAGTGAAGCGTATTGACAATGACTTGATGTCCATCTAACGATGTTTGTGTTTGTGTGTTACAGAAGAAGAGGAAGCAGGCCAGCAGAGATGCAGACTCCCTCAGTCTCTGCAGTCTGGACATCAATGTGAGTCCATCCTAAAATCACCTTTTCTCTATTTTGCACATGTGTTTTGTTTTCAGTCTCTGGTTCAGTAATGCCCTGTGAGGGTTCTTGTTGCAACACTGCCGCCTGCTGGTGAGCGAGAGCCCCGGGTAGGAAACTTTATATTGGAGGGAGGCTGCTGTGATTATATTAGAATATTAATATTGGTCTTTAAATAGTTTTTATTCAGAGTTAATTTAAAAATATTCAGTGTTGATGAAGTGAGTCTAAGTCATATTGCCTTAAGGGCCAGTTTGCTTTGGGTGGATCAGAAGTTTCTGACGGACCAGCCCATCCAGCAACAATCATCACGCTGTGTGTAAAGTTGCTTGCGTCACATTTCTTCTCCATTCTGATGATGGGGTTGAACTTCAGCAGGGGCTCTACTGTGCTGGATTGCTGTCATGTGATTGGCTGCTTAGCTACAAGTTGACCAGGTGTACCTTATAAAGTGGCCAGTAAGTATGGGGATAATTCATCGTTGTTAAAATGTCTACCAGGGCTAAAATTTTCATTCCCTCGGCCAAGGAGGTTGTTTTGTCGCTTGCATTTGTTTGAAATTTTCAGGTGATGTTGGTCATGACCCAACTTAGAAATGATCAAAAATTGGTTGTGATATGTTTATTTGTATGGATGCAAAAAAATCCCAAAATCTTAAAAAAAAAAAAACAATCCCATGTTTCTATCATCAAGGTAAATTTAATCCAGATCCAATCCAGATTAGCGTCATGAAACAACATTTAACTTTATCGTGGGAAATGCCATTTACAATATTAAATAATTCAAAATATGAAGTGATCCTTTCAAAACTTGTTGTGTCCATACAGGATGATGAAGTTAGGTATGTGCTCAGTTTGGTCCAGACCCTGGCTCTATTCTGTATCTGGTGATTCAGAATTGTATCTTTTACATCAAATATTTCTTTAAAAACACTTTCAAAAAATTGTGCTTCTTGAGGGACTCCTAAATTCACCCCTAAGCAGGCAACAACAACAAAAACAGAATCTAAATATTCAAATTTAAGATGTTTTTTTCCCTTTGTGTCTAAGCTCTTGTGCTTTGCTGTCTGATGTTCCTGCCTGCTGCCAAAGCACTTAGTGAACCAATGTTTTTAAAAGTGCTATACAAGTAAAGTTTGTTATGATTACAAACTCAAAACCTACCTTTTTAGTCTTGCTTTTACCTGAACTACCTTTTAGTGTTTTTTATTTATTCAAATTACAGCCCACTTTTTAAATTAATTTATCTTATATTTTTTTACTTTTTATCTTTGCTATCTTTCCTTATTTTATTTTCTAGTTTTTCTATTTTATTTCTTTTTTTAACTTCATTTCAATTTATTATTTATTCTTATTTTTTTAAATTCTTTTTTCTTATTTTATTTTATGATATATTTAATTTTACTCTTTTAACCTAGCCTCCAGTGTTTTCTCATTTTTAAACCTTTAAGATGGTGTTTCCTAAGTACGTACTGGGTACAGCAGTGTGCTTTATTATTGTCTTTTATTTATGATGCTTTTTATCAACACTGTGTATGGATTGCTGTGTGGGTGGGTTCAGGGGCTGGGTGGAGTGGGTTTGGGTCATAAATCCTTCATTTAATTCATCTGTCTGTTTGTAAAGCACTTTGTGCTACATTTTTTGTATGAAAAGTGATACATAAATAAAGTTTGATTTGATTATTATTGTTATTAACATTATTATTAACATTAATGTTTTTTACTTTAAAAAAATAAAATCACTAAAATGATAAAATGAAAAAAACTTTTCGTAAGCATCATTTACAAAAAGATGCTCGCCATTTACTTAGCTTTTAATTAAATTTGAAGTAAAATGGCTTTAAAACCTCACTTTTTTAAATGTCATATGTCATGAAAAACAGATTTTTTTGTGTCGGCCATGAAGTGAGAATAGACAGACAGTCCGACGGGCGTCTTCAGACTCTCCTCGTGGTCATTTTTATCTCGTTGAAAGCTCCGACCCTCGGCCCTTTGTTTCTGCGGCCCTGACTGCACATCTATTGTAAATATTATGACCCTCCGGGGGCCCTCAGACCTCGTGTTGGGCCCCTCCTCGTGTCCATGTGAATATTTTTAGTCCTCAGCCCGCGACCCCGTTCCTTCCCGGGCGTTTCCTCCTGAGCTCCGTCTAACGCAGGAAGTCAACTCTGTTCAATACACCGGTGTGACAAATTAACCCAAACACACCATCAATCTTATTCAGCTTCAAACTGGACCAGCCCGGAACAAATGAGCCGCTATTGTTCCTGAGCTGTCACTCCTCTGTGACTAACACACACACACACACACACACACACACACACACACACACACACAAACACAAAGCCATGGACCTGCTTTTAGAGATTTAATACTGTCCAGAGTTCACCTAAGAGGCTGAAAACTGAATTAAAAAAAACAGCCATAAGTTTTATTTCATAACACAGAACTTTTAAGATTTATATTTTTGAGTTTTTCACACTGGGTCCTGATCCACTCGTATTCTCAGTCTGTCTTAGAGACCCTGTTGGGGCTCCTGTCCTTTTAAAGGAATAGTTCAGTATTTTTGAAGTTAGGTTGTATCAGGTTGTGTACACACATGTACACATATAAACTTAAACATACATCCAAATCCAGCATGAGCACAGCACTGGGTCAACCTTCAGTGCAGTGCAACTGTAGGAGGTTTCGGTAACAGGGGTCAGAAAAAAACCTGTTTCACAGTTCAAGGTCTTGGAGTAGATCTAGTCTCATGTTGAACAGTCGCTGAAGCTGTGTTTGGGATGTTGGCGGAGGAAGGGCGGTGGGAAGAGACAAGGGACTAAAGTAAGAATTGAAGGTAGTGACAGATTCATGGACTAATCATAATCTGCCCTCATCATATTTGTCTTTGTTGAATAAATGTGTTATATATTTCAAGCAGGACCTTGTGTCCAGAGGTAGACAGTAACAAAGATTTACTTGAGTATTGTACTTAAGTACATTTTTTGAGTATCTGTACTTGACTTGAGTATTATTATTTTTGAAAATGACTTTTACTCCACTACATTTGAAAGACAAATATTGTACTTATAACTCCACTTCATTTCTATGAAGGATCTCGTTACTTTTAAGCAGACAATTGGACTCGAGTCATAGGGACTCGGACTCGAGTCGACTTGAGTCGCTAATGAGACGACTTGCAAATCGGCTCGGACTCGGGAGGTAAAAACTCGAGACTCGACTCGGACTTGGAAGAAAATGTCTCCAGACTCAACCTGACTTGAGACATGATTCTGAAAACTGCACACACTCAGGCTTTATATGAAGAGCCAGACAGGAGATATACACCGCTCTTTCCTTATAGGTTCACTTTATTGATGCTCCATTCACAGTACACTTGTCCTTCACCTAATATTGTCCCGCACACGACACAGTACTACTCTTGCTTCTGCTACAGTGATGATCAGTGGGCAGGGTGCGCGGGACGCGGTTTTCGAATTGGGAACCGCTATGTCTTCTGTGCCCAAAGTTATTTCTTTGCATATAAAGAATTTCAGTCAGATGGAAAACTAAGACACACCAAGTGCACGACCCGCAATGCTTTGATAAGCGAAAAAGAGGGCACAACATCAAACTTTATCTGCCACCTGAGGACACATGAGGCCAAGTAAGTGAAACCTGCAAACGTTAGCTAGGTAGCTAACGTTCCTACCATAGGTCAGTATGGCAGGAACGTGAGCCCGAGCTGTGGTCAACATGAAGCTAGCAAAGCTAACATTAGTAAAGAGAGTGGATGAGTGTTGTATGTGTGGGAAGAGAAGGTTTCTCTCTTCAAGACAAAAATCTGAGTGCTTGACCCGTGATACTTTAAGTTTAGTCAACAAGTCTTTTTAGTGAGACCAACAAGCAATTTCAAGTTTTGCAAACCTACATTTAAAGGGACTGTGAGGAGTTTTCTTTCTTTCACTTTTAGATATATGCCTTATTGAAATACACACTTTGAGATGAGTTTTATAGCATCAAAATAGGTTACCTATAAATGCTATTCCTTAGCCTTCCGTCTTAGAGCACCGAGCTGTAAGTAGCGATATATAGCCAGCTACTTAACAACAATACTAAATTTTCCAAAAATTGCTTGTTGTCACACATCAAAACCTACCGCTACGTATCTAGAAAGAGATACATTACCTTGTCGCTTTGCATCCTGTAAGTTGTTGAAAAAAGAAGTTGTAAAGCAATGCAGAGTTCTGAGGAAGGTCGGAGCAGCATTCATTAGCATCACAACAAACACACGCTTTGGCTTCAGTAACGTCTTTGGTGCGTTCAGTTGTAGTCAGAAGTAGGAATTTCTGGGTTCCGAGTAGGAAACTGCAACTGGACGTTCCCCGAAGTTGGAATTTCCTACTGGGAACTCGGCGAAACATCGCCAACCCCCGAGTTGACAATGGAAGATGGATGCCCCCAGTGTGAACAGTTATTTAGCTCCTGTAATAATCAATTTATTTGCACTTCTGACTGGGGTGTGTGGCTCTAGATCAGCTGTATACATAGTATTGTTAGACTTATATTTACAAAAATGTTGCCATAGTGATAATCACATTCTTCATACAATAACACAGGGCGTGCTAACAACAGCTAACAATAGCCTGGTAGATCGGCATGTTTTTTTCCGACTTCAACTGGAACGCCGATAAGTCAGACATGATGTCACTCCCAGTTCTGAGGTTACTGGAACACAGCATTACGACAGTCGCTGCGCGTGCTCATGGGTAGCAGAGTCTTTATTTCTCCAGTAATAGATTCTCCTCATAGCACCTTTAAGTAGAAACAATATGAACAAACAAATTAGTTCAACAAGTTTTCACAGGCATACTGAGTTGTAAAAACGTGGAATCCTAACTTGCCTGAATTTAGCATCTTGTTGGATCAATGTATAATTTATACTTGTGTAAATGCAACAAAAACGTTAGCTCAACAAAGTGTTCTGTTGAATCAACTTTTATTTTTAAGGCAGCCAGGTAACTTTTTTCCTGACTTGTTCATCTTACTTTTAACATTACGTTCATTAAAAAAGGACGCTGTAATTTCTTAAAACAACCTAAGCTTCATTTTTTTTAAATTTCTGCATAGAAATCATTTCTCAACATGTGACGGCATTTAAAATACTTTATTCAATTTCAGAACTGACAATAGCTTAGCATATAGCATATGTGGTTGTAAAGATATTTACTATGGATATATAATCAATTCAGCCATGAAAAGAGAGATCAAACTCATATTAACATTTATATCTATAATGAATATAATCTGGAGAGGAATCATGTTGATTAATGTAGCAGCATCTAGCTGAACAGCCATTAAAATGGGTTTAAATGGCCTAAAAAAAGGAATTAAAGCTGTGGTCTACGATTTGAAACCGCAGCCTGCCCCTCCTTCCCTCACCTCTCTCCTCCGTGTTCCAAGATCCCGCCCCCAGCTCGTGTTGGCTCATATAAGCCCCCTCCGGCAGAGCTACGAGCGACTGGCACAATATATCAGCAGCAAACTCAATCAAAAACAGCTCAGCTCAACTGAAAGTATCAAACACGACAGACATCTCCATTATAACACACAGCAGTAGCCATTTCAATTGGACCGGCGGCAATGCGGGTCTGGCGCCGCCAGAGCGGAGCCGAGTGTGGGGGAGGATTTATCTTTCTCAGCCTGTCCTCCCCAGCTCAGCTTACAGTGCTAACGATTAGCGGCTAACAGGCTAACCCGCTCCCCTACAAGTTATTAGCTCGTACAGGCACAAACTAACCAGAGTTATTCAGCAGACATCTCCCACTGTAGTAAACAAAGCCATTACCTGATCAACCAGGGGCGAAACGGCCGATGCTGAAGGTCTGACGGCCGGCTGAGGCTATTCGTTAGCCCGCTAACAGGCCTCCACCCGCTGGGCAGAGCTCCGCTGGGCCCGCTGGAGAGAGAGAGGCGGATTCTCGGTTCGGCGCTAGGCTTTCCTGCTCCATGATAGTTCAGTAGCTAACGCTGCTAGCTGCTCACCGGAGGTAGAGGGGAGGAGGCGGGACCATGGGCAAGATGCTGCGTACTGCGAGTGAGGGAGACGAGGGAGAGGGAGAGGAGAAGGGTGGTCTGCAGCCAGACTGTCTTGGGAGAGGGAGGCGGATTCCCGGTTCGGGCGCTAGGCTTTTCGGCTCCATGATAGTTCAATAGCTAACGCTAGCTGCTCACCGGAGGTAGAGGGGAGGAGGCGGACCATGGGCAAGATGCTGCTAACATTAGTGAGAGGAGACGAGGATTGGATGGACTCATGGACTAACTCACGGACCAATTAATAGTCGCAGGTTCTTAGGCTTGATTGGTCAGCTAGTATGCAGCTTTTCAGCGGCTATACTGAATGGATTTTTTTCGTTCTTTTTGGTCTTTATACTGTGTAGATAGGACCATAGGACCATAACAGCCTTATAAACGGTGTTATTAATATGTACAAAGCTTCCAAATCGTAGACCATAGCTTTAATGTTAAATGATGATTTATGCAGGATAGACCATGTGGAGTGAAGCAGGTCCACAGCAGCAGGTCATCCATGATTGTTTGTCAAGGTCATTGTATGTGTGCTGTTTGCAGGAACTACCATGGATTTGAAACATTCATAAAAATATATTATGCTACCTCATCGTGGTTTGTGTGACCTGTAGCCAAATCACCAGGGACAATATCCACTGGTACAGTCTCCGATGGTGAGTTGATCTAAAGGAAGGAAGTTCTCTAAATAAAGATTTGAACTGCGAGTTTAGCACTGTAAAATATCAGTTGGACTAGAAAAGACTTTTGTAAACTCAAGTCCATTTAATGCTTACCTGGACGTACTTACACCTACCAACACAGACTGGGGCTGCAGTCGAATAGTCCTTTTTGCTTAGGAAGGTTTCTAACGGAGTGAAATGAACCAGAAGTAGTTCGTGGTTAGAGCTGTTCGAATAGTTTAAATGCTTAGGAAAGGTGGCTCAATGCTTCCTTTATTATCTGCTTTAGCATAGGATACACCGGAGCATCCTTTACAAAAGGAGAGGAGATTATTCTGTCCCACAATTCTCCACGGTAACAGCTTTTATAAACTTTTATCCGACTGCTCCCGAATTCAACCGAATAATAACAACAAATCTCACAGACCATGTGAGTTCCCACTGCTGTTCATCCTTTCTAAAGTTTACCAAAACCTGCCTTAACTTTCCAGCAGTCTGATTCTCTGAAGAGAGCAGGATATAAAACATTTTATGTTGATTATGTTTTAAACAGGATTCAATATGAATCATTTGTACTCTATTAGATTGTGGTCTTAACAGTTTGTGCCTTTCTTTCATTCACTTCATTTATTTTCATGCTCTGATTGGTGTTCATGTTGATAATGAGAGGACAGATTTATTTAAATCCTCCCTTCAACATCGGTTATGCAGATGTATTTTTTTTTTTACAACTGTTATCAGATGTTCTAAGGCAAAAGGATACACTACAAGACTGGAGGTTCATCTGGTTGTTTATTCGGCCGGTTCAGAGATAGTCTGACCAAGAGCGATAGGTAACCACTGCTTATATACATGTCACATACAGTCATGGAAAAAATTATTAGACCACCCTTGTTTTCTTCAATTTCTTGTTCATTCTAATATCTGGTACCACTAAGCGTATAATACAATGAACATCCATTTGACATTTAAAATACCTTATTCAAATTTAGAACTGACAGTAGCTTAGCAAATAGCATATGTGGTTGTCACAAGCAGCACTGCACTATGGATATAGAATCAATTCAGCCATGAAAAGAGAGATCAATCTCATATTAACATTTATATCTATAATGAATATAATCTTGGCACTGCTGGAAATTGGCATGAGTGAGAGACAGGTAGCGAAAAAACTGAAGATCTCCAAGACAGCCGTTCATTACAACAAAAAAACCAAGCTGAACATGGCACTACCAAATTGCTACCTGGCCGTGGCAGGAAACGCCTTTTCTACCCCACGAGATGACCGTGCACTCATCCGCTCCTGTGTCAGGAATCGCCGCCAGACCTCCAGGGACCTTAAAATGAGTGGGCACTGTCGAGAAATGTGACTTGTTCAGCAAGGACAGTTCAAACCGACTTGTTGAAGCTGGTTTGAAGTCACACGGAGCACGCAAGAAGCCCTTCATCAATGAAAGGCAGAGGAAGGCCCGGTTACTTTTGCTCGAGACCACAAGGATTGGACTGTTGATGATTGGGCTAAGGTTCTCTTCAGTGATGAATCCAATTTTGAATTGATGCCCACTCCAGCCAACTTACTGGTTAGGAGGAAGCCTGGAGAAGCTTACAACCCAGACTGTCTTGCCCCTACAGTAAAACATGGGGGTGGATCAGTCATGATCTGGGGGTGTTTCAGTCTGAGTGGAACAGGGCAAATGCAATTGTGTGAAGGCCGAATGAACCAGGTCATGTACAGGACTACCCTTGAAAACAGTCTTCTTCCATCAGCTGGAAAACTCTTTCCTGCCTCGAATGACTGGATTTTCCAACAAGACAATGCCCCTTGCCACACGGCAAGGTCAGTTAAAGCCTGGATGGAGAACCACAACATTCGCACCATGCCTTGGCCTGCTCAATCACCAGATCTTAATCCAATTGAAAACCTATGGAAAATCATCAAACTCGAAATGGAGAACCACAAGCCCAAAAACAAAGAAAATTTGTTTGAATTTGTCCAACAGGAATGGGCTGCTGTGACAGCAGAACAATGTCAGAAGCTGGTGGAGAGCATGCCAAGACGCATGGCTGCAGTCATCAAAAACAATGGTTATGCAATCAAGTATTAACTCTTGTGTGTGTCATGTGTTTAAAGCAAACAGAAAAGAAAACATGGGATGCTTAAAAGTAGTGTTTTTGGCGGTACAATGCCATAGCTATTGATGTAAGAATTTAAGTAATTTTGGTTATTATCAAGAAAACCATGGAAAATGAATAGTTCTTAGTTCTTAAATTAAACTCTCATGAGCTATTTTTGTTGTTATCATTATAATTGTCCAAACAAATGTACCTTTAGTTGAGCCGGGCATTGAAATTAACAAGAAATTGAAGAAAACAAGGGTGGTCTAATAATTTTTTCCATGACTGTATATGGTAACAAAACATGTAGACAACAACGTCATGTCCATTCCATAGTTGGTCTGCTGTGAGACTTCTCAAGTTCAGGCTTTCTATTTCTGGCAAGGTTCCAGACTTACAGTTGCCTTGCTTACATAGTTGCAGACACAGAGAAAACTTCATGTATGGACAAAATAATCCTAGATGATGCATGAATTGGTCCATGACTAAATTGATTGATATAAGAATTAAAATGATACATGAATTGAAATGATACATGACTTAAAATTCATGCTATCAACAACTTTATTTAAAGTTTTCAATAATGACAAGCAAAATTATTTTCTCCACAAATGTAAATTTTCTCACAGTTCCCTACCCGTTTCAACAACATACAAGAGAAAAAAAACAAAAAAACAAAAAAACAAGAGATTAAAAGCAAAGGAGGAAATGTGTATCAATACTTATAATATTAATAGAACAGCAAAAAAAAAGAAAAAAAAATTGCCAAGAAGGAATATAGAAAGTAATAGTAGACAAGAGAAAACTTTAAGGAAGAGAAAGAAAATAAAACAAGAGTTAATAATTAATAAACATGAGCAGTTCAGACAAGCTGTCCTTACAGATAAACTTGTAATGTAATTATGCTATATCTGCTCCAACAGATACAAAATAAAAGGTTGCCAGATACGGACAAACTTGTCCTTAGATCCTTGCCGTGAAAGACGAATTTTTTCTAGCTTCAAGTAGTATAATGTATCCCTAACCCAGTATGCGTATGTATTTTTTACCAGGTTATTATGTTCAATGTTGTCTGTAAGGAACAACATTGTCATGATGATGCGTCTTTTGTAGTCCACCTACAGAAAATTGTAGTTGTACCACAGCAGTAACATCCGCCATCACATGATGATGTAGCGTAGTGAAAGTGTAGTCAGATTCTCTCTGCACGACAGTTTTCCTTTCCTAAGTCCTTCTGAATTCTCCTTTCTCCTTTCCTTAACCTCATGACGTTTTCCATCAGGGTTAAGGAAAAGTAGATTGGAAAGGGTTTAGGAGCTGACTATTCGACCGCAGCCTAACTTTTGAGACATGGAGCGTCTCCTCTGCTTCGTCTTAATAACCTCATGTGTAGTAATTGCATTATTTGTAGCCTGAGAAATCAACTGCTACTCAAAAATCATTTGGTACATAATTTATTAGTAGCTGCATGTTTTTACATCTATAATCTCAACGTGGATCATCTCTGGTAGTTGCAACATTTAAAAACAGACTTAATTGTCTCTTAGATATTTACTACAGAGGTAAAGGCTAAAAAATGAATTGACAGACTTTTAAAAATGTCTCATATCATCGAAACACTCAGCAGAGTCCTGCTGGTGTTCACAGCCTCAGAGTGATTATGGACATTTTCTCTGGTTAATTAATTTCTGCTTGAGGCCTCGGGCTCACATGAACATTATTGATGTTTTGATAAACTGAGGTCAGAGGTCAGTAAACTGTGACCACACCAACATGTGTTTTCTGGTGTCTGTTTGGTCTTTGCAATAAGAACAAGTGATTTTATTTTCCTTAGTTATAGATAATTTGATTTAGAGTCTTTCTCATAACTCTGGAAAGAAACCATTTGTTGTGGTCATTAAGGCTTTTTTAATCCAAGTAATCAAACAGTTTATTATTACCTTACTGTCCCATAATTACACAATGCTCATCTCTATTACATGATTGTCATTATTTGTACAAGTCTTATTATCCTCATCGAGGAGACTGTAATCAAGAATCTCTGAATGGATGTTAATGAGATTTGTTTGAGCTCCCAGTCCTCTTATTGCCTATAACCAACTGAGGCAAAGAGGCGTATAAATGAGATTAAGCTATGATGTAACTCATTGTTTCTTAAATGTTCATCCGGAGAAAAAACGAATGTCCCACAAGTTAAAGACCCATCAGGGGATAGGGAAAAAGACTTTCTACATTCCTTATGTTTTCTCACACATATTTGAAATAATCATATCCTTCTTGTTTGCACACAGATGTGTCAGAGTTCAGGAGAAATAAGGAGAGGTTTGTTTGGAGATCGGTGTGAAACTTTCTGGGCGGTCAGACCAAAACATCGATTAAGACACAATGGAAGAGGAAACGTCAGCAGATGTGTTTTAGATCGTTAAAGAGGTTCTGATTAATTGGCAGATTTCTAAAGAAAACATGAAGACACTGCTAAAAATAAATAAGTGACTGAAGCTGCTCTCATGTAGACTGAGAATTAAAGATCATATCAGTTTTTTAATATAATTTAATGACCATTTTGGGTTCATAACTTTGTTTTATAGCAACAGAGGATAGTATTGATTCATAGTTATGCCTTTTGCCCACTTTAACCTCAAATCTCCAAAAAGTTTTCAATATCGATGATGCCATTTTGTTCTCTGGAAGAGTTTGATTAACATGAATCACTGCTCCCGATGAAATGTTGAATAAAATTGATGTTGATGTTCATGGGAAACTGGGGGGAAATAAACAACTAGGGCCCTTAATAATCCGTGTATGGTTCGTTCTTTCGTTCTCTCTGTTTCAAAACAAAATTAAACAAAACGGTCTTGTTTTGGATGTGTCTCTGTTTTAAAACCAGAACAGAAAAACAGAAAAATGACGTTTTTCTGTTCTGGTTTTAAAAATGGAAAAACGAAAAGAAAAAAAAAAAAAAAAAGAAAAAAAAAAAAAAAAAAAGATTTGTTTAAATTGTTTGTGTGATATCTTGAAAAAACTTTGTTTGCACAAATGCAATAAAAAATAGACAAATAACCCACACTGAAGGTTTATGCAGACATGTTCCTGAGCTTTTTTAAAGTAACAGATCGCTACCGATCCACTGCACTCCATCTCATCTCATCTGCATACATTTGTGCACTCCCATGTGTTTCTATGAGACAGCATCAGTCAGTGCACAGTCTGCTCCTGTCTGATCTGCTCTCAGATAGATCTGTATTATTCTTGGCGCGTGGAAATCAGAACAGTCTTCTGTTCATGTTTAATATCAAGCTATCACACAAACAATTTAAACAAATCTTTTTTTTTTATTTTATGCATTTCCATTTTTAAAACACGAACAGAAAAAAAATTGTTTTTTCTTTTATTCCGTTTTTCTGTTTTGGTTTTGTTTTGAAACAGAATAACAAAAGAACGAACCATCCACGGATTCTTAATCCACATTCCATTAAAACCAACTACCAACTCCAATTCCAATGAAGTTAGGACGTTGTGTGAAATGTAAAAAAAAAAAAAAAACAGAATACAGTGATTCTCAAATCATTTTGAACACTTTTTCAACTAAATACACCACAAAGACAAGACAAGTATTCCCTGAATTTGAAATATATTCCTGCAACATGTTCCAACAAAGCTGGGACAGGAGAAAAAGTTGAAGAATGCTCAAAAAACACCCGTTTGGAAAATTCCACGGCTCGTTCAAAAATCAAGCATTGGGCAATATCACCCCTTTGTGCAGAGCTGTGTGAGCAAACAGTTTAAGTCCTACAGTCCATAATATAATCAAAATATTCCAAGACTCCAGATAAATCTCTGCACGTAAGCAGCAGTACTAAAAACCAACACTGAATGCCTGTGACCTTTTATCCCTCAGGTAGCTCTGCATTATAAAGCAGCATCATTGTGTAAGGGACATCAGCACGTGGGCTCATGTCAGTTAACACAGTTCATCTCTACACCTACAAGGTCAAGGTCAAACTCTACCATGCAAAGAGAAACACAAATATCAACAACACCCAGAAACACCACCACCTTCTCTGGGTCAAGCTCATCTGAGATGGACTGAGGCAAAATGGAAAGGTCTGCTGTGGTCTGAGTCCACATTTCAGACTGTTTTTGGACATCATGGACGTGGTGTCCTCCAGGCTAAAGAGGAAAAGGACCATCCAGACTGTTATCAGAGCAAAGGCCAAAAGGCAACATCTGTAGCCAGGTTTACATAGAGCCTAATATTCCGATTAGAATCGGGTTAGAAGCCCAAACCAAATAAAAATGCTCCATATCAACACCTCAGTCGGAATAAACAGGCCAAATCTGAATGGGCAGTGACGTTTACTCACTTAAGAAACATGGCGGCTTCCAAACAGAACACACAGCACTGGTCTGCGTCTGAGAGATTGGTTTTTAATACAAACTCTCCTAAAACTAAACATTATCACACGTTTAGATGGTAGGAAAACAAGAAATACTGAACTATTTAAAAAAGTCCAAGAAAACTCAGCGAAGCCGGGATAGGTCAAAATGTCGAACAAATAAGGAACCGCTGGAAAACTCTGAAGGCTGGCTACTATAAAGCTAAACAGCACAATCCTCAAATAATAAAAAAAAAACACCTACAGTACTTACCGCCATCTTTGATAAATCGTGTGATGTTTACATAGATCTGCGCGCATCACGTGTCTGTAAAACAGCTGTTCTGATTAAATGTGGCACATGTAAACACCAGAACGGAATAGATCATGTCACATGTAAACAGTTCACCTGAAATCTTTAATCAGAATTATTTTAATTAGAATGAGAAAAAGTCTGCATGTAAACCTGGCTAGTAATGGTGTGTGTGTGTGTGTGTGTGCCCATGGCATGGGTAACCTGCACATCTGAAGGCACATTTAATGCTGAAAGGTACAAACAGGTTTAGGAGCAACATGTTGCCATCAGGGACGTCCATACTTATTCTGGAAACGATAAAGACATATTCTGCTCGAGTTACAGCAGCATGGCTTCAGAGTTAGGGATGGGAATCAAAAAACAATTCCTGTTGAGAATTTTTAACAGCTCCATCAGAGAATTGATTCATGAGTCTTTTTGCTTATCAATTCCCTTATCAATTCCTTCCACTGACAGGGTTCAGAAGTGATAAGAACTGAGGCTTAATTTTTCACAAAAGGCGCCTACTGCACAACCTTAAGTTAGTGAAAACACCAGCAACTTTGCAGAAGCAGTTTTCTATGGTGTGACGTGTGTTTGACATTGTTGACACTAAAAAATCTACAGACCAACATTTGCCCACACGGAAAATCTGCAGGAATCAATGAGGGAATCGTTGAAGAATTGGATCGATTTGCAGGATCGTTAAAGGAGACATATCACGCTTGTTTCTCCTTTTCACTTTGCCAGACTAGGATGCCTGTAAAGCAATTCTGCCCTCAGTACAAGTCATTTAGTTCCTTCATTGCCCCACAATAGCGTTCTCAATATCCTCATTTTAGGCCATTATCAAGCTCTCGTTGAAACACTCGGTTTCCAGACTGACCTAAAGTTACCTCGCAACGTCACAGCCCTTTGTGCTCTGATTGGTCATTTCTATTGGGGGTTGAGCCAGCCTGTCCTTCTTCTTCTACTGTATTTTCCAGCAGGCTCAATGCAGCGACCACGTATTGAGTCCCCCTTCAGGCCAGAGCTGGTAATGAGTGAGTGTGAGCGAGGGAGCTATATACTGCTGCTGGTGGATGTGTTCCTCGGTGACGGTTTTGTGGCTAACGGACATCACAGAGGAGGAAGTGTTTTATCAGATTACTCCAATAAAAAGAAAGGTACCTCGTGTCGACAATTTAAATCTCACGGACATCTCGCAATGACCTATTTTCAGAGGCATCAAATCTCGTTCTAGGCTATCAGAAAAAATACAATATCTAATTTTATGAAAATTAAGGGGGTGTAAGGTCTTGTTTTCAAATTTATTATATTATATGTAAGTATTAAATCATGCATCTGCATGATATGTCTTCTTTAATAACACTGGTATGTCAAAAATCATATCAATTCCCATCCCTATTCAGAGTGAAAGACTGCAGGAACTAGACCGACCTGCAAAATGAAGCAAAAATGTGAGAGAATTCCACCTACTAATCTCCAACAATCAGTGTCCTCAGCTCACCAAAACTGATTGAGTGTTGTTAATAAATAAACATGGCACTTTTCTCTGCTTTTTGAAATATAAAATGAGATAATCAGTTTTAAAAATTAAACACTTTGTCTTTGTTGTGTGCTCAGTTGAATATATGCTCAAAAATGATCCTGTTTTTATTTACAATGTTTAAGCTACATAGGAATTTTAGTTTATACATAATGTGCAAACCAGACCTTAGCTTCAAACAGTAACCAATACTTCTCAGATTTAATGCATTTTGGGGCTCAAACTGGAGTCAAACTTTGTCACGAGTCCTGAGATAAACACTCACATGTATTGATCTGTAACCTACAGTAGAATGAGGACAGAGCTGTGACGCCTGCAGGCTTTTTCTCTCCTCAGTAATTACAGCTCAGATTATTATTGACTAACACGAGGCCCAGAGCACCATGACTGTGTTCATGTGAAAGCTGTGAACTAAAAATACAATATGTTTAATTATTTAGTAAAGTGGAAACTGGAATATTTCTACAAGTTATAAAAACAACAAAATCTGTGTGGATTATATTAAACTTAAGCAGTTACAGATCTCAGGCACTTCCTAAAGTTTTCAGAGTCTGGTGATCCTTTATTTTTTAGGCTGTGACAGGGCGTGACCCAAAGTGACTGAGACACCATGACAACACACAGATGTTTACTGCTGCTGTGGACTGACTGAATGTCACATCAGAGACCAGGGAGCAGGACGGGCTGCTCAGAGGAGTTTGCAAGCTAACTCCCTAGTAATAGGAGAAATTCAATCACACATTTCCATCAGATCATTTTAAAATTTACCTCACCCAAGGCCACACCAGTGGACCGTATGTCTCTTTTCCGTACTGGGATGAGCACTTACTTGGATGCACAGCCAAAGAATGAGCCAGCAAATTTGTCACTGATGAGGAGTAAGCCAGCTGCTTTGCACATAATCTACACACAGCCCAGTCCTGTTTTTTTGACATAGGTAAATTGATCTGCAAATGCAGTACAAAATATGACAATAGAGATCCTAGACTGTTGAACACCTGAAGTTGTATATCAAAAAAATGTGAAAGGATTTCACCTACAAAGCTTCAACAATCAGGGCCCTAATTTCGTGGCGCAGCGCAGGGTGCACAAGCCTGGCGCACCCCTCGCAGTGTTAATTTCGTCCGGCGCACCACCGTGCGCTGCCAATTTGACAATTTAGTAGACCGTCTGCACAGAGATGGGTGTAACGGCGCACCAGGGGGAGTTGCCGACAGATTCATGTTGGCGCAGTGACAATTTCGTGCCAAAAAACTGTGCGGAAGGTGTGCTGAAAGCTCGCCAGCCCAAACCTGTCTATTCTCGGCGCAAGCGAAGCGCACCCTCCTCAGCTGTACTTTGGTGACAGGCACACATGTGCGCACACATCAACAAAGCCTCAGAAGCAGGTTTCCAGAGTGTTAGACACATTTTAATGCAATAAACAATCACAGCAATCACTATTTAATGTAACCGTCTGAACCAGCATATACATTTATATCTATATTAATTGTCCCGTCACAAACGGATTAAAGCCGTTTATCATAATGGAAACTTAACCTGACGGCAGCTGAAGTTTGATGTACATCTTACAAGTCAACAATAAACAGCCTTAACATCTGATACTGAGTATATATCTGGCTTCTCTCATTTAATTTAATTCAAAGAAAAGAAGGAGAAAAAAGACAGTAAAAAGAGGGAAAATAAATGTATGTCACTCAGGATTTAACTGTGATTTCCCATATTTCTCTGTTTTAGTCTTTATTCTTAGCGTGATCTAAAAAGATGGAGTACATTATTGCAAGGAGGATGAGGCAGAAACACCAGGAGAGTACACAGTATATCACTAAAGGCTCTGCTATTTGACGATGACAAACCAGGAGTTCAGGTGGATCAGAAGCATTATGAATGGATAAGCCTGCTGCTGCGTAATTGTGTACTCCCATTTATAACAAAGGAACTGCTTACATCTGTCCTGGGAGCCGGCCCACACGGTGAAGCACTTCGTGGCCTCCGATGCGCGCCCCGATGGCCAGTCAGTTCTCCCAGTTGCTGAAGGGACAGCGGCTCTGACCGTCTCTGCTACCGGGTCTTTCCAGCACACTGTTTCCGCGGTGGCGGGGATCATTCAGACCAATCAGTCGCTGCGCCTCGGCTGCAGCACATTTAAAGGCAAAGAGAGGCGTTCATTTGATTGGGGAAGACAGCGCTCGGCTGTGTTAAACCCACTCACGCCTTTTCTCCTCCCTCTCTGACACTTGCGCGGAGGGGCAGGGATGGAGGCGTGGATGCCCCTCTCTGCGCCTCTCTTGGCACTGCAGGAAACTTGCAAAGTGCACTGAAACACCCTGTCCACGCGGCGCAGGGTAGGTGCACCTGCGTCTGCGCCTGGTCTACGAAATTAGAGCCCTCAGTGTCCTCAGTTCACAAAAACTGATTGTTGTTAAAAAATAAACATGCCACTTTTCCCTGCTTTTTTTGAAATTCAAAATCAGTTTATAAGTTTGAACATTATTTACTTTATCTTTGTTGTGTGCTCAGTTGAATATAGATCCAAAAAATTATCCTATTTTTATTTTAAATGATCCATCCACATAGGAATTTGAGTTTGTATATAATGTGCAGACCAGACCTTAGCTTCAAACAGTAACCAATACTTTTCGGATTTAATGCATTTTGGGGCTCAAACTGGAGTCAAACTCTGTCACGAGTCCTGAGATAAACAGCCCAGTCTTTATTTTTTGCCATAGGTAGTGTGGAGCCCAAAGTGCTTCCAGGGAGTGGCTTTGCCTACTCTGCATATTAAATTGTATATTTTTAATCTGTTTGCCTATATTTACAGTATTTTATACAGATTTTGACCCTCAATTCTTGATTGAATATTCAAATATCGAGTATAAGGTGATTTTCTTAGTAAGATTTCTGTTAAATTTCAACAGTTATTAGTGTATCTGTTTCAATCTTTCATAATACTTGCTGCAGAGATTTCAAGATCAGGATATGTGTCTTATCATGAAGTTGAAGGAAATGTTTGGATGCCTGATCAATTTTGAGGCACTACAGCTTGGGCTTGATTTTTTTGGATTTTGTTGCTGTGTCTACTGCCAGATTACATCCTTCATTATGCTTTTTTTTTATTATTTAAACCCCCGAATTACCTCTCCAAAAATACATGATTTGATTCTCTGGTCAAAACTATATATATATATTTGTAGACAATAAGACTGAAAATAACACACCAGATAAACTGTATTTCTATAAAAAGGCTTCGGTGTTCATTGATCAGGCATAATAATATGACCGCCTGCCCTTATTTGTCCCCATTTTACTTCTATGCAACAAACTTTAGACAGATCCTGACCCCTGCAGACCGAGACCTCCCCACAAGAGCTGCAGTTTTGGCAATGTTCTGACTCAGACTCCGTCAAACTCTGTCTAATTCTGGTCCATTTATTTTGCTTCGAACGTCAACTTTTGGGACAAACTGTTCACTTGCTGCCTGAAATATCCCACCCACTAATGGGAACTATAATGAAGACACTCAGTGTTTTTCATTTCACCTGTCAGAGGTCAGAATGTTATGCCTGATGGATGAATATTGGAGTTTCCAAAAAACATGATAGCACGGAGACGTCTGTGTTTTTGGAGACTATTTTCATCAGTGGATTGATGGACACATTGTACTCCTAATGCCCTCAAGAACATCAAGACAATATGTGTGAATGAGTCAAAATGAACCTCAGTGATTCATTAATGAGTCGATTTGGGCCGACAATAGAGCTCCATATTTATTTATGTGTGTTCATGCAGCCCTGTTGGTCCCAAAATCACTGAATATTAGAAATATCAGACTATCAACACAAATGTATGAACATCAGAGAATCATCTATGTCACCATCTGAAGGTAAACTTCATAAGAACACTGATTTGATCACACAATAGGCAAAAATAGGTGGACAAAAATGGGAAATTAAAAGGTTCGGGAGGAGAAAAGGGAAGGAAGGAAATGAAGTGATTGGGTGAGTCAGAGAGAGAGAGAGAGAGAGAGAGAGGGTGAGCGAGCATCACTCTGCCCAGCTGTGTGCTTTCAGATAGACTCCTAAGTGGGGCGAGCGATCAAACACTCAAAGAGAGGGAGTTTTTAGACCTATTTAAAGAGGAAAACGGGCTGAATCATGGAATAAGAGATCCTGAGGTCCATCCTGATCTGATGCACAGTCAAAATTTACCGCACTCCTTTGTTTGGATTCTAAAGATTCAGATGTTTTTGCAGTTATGACTCTTTCTGGACCGGACTTATCGTATTTTCTGATGACCAGAGCAACACTTTTCAGATGAACCATCTTCATCTTTGCTTGAGACTCTTCTGGCACGATTTCTGATCAGGATTTCTACCAGCTTAAGGCAACAAAGACCTTTTTTGATGCTCTGTTGCCTCCAAAATCTTTGCTACAGTCATCTGAATATTTAACTCTCGGTCTTTTGAAGGGTACATCTCTGTATCCTGGACTTTCCATCAGACATTATGGTGGTTGGAAAGAACTCATACTGCATCATGGTTCAGCAGTTTGAGTCTGGATGCTCGGTGGAGTCCGTCAAAAATAACAACACCATTATGAAGCAGGTGGAGGTAAGATGAAGGATCTTCTCCATAGGGCTGGGTTTAAAAAATGAGATGTTACTGCAAACAAACATGGTGGAAGCACTATATGGGCACCATAGTTAAAAAGCTGATGTTTGGATGTACAGTATTTTAGATTTAACAAGTACAAATGAAAAAATGAGCTGGACAAAAAACAAGCAATCTGCAGAATATGCATTAATGCACATCATTAAAATATGATTAATGTAACTACTTTGGGTTCAGTTCTTCATGTTAAAAACATTTTTTAATGATGTACCAGGTCAAAAGGTCACTTTTTAAATTCACAGCACTATTTTAACTAAGATATCCCAGACTGAATAAATATCGAATTTAATCGTGAATCGAATCGATTTGAGACCTTGTAATATCGAATCAAATCGATCCAGAAAATCTGAATCGATACCCAGCCCTACTTCTCTAGACTGGGAAAGAGTACCTGGTGATTCCTGAGGTCTTGCTCAGATATTTATTTGCCTTTGTGTTGACTGACAAAACATAAACAAACATTCACATTTGAAGTTTTAGACTCTGCTCAGATAGATTTTAATTTATAAAAATAATAAAGACAGCTCACACTGATAAGAACTTTGCACGTTTGCAGGTCATCATCTATATTGACAGATTTCTTCCATCAGTTTTCCACGGGCCAATTTCTGCAGATCACAGCCAACTGTGCCAGCTAAAATGTGTCATGGAGACAGAGAGGTTTTGGCGGTGTGACATGAATTGATTTACACTCCAATAACCCTCCTCCTAAAATCATGATCGTGAACACGAGGCCAGAAAGAAAGCATGTTATTCAGGGGTGGACAGTAACGAAGTACAGATGTACTTTAGTACATTTTTTGAGTATCTGTACTCTATTTGAGTATTATTTTTGGAAACTTATGAATTTTGCTCCACTACATTTGAAAGACAAATATTATACTGTTTAGTATAGCTCTAAATCAGTGGATGAAATGTCTTTTTTCTTCCAAAATGACATCTGCATGTGAGTTGTTCAATTGATGAAGCCATACCTGTTCTTCACGGATGTCAATGCATTCAGTATAATAATAATAATAATGCATTGTATTTTAAAGCACATTTCGTGACACCCAATGATGCTGTACAAAATTTAAAACACTAAAAAATGAATAAAAAAATACAAGGGAGCAGCAGCAACCAGTATAACATCGCTGTAGGGCTAAGGAAGCTCTCACTTCCCTCTGTAAGAAACATGGTTTCAATTTACATTTTACCTGGAAAAAGGTATCTCATATCTTCTCAAAATGATGGTTTATATTCTAATTTAAGTATGAAGTTTGATTTAGATTCTTTGGTTTCTCCTCTTACAGATTTGTATCTTTTCATTAGTTTTGTTTTCCACCTCAGCTTATTAGAGATCCATGTTCCCTTTAAGTTATACTGGCTCTTTTCTTCACATCTTTTCTCTATGCCTGCTGGTAAAGTTTCCGTATGAGCTGCAATGACAAATTGAAGGATACTTAAATCCACTAATTTATCAAATTTTAAAAATTGTAACTTTGGAAATTTGCAGTGGTGGACAAAGTACTCAACTCCATTACTTGATTAAAAATATAGATACTTCTACTCAAATATTACTCCAGTACAAGTGAAAGTTGTTCAAACTTTTCCTGAGGTTAACCTTATAAAGCCAATTGTATCATATTTGGTACATATACCTCTATCTACTCAATATGATCAACAAATTACAAAAAAACCCCATCTAAATACAACCAGATAAATGTTTAAAATGTCCTCAAATGGATTATCAGTTGCCAAAAACACCTGATGTATCAAATGAGATACGAAAAATCTATATGTTGAATTTTATGGACATTTTGATATTTTTAGGATTTTAGCAGAAAGTGAAACAAACATTTCTGCTCCAAAAAATTAGAATTTTCTGGCTATAATCTATGGTCTTGGGCCTTAAAGGGTTAAAGTACTGGAGTACCTGCTTTTGAAAATGCTTCAGTATTACAAGTACATTTTTGTTTTAATGTCAAAGTGTTGTATTGTTACCACAACAAACTTACAGAAATTGAAAGGATTGAACTGATTATAGAACCTGTAGAATAAAAAGTTTGTAAAATATGCTATGCAGGCTAAAGAAATGCCCATTGAAACACAATTGAATCGACAACAGGACCACCATTGCTGTTTTCATCTTTTTAACTATATGAATCATTCTTAATTTCTACAATCTCAATCATGGATTGACTTCAAAGCTATACGTAAAGTAACAGGACCCTTCATAGAAATGTAGTGGAGTTAAAAGTACAGTATTTGTCTTTCAAATGTAGTGGAGAAAAGGTCATAAGTTTTCAAAAAAGTAATACTCAAGAATGTACTCAAGTAAATCTACCTTGTTACTGTTCACCCCTGCTTTTACCAAATCAAACTTGGATGACTTTTGAATATAAATGGTACTAACTGAAGATAGTTTAGCCCCCTGTGGTTAGTCAAGCTGCAACACAGATCATTTTATGGTTTACCTTTCCTGAGGCCATCTTGCTCTTGCCTGTGGTGACCATTTTCTGTGCCTTTGGCAGTGGGCTTGCCGAGGAGAATGTGGTCATGCCGGGCTGAGCACTTGATAAGGTGGATGGAAGGCTAAAAAATGGGCCAGCGGATTAGTCATGGATGAGGAGTTGGCCAGCTGCTTTGCACATAATCAACACACAGCTCAGTCTTGTTCATTATTCCACCATTGAAGGAGTGGAGCCCAAAGCGCCACCATGGAGCGGCTTTGCCTGCCCTCTTTTTCTCTTGAGGTGTACTTCCTGTTGTTGAGATCGAGTGTCCTCTGTTGGATGAGGTGGTTTGTGTTCTGCAGAACTTGATATTTTCAGTTTTAATACATATCTACAGTTTGGATAGGGCTGGGCGATATGGCCAGGAAATAAAATCCCTGATTTTTTCCCACAACACTCGATTTATGATTTTAAACGATTTTTCCCTCCCTAAAAGAAACAAAACTCCCAGTGACATAAAAATGAAACAAATCTAATTTTGCCTTTATGTTGTCCAAAAATTTCCCTCTTAAAGTCAAAGTCTGGGTCATAAAAGGTTGATTATGTAGTATAAATGTAGGCAGGTTTGTCAACATAAACACTAAAAGGCTGAGGTATTTTTACAGTATTATCATGAAACTCTCTAAGCCTATAAAAGTGCTTGTGCAAACCCTACAAGGCCAACCATCATGAAAATTGTATTTTTTTTTTCAAAAATTGCAACTACTTACAATCAGGCTAAGGCAAGAAAAAAAATCTCAATTTTTGATTTTTTAAAACTTCTGCAGAAAATAATTTGAATTAATCGATTAGTCAATTTTTTTCACAGCTCTAAGTTTGGAGTTTGGATTTTTACCTGCTATGCTCCAATGGATCTTCAAATATGTAGTATAAGGCGACATCTACACGATTATGAACCTTTGTATGGTGAAATAAGGGCTCTTGAATGCAGAGGTGAGGTCTGATTGATTTTTTGTACTGGTGGGAGATAAACCTGAGTATCATCAGCGTAATGTGCTATGAGAAACTGTGTTTTTTTTTTGCATCTAAACTCTTGCCAAGAGAGTTTGTCTGACAGTGAGCCTGCTCTAATTAGAGAAACCAGTCCACTGCAGACCAGCTGCTCTGAATTGATCTGCCAGCCTCGATCAAATATGGAGCCGGATCACGCACTGAAATCCATGAGCACATGTCTAATGGTTACCTCTACAGAATGGGAGTCCAAACTTTTTCAACTGAGGGCCACTGATGGACAAAAATAAAGAAGACCGTGACACTTTGACACTTTGTCCGTCAGACTCCTGAGTGCTCATGGCGACTATTGAACCTGCCAGTATTGGTTTTGTTTACCAAGCGTCACAGTTCAGTTTGATGTACAGTTCAGTTATCTTTGCCAACTCAGTTAAAAGAAGAAAAGTAACAAAAATGATCAAACCATCCCAGCTGTTTTAGAATCACCCAGGTGTGGCATCAAGCCTTCCTGACCCTAAAGGTGGAGCCAGAAAGGTAGGAAGGAATACGTAAAACTGGAGGATTGTAAACTGCGTTTTCTTTTGCTCTGCTGTTTTGTTTTTTTTTTTCAAATGAAAAAACACGCAGGAAAAATGGGGAAGGACAAGATAAGCCTATCTTCTTACTTGATTTCAAACATCGAACTGCATTAACACTTCAAAATTTTCTGTAGATAATATTTTATTTGTTTTTTTTAACTTTAATACTTTATTGTTCCTATGTTTGAAATGAAGATTATCACATTAAATCAAAATGAAAGGCATAAAATATAAGTACTGGAAGAAGTTATGTTAAAAGACTAGTCAATGCTGACAGGCTTGGTTTCCAATAATCCAGTTTTTTGCTTTTCTGGAGAAGATTATAGTTTATGTTGGTCTTTAGTATAATAGAAACAAAAATCAGAATTAATTTACAAAAATATTTCCCTGTGTATTTCCATTTCCCTCAAAAATTATTTACAAATCATAATTTTGAAAAACAAAAGTGTTTTACACATTTGCAAATTAATATGAAACCATACATCTCATACATCCAAGCATGGTTTGAACCTCAGCGAAGAGTCTTGACCATGTCTCCAAGCTTGAATGCATTGAGCCATGTGATTGGCTAAGCAGCAGGCAGTTGTATCTATCAAATAGGTCAGTGAGTGTAAATGAAGCGGTGTTTATATCAAGAGCATCCCCTCCGCAGGTCAGTAAGTCCAGGTCTGTTGTCCACTTTTTGGCCTCAAATTTGAAGATCAGGTGGAAAATTTTCTCTCAGGAGCGATGAAGGTCTGAAAACAATAACCGTCTGCCAAAGGCCAATTTATTTTTGGTCGACTGGTTCCTGGCTGCGAGCGCTGGGATGGAAACAGAGTCCGAGGGTTCCTGTGTTCCAGTAGGTCAGCTGAGCGATCCACACACTCACATGCCGATTGATTTACTGAAAGTCTGAATCCAGGACAGACGGCCTGTCGCTGTTTTCACACCCACAGAGGAGCCCTCGTCCTGTGAAGGCCTGGTGTCTGTTTATATGAGCCGGTGTGTGTTTGAGGACAGTCTGGCAGGGAGTGAAAGTTTTGACTCACTCTATTGTTTCACTTCACAAAACAATGTCAGCGTTCCCGCAAACTACTGCAACAACAGCCTTATCGACCATCGCTTCTCAAGCAAGATTTCACAGCTGATGGCTCTCACGTGGGTCCTTTCCCTCCCGATAGCATCTGTCCTTTGTTTGATGCTTTGTTTTAATAACAGGTTAGGTTAATTGTATTGCACTGAGTCTAATACACTGAGCTAAAGTACAGACATCCTTCAAAAACACTTTTTAAAGAAGTCACATGGCAGGGTTACTCAGGTGCAGGCAGCTTGTTCACTTGGTGGAGTTAAACTAATTTTTTAAAGATAATTCTGGAAAACTTGAAGCTGTTTTGTTTATCATAAACATAAAAACATAAATCCTGTTTTTTTGGTTATGACTTACCAAACAAGACAGTGCTTTGTCATGCAAAACCTTACAAAGCAATATGACAGGACGAAGAGCACTAATTTATCCAATTTATCACAGTATTTTGCAACACATTTTTTTGTTATTTTGGTGCAAGATGATTTTTTTATTATTCAATATTTTTTAGAATTATAGGACATCTGTTTTAGGCTTTAGCGCAATTTCAGCAGATAGTTTGCAGTGGATAATCAGTGATACATTTATTTTTATATTATTCTAGATGCACGATTTATTGGCACAATATTCCAGCTGTGTCCTTTTCACTCACTTTATCAGACACAAAACTCTGCAGCTGATGATGCAGCAGCATCATCTGTGAGTTTACCGCGGTCCGTCTGCAAATGTCCTCACTGAGATTAGTTCCGCCTATGCGGAAGTCTTCCGCTCTGTAGTCCGGATGAATAACAGCACCGTCACACGAACACACACCGCTGATTGGCTGATGCTGCATAGCCACGCACG
The DNA here is from genome assembly GCA_036419115.1 of Scarus forsteni. Lineage (NCBI taxonomy): Eukaryota > Metazoa > Chordata > Actinopteri > Labriformes > Labridae > Scarus > Scarus forsteni. The sequence continues at coordinate 3,858,026 of JAZDUH010000103.1, read as the reverse complement.
ACATCACCTGAATAGATCAACTTTTTTTAACTTTGACATCGCGCGACGAGTGAAGTGGTCGTCTTGTCGCCAGCTGTACAAAGCAATATGACAGGAGGAAGTTAGCACCCAATTTATCACAGTATTTTGCAACACATTTTTTGTTATTTTGGTGCATTGACTTTGCATGGAGAGTGATCGCCGAGGTAGTCCAGGTAGCGTCCGGTGTGAACGCACCTTAAAAGTGTCAAAATGTATGCCGATAATTACATCTGATATTTTAGACATATTTACCCATAGAATCTATGAATGTAGCACAATGCTTCACCCTTTAAATGCTGAATATTTACATTTTAAAGGCTTTGCTTCTGCCTGAGCCTTTTTCAGTCAAAATTTTGTATTGCTTTTTTTCTCTTGCTGCTTTGAAGTGTATATCTGACTGAAATAAACTAAACTAAACCAATACTAAACTAAATTTAAACAATGTCAGACTCAAAGCAACTAGTGAACTAATGCTTAATTATCAAAATAATGTGTAGATGTGTGTCAAACTAAAATGAGGTGAGCAATACATGATCACGGACTATTGGTTTTCCACGTTGCAGTGCAGTACCTTTTTCAAATAACACTAATAGAAAAACAGCTATTCTTGTTTACAATGTAGTGGGTTGTTGATGCCAGAAAAACTGTAAAAATATTTTTTTAGTTAAATAAAAATGTCATATCACACTGTTATGGCATCAAAATTGTGTGATTTATTCTGTTATCACCCCTACATCACGAGGGCAATGTGGCCAAGAGGTCAGCAGCAAATTCAAGAAAGTATTGAAAAACTCCTCTGTAAAGACTGTATGTAGTTACAAACTAAAAAGACTTCAAAAATACAAGAAAAACAGGAATACTGAAAGAAGATCTTCTGAAAGAAAACATGTCAGACACAAAGATTTCATAAAGACTGAGGAAGAGTTTCATGTTTGATTTATAGGTGTTGCATTGGAGGTAAAATAGACTCAGTCATTGTGTATCAGTTGTATGCAGAAGGTACAGTACAGGCCAAAAGTTTGGACAAACCTTCTCATTCAATGTGTTTTCTTTATTTTTATCGTTAATTACAATGTAGATTCTCACTGAAGTAATGATGGCCACTCGTTTCTCTTAACTTAGCTGATCTTTCTCCATATTGAAGCGAGTGTTTTGCTACGGTAGGCAAGGAAGGTAAAAAAAATCACCAGCTCCTCTTCGCGTTTTTTTTTTTCGTGCTTTTATTTCGTGCATCTTTGAATTTTATTTCGCAAAATTTTGTGGCACAAAATTTCATTACATCCCTAATTCTAACAGTTGTCTAATAGGGCTGTGGGCTGTGCATCAGCCTGACTTCTGAACAACACAAATGATGGTCCAACCCTATTAAAAAGGCAAAAAATTCCATTAATTGAACCTGGAAAGGCTCACCTGAGAAGAGAAAACCATTTCAGGTGACTACCTTTTTAAGCTCGTAAAGAGAATGCCAAGAGAGTTTTTTAAAAAGCATTTTGCTAATTTTCTGCAATGGGCTCTCCATTATTTGAAGAATCTATTTATCTCGACTCTTCTACAAATTGTTTTTAAAAGGGTTTTTAGTTGTTTCTTAATTGTTTTTTAATTGTATCTTACTCTGTTGCACTTTGAGATTGTTAAAATGTAAAGTGCAATACAAATAAAATTTATGATTATTATTAAGAGTGCGAAGCAGTAATCAGAGCAAAGGGTGACTACTTTGAAGGAAGTAGAACATAAGACATGTTTTCATTTATTGCACACTTTTAGTTCACTGTTTAGTACTTAATTCCACATGTGTTCATTCATGGTTTTGATACCTTCAGTGAGAATCTAAAATGTAAATAGTGATGAAAATATAGAAAAACACATTGAATGAGAAGGTGTGTCCAAACTTTTGGCCTGTACTGTATGTTAAAAGACTTAAATTAAAAGAAAATTGATAAATAAAAAGAAAAGTATTGAAAAAATCAACAATTTGACAGTGGAAGTGCGACTCCTTTAACGATTAAGGCTCCACGTCTCTGGCTTGGTTCTGATCATCTCCTCTTTCTCCTCCAGGAGCCCAGCACAAAGCGCAGTAAGCTCGTGTCCAGGGTGACGTCCCTCGCCAACCTGCTGCCGCCGGTGAAGACCGTACCACTAAAGAGGATTGGTCAGACACTACAGGTGAGCCAATGGTCAGGTTTCTCTTCTCTTCTTTTGCCTCTTGATCCCACAGAAGCTCCTAACACTTTCGCTGGTCTCCACAGCGCTCCATCAGTTTCAGAAATGAGACTCAGACGGAGAGATCCACCAATCCTCCACCTGCATCCATACTGAAGTCACGCACTGTACCAGCGACCATCTCCACCTCCACCTCCAACTCCACAGCTCCAACACGAGTCTCCACAGCATCCACCCAGACCTCCAAACGCAGAGACAGCAAACTGTGGAGTGAGACGTTTGACGTCCACCTGGGAGCGACTCAACCTCTGAGCCCGAAGGAGATCAAGAGGCAAGAGGTGAGAGAGGAATGACGCTGACGTTTTTCCATTTGTTTGTCCATCTGTCTGTTCATCCATCCAAGGATTGTGCCTTTTGTACAGGGTGTCCATAAAGTCTTTTTTCAATTTAAAAATTTACTACAAAGGCGGTTGATGAGATATCTTAACCAGATTTGTTTTATTTTAATCAGTGTTTATTTAAGTTTTTATTCACAATAAAATTTTGTGTTTGAGGGTCTGTTTACACGAGGCCTAAAACGATTAAATCCGATAAGTTTTCATTGTGTTTCGGCCTCCAGTTTACATGGTAACTGTACCTGGATTGCTTTAATCTGCAAACTTTTGAAACCAGGCTCCGGAGTGGAGAGTTTTCAATACACTCTCCATGCAGCTCCATGTAAACCCAGATCAGAGCATTTCAGGGTGAAACTCTGACGTCACTTCATGCCCAGTACTCTTTCACGTGAAGGCTGTGCGCATACCAGGAACAACAACAGCTTCAGCCTTTTACTGAGTAACGTGTGAGCTGCTTACCGTGCTTGGTTTTTTGTCCAGACAAAACTGTCCAGACAGATTTGGGTAACACTTTACTTTAGAGGTCCGCAAATTTAATCGCACTTATGTAATAATTAGACAAAGTTTTTTCTTATTTCTTTGAAATCAGAATTGGTAGGTTACTGTTTTTTTCAAGTATCTTTGAAATTTACTCCAAATTGCAAGGTAAGAAGGTGACAATTAGCACATAATTTATTTGAAATGAAATCACAACCCACTGCAAAATGTTTTGTTGTTGGCCTATGATTATAGACCTCATTGTAAAGGGATATCAATCATCTCTATTTTGCATGTGATCTCAATTATGCATATCAACAAACTAGGTACTAAAGAACTTGGTGAAATTAAAGAACAAATAGCTAACTATCAACTGCTTATTGGGAAATTGAATTATTCACTTAACATTTCAAAGGTAATTATCACAGTAAAAAAATGAACCTAACTTCTGTATTCAAGAACTAATCAGCTATTTATCACCTGCTTCTCTGGAAATAGCAGAAATGTTGGGATACTTCTAAAAACAGTTTGTGGTGGGTTGTGATTTAATTTCAAATAAATTATTTGCAAATCGTCACCTTCTTACCTTGCAATTTGGAGTAAATTTCAAAGAAACTGGAAAAAAAAACAGTAACCTACCAATTGTGACTCGCGACAATAAATTTGGACATTATTTCAAAGAAGTTTTCACCAAATTGTTTGCTCCGCACATGCGCAGTTCGTGCATGTGCGAAATTCTGGGGTAATCTCAAAAAAATAAGAAAAAACTTCGTCTAATTATTACCTAAGTGCGATGAAATTTGCAGACCTCTAAAGTAAAGTGTTGCCCAGATTTGTTGTCCAGAAAAGAAACTCCTGCGTCTCTGTGCGTCCACTCACCATTGTTGTTTGTGAAAAGTTTTTCTTCTTCATAAGTGTGTTGTAGCAGCGCTGTTTCTCTGCCGACCTACACTGCCATCTACTGAACTGGCATGCATACAACAGTAGTTTCATTTGTCTCCAGTGTCTCAGTTTGAATGTGGGTCGACTTGAATATACAAAGGAAAAATCTTTGTGTTTTTAACTCAGAGAGTGTCCGTGTAAACGTAGCCTCAGATAGAACAGGTTTTGATTCTCTGTTTCTCTCTTTGCAGGCTATTTTTGAGTTGGCTCAAGGAGAGCAAGACTTAGTGGAGGATCTGAAGTTAGCAAAGAAGGTAAAAAAGAATCCTAATCAGGCTGAATGTTCTCTCATCCGCGTGAATGTGTTTGCATTATAATTTTTGTTTGTCCCTCAGGCGTACCATGACCCCATGCTGAAGCTGTCCATCATGACGGAGCAGGAGCTGACCCAGATCTTTGGTACCCTGGACTCTCTGATTCCTCTGCATGAAGGTAAGATGGAGACACAATGCAAACCGACTTCATAGGCACCTCTTAAGTGCCCTTGAGCAAGAGTCCCTACATGGTTGCCACATTGTCTCCAGCTCTCATCTGAATACACTTATGGCCCTTTTCCATTAGCCCTACTCTACTCTACTCGACTCTACCCGGCTCTACTCTACTCGCCTTGTGCTGCTTTTCCATTAGCCCCAGTCAGCTGCCTAACGGGGCGCAGTGTTGCTGTAAACAGCTGAGTGGCACTGCGGTGACGTCATTTTGAGCGAGACGCAACAATCTGTGGCTTTTTGTCACAAACCGAGTAAAAAAGGAAAGCAGAAGAAGGCTGCAGGTTGCAAGAAGAAATACCCCTTGGGAAGCACAGGAGAGTTTTGGAAGCTATACAACAGAATGAAGCCGAGGACGAGAGCAATCGAGCTGCAAAGAAAAGACGTATGAGGGTAAGCTAATGGTAGCTACCGCTAGCATGCTAGGTCGTTGCGCTCATGACTCATCGATGACGACATTGTCTGACCAATCAGTAGCCGGCAGTTGGTGACGTCATCTTTCAGTAGCGACTCAGCTCACTTGGAACCAGAGCGGAGTAGGTACTAAAACTAGCTTGTTTTAGGAGGTACCAGGCTAGTGGAAACACGCTGCAAATCGAGTAGGGCCGAGTAGAGTAGGGCCAAGGCGTGCAAGTGGAAAAGGGCCATAAGTTCATCTTGGCCACCAAAAATCTCAAAACTACCTTCCATTTAGATTTCCTCCATGCATTAGATTTAGTTACATGGTGTACTTGGGTGCATATTTCATCCCATTCCCCTTTAAAAATATCTATGTCAATTTCAATTTCCCATCCTCAAGGCATTTATGAAAATATTTGTTAAAACATAAAAGTAAATCCAAAACTGTTTCCCCTTCAGACCTGCTGAGTCGCCTCCAAAATGCCAGAAAACCTGACGGCTCCACAGAACACGTGGGAAACATCCTCACAGACTGGGTGAATACAGGCTTTTCCACCTCCAGATTAGCTTCCTTGTTGTTTCTCATTTACCGAAATAACTCTTAAGCCTGGTGGTAACCGTGTTTGTGTGTCTGTCCCCGTCCAGCTCCCCTGTCTGTCCTCCTACACTGCGTACTGCAGCAACCAGGTGAAGGCCAAGGCTCTGCTGGATCAGAAGAAGCAGGATCGGCGGGTGCAAGACTTCTTACAGCGATGCATCCAGTCGCCTTTCAGCAGGAAGTTGGACTTGTGGAACTTCCTGGACATCCCCCGCAGTAGACTGGTTAAGTACCCGCTGCTGCTCCGAGAGATCCTCAAGCACACGCCGAACGACCACCCCGACCGACAACACCTGGATGAGGCGGTGAGAAGACAGTTAGAGGGTTACACCTACATTTTATTTTATTTTCATGTTTTGCCTCGCTCCCAAGTCCATGACAAGCAGATCGACACCACTCTTTTGACTGTGCATGCAGTAACAAGGAAGAGGTAATTAGTTTAGCTCAAACACTGGAAGTCAATGGAAAGTGTTAGCCTGCCTCTGCCGACAGTGATCAGATAAACTATTCCGCAACTCTAAACAGTCCTGTGTGCTTGTTGTGACTAATTTTTTTTAATCGTCAGGGTACGTCATGTATTTTTAAACTAAGATTAGCACTTTATCGAAAGAATTACATATGTAACTAAACAGCAGGATGCATGCACAAACCACCGTGGACATGGTTGTGAGTAGGTCAACAATACATTCATTCCTTTAAAAAAGTATGCCAAGTTATAATCTAGTCTAAAAATAGGTAACATAACATAATCTGGTTAAAAAGACGAGTCACAGCAAGCTCTAAGGAACATTCAGAGCTGCTGAAGAGTTTATCTGATGACTGTAGGCAGAGGCAGGCTAATGCTAACCACTGACTCCCACTGTTTGAGCCAGGCTAATTAGCGGTGGGTCTATCTGCTTGCTGGAGTGAGACAAGACATGAAAACAAAAAATGTTGGGACCAGATACAGCCCCCACCCTTTACTAAAGAGATTAAGAAAAACGTCTTAATGAGTTTATAAATCTTTGTTTCTCTTTTTCAGATGCTGATGGTCCAGAGTGTGGTGGCAGACATTAACAAGCGAACAGGGGAGTCAGAGTGTCAGTACTATAAAGACCGACTGATCTACTCCGAGTACGCCCACAGAGACGAGCTCATCAACAGGTCTAAGACCCTCAGCTGCCACGGAGAGCTCAAGAACAACAGAGGACTCGTATGTACATTAGCTCAGATCTGTTCTGTGCTCATGTGATACCTTTCAAACTTACATCCCTTCTACAGTCTTACTGATTAAAGAGACTATGACAAACAAAGGTCTTCTCTCAGGAGTCATTACTTTCTGAGTAAAATAACAACTATTTTATTGATGTACTGTATATAGACTATAAAGAACCACTATAGTAAGAGTACTAGTGTTCTTGAAGGGGGTTCACACTGCAAACTTTGTTCACAAAGGCTTTAAATCCATACAAACTTTAAAGGAATACACCAGTGGTTTTTTTTTGTTTGTTTGTGTCTTTTCTCACTCCAGAGTCCATGACGATCAGATAGACTCCATTCTTTAGACTGTGTGTGCATAAACAAGGAAGAGATGAGCAGAGCTCAACCACCGCTAACTAGCTTAGCTCAAACACCGGGAGTCAATGGGAAGTGTTAGCCTACCCCTGCCTACAGTCATCAGATAAACTCTTCAGCAACTCGTAATGGTCCTGTGTGCTTGTTGTGCTGTTTTTTTAGTGTGTATTACATTATCTATTTTAGAATACAATTTTATTCCTTTCAAAAACTACAGAAAGTGCCAATATTAGTCTAAAAATAAATGATGTGTCATAACACTGTAAAAAAAATAGTCACAACAAGCTCACAGGATTGTCTAGAGTCGCTGAAGAGATTTTCCGAAAACTGTAGGCATTGGCAGGCTAACGCTACCCATTGAATCCTAGTGTTTAAGCTAAGCTAATTAGTGGTGGATGAGCTCTGTTGTCTCTTCCTTGTTGCTGCACACAGTCAAAAAATGGTGTCTATCTGCTTGTCATGGACTCAGGAGTGAGGTAAGACGTGAAAAGGAAAAATGTTGATGTATACATTTAAAAAATAAACTTTCAGCTGCTTTATATCACAAATTTAGTCTTTATTTGGCTAATGAAGCTATTTGTGTTTGACTGTTTTCTGAATTCTTATTTCAGAATAACTTATCTGATCCCACAGAGTGGAAACATTTAATCAACAGTATTTATGTCCAACAAATATATGACTGAGGATCCACAGAATATAAAAATATCAACCTCTTTTTTTTCTCTCTTCCAGAAGCTTCACGTGTTTCTGTTCCAGGATGTCCTGGTCATCACCAGGTCGCTCTCTCTGAACGATCATCCCGTCAGCTACCAGCTCTGCCGCCAGCCAATCCCCATCCGGCTGCTAGACCTGGAGGACCTATCAGATGGAGAGATGAGAGTGGGCGGGTCCATCAGAGGAGCCTTCAGCAACAACGAGAGGAGTGAGTTTATTTGTGTGACTTCAAAAACAATGTTATTGTAGTGGGACCTTGCCACCAAAGGATAAAACAGGGAGTTTAAACAGGTGCTTACATTTTATTACACATGCACCATGAAAACTACAAATACAGAAAGAAGAAAAAAGGTTATACAGAATAATTATTTAGTTTTCATCATAACGAGGAAGATAATGTGATGATAGTAAAAGATGTATGAGTCACAACAAGCACACAGGACCATTTAGAGTTGCTGAAGACTTTAGCTGATGACTGTGGGCAGAGGCAGGCTAACACTTCCTGTTGACTTCCAGTGTTTGAGCTAAGCTAATTAGCGGTGGGTGAGCTCTGCCGTTTCTTTCTTGTTACTGCATGCATAGTTAAAATAATGGTGCATATCTACCTGTCATGGACTCAGGAGTGAGGCAAGACATGAAAAGGAAAAAAAAAATTGGTGTAACCCTATTGATCAAAACTAAGAAATGTCTACGGGTGAATCACAAGTCTACCCCTTTCACATAGCCGTCTGTTTTGAGGGCCAAGGGGAAGGTGTGAAAACACATTGTTGAGAAACGAGACACCACTTGATTCCCGCTACGTCATCACCCAGAGCCGCTCGCTAGCTGTGACGTAAGCAGATGCGACAATAGCCGTTGCTACAGTGGTAAAAGCTAGCTCGTTATAAAGAGATATTCTAATATACATCCAACAATTCAAGACATGATTCATATTTACTTGATGATTTTCTAACTATTTGTAATTACTGTATGTGCTTCCTTCGGTCTCTGCTCTGCCTTCTTGTCAGCAGGCACTGTGTATTATGGGAAATTCTCGTACCCCTTCTTTTTAAGTAAGGTCCTGGTCTGGTTTATTTGTTTCAAGGACAGTATAGCCCTTGGTCTTATGCTGCGTGAACTGGGAAGAGGGAAGTGGGAATGACTCCGAGTTATCTCATCTCCAAGTTATCAGTGTTTCAGTTACAAAATCGGAAAAACTTGCCGATCTAGCTGGCAGTTGCTAGCCGTTGTGTTAGCCGTTGTTAGCACGCCCTGCGTTGCAGTTCACAAATACCCCATGAAGAATGTACATAACGCTATGGCAGCATTTCCATAAGTACAAGTTGAACAAAACTGTGTATATGGTGGATTTAGTGCCATAAAAACTAGTCAGAAGTGCAGATAAACAGAATATTACAGGAGTTTATCAATCAATCAATCTTTATTCATAAAGCACTTTTCATGCATAAAACGTAACACAAAGTATTGAACCGTCAAGTAAACAAGCAGATAGGACTCAGGGATAAAAATAATTAAAATACTACAATAAAATAAAATAATTTTAAAAAATATGAAAACCCACCCACTCTCCCAGCCCACATTTAACACAGACAGCCACTCACACGCACACTCATGCATTCAAGCACAAACATGCTATCAGGCACACACACACACACACAAGGACACTCGTCAGGACCATTCAACAACAGAGGATTAATGAAACTCTATCTTAAATTAAAAAATGAGGAAACACAGGTGCTAAGACTAAATAGATAAAACCATGATAGGATATATTAAAGTGCTAAAAGTTGATAAATAAATAAATAAAACTGTTTAAAACCCAACATTAAACAAAAATAAGTAAACAGTGGTAAAACATAAAGTAGTAACTCTGAACCTAAAATTGAGTAAACCTAAATGCTAATTAAGAGAGTGAACAAAATCCAGCTAAAAGCCAGACTAAAAAGGTAGGTCTTGAGTTTGCTTTTAAAGAGATGAACAGTAGGTGCTAGGAGTTTAATAGCTGTATACCCTGAGGGCAACCATCTTAGATTGTCAACTCGGAGGTGGTGGATTCCCCGTGTTCCTAGTAGGAAGTTCCGACCTAATGGGGCGTTCCAGTGGAAATTTCCCACTTGGAACTCAGAAATCCCGACTGGAATGCAGCATCAGCCCTTCCCCTTCACTCGACGTGAACAAAGGGGTAAGGGGTTGAATTGGTATTCACCCTTTGTATCGGTCTGTGTCCTGTCTTTCGTTGGCTTAACCCCTCTTTCTCTCCTTTGTTTCTGTTTCCTGCCAACAGCAAAGAACTTCTTCAGGGTCTCGTTCCGTTCTGGAGCTCAGCTGCAGACTCACTGCTTCCAGGCCAGCGACGCCTTCAACAAGCAGCAGTGGATCAACTGCATCAGACAAGCCAAAGAGGCGGCAGCGCTGAGCGGAGAAACTCTGCCTCAGACGGGACTGTGCGTGGAGACGGGGGTGCTGGGTGGAGAGATCGACCAGCTGGGTGAGACGGACCTGAGACTGGGTGGAGATCCAGCGCTCGAGGATGAAAAAGGAAACTGGGGAGAGATGGAGGCAGGGCTCAGGTTGGAGGGAGAGGAAGGTGTGAGGCTGGATGAAGAGGGTGGAGTGGATTTAACTGAAGGGTCAGAGAGGGAGATGGAGGCAGGCGTAGGCGGTGATGGAGACCTGGAGGTAGATGTAGAAACTGAGCTGGATGGTGACGCAGGGCAGAGGAGCACTGAGACAGACGGAGGAGCTGAGATGGAGACGGGGCATGCAGCTGGAGAAAACTTGAATGTAGTTGAAGGAAGCAGAGTTGGAGAAGAAGCAGGTGGAGAAGTGGAGGTTTCCAGTGATGCAGTTAATGATATTTCCTCTATCTCTACACCTCCTGAGCAAGAGGAGAAGGAGGTGATGGAGGAGGAGGAGCAGAACGGTGCTGAAGTGGAGGAGGAGGTTGGTATGGACACCAGTGATGTGGACTCCTTGCAGAGCGAGGAGGTGATCTTCAGGTGCTGATGTTCGGACTGAAAGGACAAAAACATGAAACACTGAAGGACTGCACAAGACTTGATGATGATGATGATGTCACAGACGAAAGAAGCAGAAGGAATATTGGGAAAAGCACATAGATAAACCCCAACAGATGAGTTTCTGAAATGTGGAACTGCTCCAACCACAGGAGCTCTGTACTGTCCGCAGTATGAGTAGTCGATGTTCGAAGCTAGACACTAGGCTAACAACTCAAAATCCTCCAAGAATTACAAGTCATGACTTTTCTTGTCATTTATTGAAGGTTATTTGGTTGTAAAACTGTCATGAAAATTGAACAGAAGGTAAGGCACAGTCAAAATCAAGAGAAGCAATCTTAAAAATGCAATGTCATGCAGCTAGCTTACAGCTCTGCTAGCTAAAACTACACTGCATACAAATTAAAAGTTACAAGCACAAAGTACAATCCAAAAACCACCATCTCCCTCTGTCTCAATCACAAAACACATAAAAATACCATACCTACGGACAAATAGTGTCCAAGGCGACAATGAAAAGTTGATCCCTGCAGGATATGGACAACCAGCACATGAACACTGGACTCTTCTACAACCAGGAGGGGGCAGTATGAAAACAAAACTTAACACAACAGCATACAAAGTTTTTTAACAACAACATCCGGAAATTACATAGGGCATTAAAAACCACCTACAGCAGGAGCAGTATATGAATCAGCGTGTAGTAATTCTGCTGTATGCAAAGAGATGTTATAATACTTAGGGAAAAATCCACAGATTGCATCAGACCAGTGGCAAAAAGCCAGCTAGCTAGCTAGATGTCAATATGGCGGACAGAAGTAGCACCCTTCAAAAGTGTATGATTCTACCAACTTTTTTTAAAAACTTGTATTTAAATGAGAACAACTAACAGAACTGCAACAAGGCTAAGGTCATTGTGACAAGCACTGAAGAATGTAATGCTAATGCTAACTTTCAGTCTTGCTAACGTAAGGCCCCTTTACACGACAAGTTTGTCACTAGAAATTAAAAGGTTTTTCATTAGCGTTTCTAGAGCGGTTCACGTTCACACGGAGACAATGTGAAAACAACCCACGTTCACACGGATCCAGATAAGCAACTGAAAACATGGTAGTGCACATGCTAGGCCAGTAGTTGGCGGTGTAGGTTTGTAGTGAAACAGAGGTGTTGTAAAATGCATTTACGCACTAACACTTTCAGTGAAGACAAACTTTTCAGTTATACTGACGAATATAGCAAATGCTTCTTTTTTTTAAATTAACCTTTATTTAATCAGGCTGGTCCCATTGACATTAAAAACCTAATTTTCAAGGGAGACCTGGCCAAGACTGGCAGCAGCAAACAAAACCAAAAACAAACAAAAAACATTTTTTGGAGGAGCGATAAACCTAGCACAATTAGCAACGCACATGTTGCCCAGTAGTCGGTCATTGCTGTGGTTGTCGTTGTTGTCCCTGTTTTCACTGACAACGGTGATTCCTGTTTACACGGAGACGACAACATTTCAAAACTTTTTTGTCTCTTACTGCACAAAATGTAGTGGGTGGAATTAAACACCAGCAGCTTGTAGAGGAATTTATCTTTGCAGCTGAAAGTGCCATGAGTGTGACACTTTTGCCACTTAAACCTGTAGTCAGCTTTTGTCCAACCAGAGGATCAACAGGAATTGATAAGGAAATTGTTGAAGAAGCAGAATCAGTAATAGCATTGGTATCAATAAAGTCTTAAAAAAAATTATCAGCAATGATCCAAGAGCACAACAAAAATATTTCATCCCTGATCACATTTACAGTCCTCAGAGGTCAATGGGAGACGTCACTGAAGTTATGTTTCATACAGTCTCGATGGATAACACCCCATAAATCAAAATAAACATTTAAGTGCCTTAAACCTGCAGTCTTCCTCTTGACCAACAGGGGGTGACAACTTTCTAAAAACAAATAACCTGAGACCAACAAACATTTTTCTTTGATTTGTCAAACCAAATATCTTTTCTTAAAGTGTGAACGATCTAAATTACTGATTTTTCAATACACTTTATGAAACATGGTGTTAAAATGCCTCATTTGGAGCTGGGACTGACCTGCCATTGCAGCTGGATTTCCCTGAATGGGTGCAGTAAAAGTGGAATTTTTTTTTTTTCATTTAAAAAACACTTCCCAGTGACAAAAATTACTGCTCAGCCCCAGTTTTACACTGTGATATTTAATCTGAGAGGCTGTCTGCCATTTTTTAAAAGTTCTTCTAACAAGGTGTCAAAGGCTGGTTGAAACATGATTTACCACGACTGGTATTTCCTAAGATTATGAGAAGTAAAATACAAACAACCAACTCACTGACACAACATTTAAACAAGTGTTGGGCAAGTTATTTAAAAAAAATGTAATGCATTGTTTATTACTTGTTACTGTCAGTAATTAGTTACATTATGATACTACTGTATTTGAAATGTAAGGCATTACACTATTATCACATTACTTTTAAGTTACTCTGGTCAAAATAACAGAAATATGGATCTGTCATTCTAAATGTGGCTCATTATGCTCAAAAAGCTCATTACACATCCAGTGACGGTGATGTGGTGGCTATCTGTCTGAGTTCAGCTTAAGGCTAAAAACAGTGGAATATAATAGACACATTGATGCTCATGGCACAATACAAGAAACCATCATAGCAAAAACAGAAAACAGGTAAAATTCTGGTAAATTGTGTTAGACATACTGTGACTTTAGGCCTAGCGGAGGAATTCTCTTCTCTGCTGATCTCATGGAGTATTTGGCAATTTTGTATTTAAACAAACAAACAAACAAAAAACACCTCTTCATTTCGGGTTAAATTAAAAATGCATTGTATCTTGCATTACTGGTGTTTTTTCCAAGCAAAATAAGACTGTTTTTTTTGCAATGCCTTACATTACTATGTTACAGTAAAAAGGAATCCATTATTTTTGTAATGAATAACTCCCAACACTGATGTAGACATTACATACGCCCTCCCTGTGATATGATCGTTCATACTTTACATACTCCAAATAGTTTTATATTGACATTGCTCACAGTGGGCAGGGTTACCAAAACATTTTTTTCATTCAGAGCATTCACTTCCCTGAAAGAATTCACAACAAGACATGACACAATCCTGAAAACTGGAACATCTGTCAATGAAGGAGCTTCTGCAGATCTGGAGTATTTTAAGTTGGAAGAATGATGAAGAGACCTGTGTATATGTATGTATGTAAAGAGTGTATATGAAATCTATTTGTGTATGAAAAGGGCAGATGTGTCTGTGGTGCTGATACATGAAACATGACAAACGGTGTTGAGACCATCTGTTCATATTTGACGTTGTTTTAGTCCAATGCTGTGATGCTGACGTGCAGCGTGATGGAGAGGATGATTAAAGCTTTCAACACTGGTTTATTGCACATACCAAAGACTTTGCAGAACAAAACATGTACTGTCACCGTCAGCTAATGTGTAGATTGTCATAAGACCAAAGCATTAATAAATTGTTTAAAATACACATATTTGCATTGTTTTTCTGCTCCAATTTGTTTTGCATTTGCTTCTAATTAAAAATGTCCTTGCCTTATTAAAATACACACTCACTTAAATGAGACATGTAGACATATATACAGAACAACATTTTATTTTTTTATTTATTTAACCTATATTTAACCAGAAAAAGAAACTCATTGAGATCAAAAATCTCTTTCACTAGAGTGTCCTGGCCAAGATAGGCAGCAGCAGCACAATTTACAAAGTTTCTTACATTCACAAACAGCATTACTCACAAATGCAGAAGACCTGTAAACACTTCATGTATAATTAATAAAGACTTTTGACAAGCTGGATTATTAAAGGAAGGAAGATCGTCTGTCAACACATCTGCAGCCAGATGCCTCAGTGTTTATATCATTAAACATCCTCTTAAAAGTGTCCAATGAGACCAGCTCATTAAGTTTCAGGTCTTTTTGCAGCTCATTCCAAGCAAAAGGAGCAGCAAATTTAAAGGCCTCTTTTCCCTGCTCAGTTCGGATCTTAGGAACAGACGACAAGAGGAGAGTCTGGGACCGAAGATTATAAGACCCTGAAGTCCTTTAACTGATGAAAGTCAGAAGATATGACGGGATTAGGCCTAAACTCACCTTATAAATGAGAATGTACCAATTCATAAGTCTACGTGTAGACAAAGAGAACCATTCTACACGTGAATACAAGACACAGCACTCTTGTTTTGAGTGCCATTTCCTACCTAATGTCCTTCATTTAGTCATTTGTGTTACGTTCTGCACTATGATGTGAACTGCATACTGTCTGCAGCCAAATATTCACTCATTTTGAATTTGATGCCTGCAACATGTTCCAAAAAGTCTGGGACAGGGGCAACAAAGAACTGAGAAAGTTTAGGAATACTCAGAAACATCTGTTTGGCGAACAGGTGACCTGGAGACAGGTGAGTGTCATGATTGGGAATCAAAAGAGCATCCCAGAAAGGTGTGAGAAAGTTTGAGAATTTTTCTCAATGTACAATTGTAAGGAATTGCAGGATTTCATCATCTACAGTCCAAAATATCATCAAAAGATTTAGAGAAGTCTGGAGAAATCTCTGCATAGAAGCATCAAGGCTAAAAAGCAGCTTTGAATGCCTGTGACCTTCAATCCCTCAGGCAGCACTACATTATAAAGCAGCATCATTGTGTAAAGGACTTCAACACATGTCAGTTAACACAGTTCATCTCTACATCTACAAGGCCAAGGTCAAACTCTACCATGCAAAGAAAAAGACAAATATCAACAACACCCAGAAACAACGCCGGCTTCTCTGGACCGAGCTCATCTTAGATGGACTGAGGCGAAGTGGAAAAGTCTGCTGTGGTCTGAGTCCACATTTCAGACTGTTTTTGGACATCATGGACGTGGTGTCCTCCAGGCTAAAGAGGAAAAGAACCATCCAGACTGTTATCAGAGCAAAGGTAACAACTCAGCATCTGTGATGGTATAAGGGGTGTTAGTGCCCATGGCATGGGTAACCTGCACATGTGTAAAAGCCCCACTAAAGCTGAAAGGTACATACAGGTTTAGAGGCAACATGCTGTCATCCATCTTTTTCAGGGACGTCCTGCTTATTTCAGAGTCAATGGAGACACATTCTGCTTTGGTTACAACAGCAGGTACTAGACTGACCTGCTGCAGTCCACACCTGTCTTAAAAATGTGTGGTAATTTATTAGGTGCAAAATTCGACAGTGAAGACCCCAGTCTGTTCAATATGTGTCCCCAGTTCACAAATTCTTATTGAGTTCTGTTAAATTGCCAAATATCCTCATTTTTAATTCAAGGTAGCGTTTCCTCAGTCCTCTTATTCTGTTTGAGTAAGCGAGTGTCTGTATTGAATGTGGATGAGTCGGGGGGGGGGGGGGTCATATATTTTCATTTTTTGCAATTATGCAATTTCCTACTTTTTATTTCACTTTTTGTTATTTTACTTTATTTTATGTCCCATAGAAAAGCACTTTTTATTACAAAGTCCTGTATGAAAAGTGTGATACAAATAAAGCTTGAATGACTGATAGATTGAAAAGATCCCAGCTCAACTGTCTGGCAGTGGGCATAAATAAATTCAGGGAAATTTAATGAGTAAAAAACAGAACAAATTAAATCATTGTTTTATTCCCCTGAACACTTCAGGGAACAGAGAAAACAATAACCAAACCAGATATTTTCTTGGTGTGGGACTGTAAAGTTTTAAAAGTAAACAGATGATCACCTGATGACATAAAAATGAACACATATTTTGGTACAAAATCAATTAGATGTTCGTAAATAAAATAGCAAAAAAATGGCGTAAATAAAAAAAATAAGTTTTACAAATACAGAAACATGTTTATGATAAATAATACTTTATATAATTTAAAGTTTTTAAAGGTGCTATGCGGAGAATCTATTTCCGGTGACATAAAGACTCTGCTACCCATGAGCACGCGCAGTGACTGTCGTAAAGACGTGACCCAAGCCAAAGCGTACGTTTGTTGTGATGCTAATAATTGCAGCTCGGACCTTCCTCAGAACTCTGCATTGCTTTACAACTTCTTTTTTCAACAACTTACAGGATGCAAAGCGACGAGGTAATATATCTCTTTCTAGTTACACAGCGGTAGTTTTTTGATGTGTGACAACAAGCAATTTTTGGAAAATTTAGTATTGTAGTTTTGTAGCCGGCTATATATCGCTACTTACAGCCTGGTGCTCTAAGATGTGTCTGAATAATATAAATTTGCTCTAGTTTTAATTGTCTTGTTCCTGAAGTTGAGTATCCAGGCCAGTCCAGCCCTGTCCGACCCGATTTATAGATAACCTATTTTGATGCTATAAAACTCATCTTAAAGTGCGTATTTCGATCAGGCATATATCTAAAAGTGAGACTTTTTTGTATTTACTTAGAAACTCCTCATAGCATCTTTAATTTAATTATGATATTAGCTTTTAGCCTTTAAAACTTTTTATTCTCACACAAAGTAAATATCTGTTCTTTTGATGTGTTTGTATTTTTTTCTGTATTCTAAAACATTGACAGAATCAAATAATGACGTTTTTTTTTAACACAATAAATATCCCAGAATCTATTGATCTCTGCCAAGCAGGGAGTTAAAAAGAGCCGTTTGAGAGTTGAAAGATCCGGCTCATTTTGCGAGCTGAGCAAAAAGATTCAGCTCACTGAGTGGAGCCGAACTTCCCAGCAGTGTTGAGGTGCTCCAGACTCCAGAAGATGGCGGTAAAGTGATCTTCAGTAATCCAGCTGCAGCCCAATCTCAGTGAAGAAGATCTGATCTCACAGCAAGCATGGCGCGGGTTGTTGTGTTTGACTCGCTCTGCTGTGTCTGGAGGTAACACCGGAGACATCGTGTGGGTTCTCCCCGACGAACAGTGACCGAGTGACGGTTAAAGGCGAGGAGCCAGAATCGGGCCATGGACGGCGGCCTGACCCGGAGGGTGGCCGCCCGTCCGAGGAGACTGTCTGCCGCCGCCGCCGCTGCTGAAGCTGGAGCTAACGCTAACCCGCAAGATGGCGAGGCAATGGAGGTACACCCTGCCCGAAACGTCCACCCGGGCTCGGACAGACAGAGCGCCGCCGCCGTGGTGATGGAGCGGAGGAACTCGGCGACCCAAGCGATCCACCAGAGACACATGCCGATAGACCCGCTCAAGTTCCACATCCCGAAGAAAACCAAGGAGAAGAGAGGTGGGCTGGTCCTCTTCCTTCATGCTATCCATAATATAACAACAAAAATCAAACTGTTATCATTTATCGACGATTTTATTGGTCGGTTTGATCAAATCTGACGTTGAAGGTTCACCGACCGTCCATTTAACGTCCACTACGTAAGCTAGCATTAATATTTAAAGTTCGTTTTGACTTGTTTTCATGTGAAAGTTTCGACACAGGAAGCATTTTAGTACACTCTAACCACAGTTGAGCTTTATATTTCACATCCCAACACATGCCTGCTGTAATAAATATACATTAAAAACTTTAAAATCAATTATCAAGTGCTTAGCTTGAGTACAAAAGCTAAAACTTGACATATTTGCTAGTTAGCTGTTAGCTTGCGAACGTACTCACCACTGTTGTATATTTCTGAAAATGTGTTCATATATGGCACATTATTTTGATTTAATTTAATTTTGCAGAATATAAGTACATTTAAGAGTAAACTGACAAGAATATAAAACGTAATTATCATTGTAAATTAATTTAAACAAAAATAAAATAGTCAAAATCTAAGAAGGAAATTAGCCTGACATTAGCTTGTTGTGTAATATAAGTGTTATTTCAGAGACATTCAGTACAAAATAAGAGATTAAACTGAACAAATACACACAAAAAACAAACACTGTCAAAAGTAGAAATTTTGATGATTAAGACAAATCTAAATATAAAACTAAATAAAGCCAAAGACACATCAAGTTAGTGTTTTTTTGTCTCTCTTTTGATAATTACTTATTCATAATCTGTTTTAGCTCCATGTTGTCATATTTTAGCATGATCATACCCGCCCCCTTATTTGTTTATATTGAAAATGCTCATGTTTAGGCTCCACTACGTCCTGGAATTTGGTTCTATTTTTGTTTTTATGTCATTATACAAATTGTTTTATTCAAAATAAGCAAATCACAAGTTGTTACAACATGACTGCAAGACATTTATCTCTGTTTAGAACAGTTAGGTACATCTGCAAAGGTAAAAATATTGAGGTAAGAATTGCAGAGTGTCTTAATAAAATGTTATTTCGCTTTTCTTTTTTTGGTTACACAACTTAGCCATTCAATACTGAACAAATGAACAAGGGGGAGCTTTGCCTTAGAAGAAGAACAGGCAGAAAAAGAAGAGAAAAACATTTATCAACTGCATATTTGTTTATAAGAGAAAAAAAGATTAGAGCCTGCTACAGGATCGTCTCTTATTAGACAACATATTGTTTTCTCTGTTTTTGCTTCAATCAAATCTTGTAAATCTGGTTTAATAGGTTCACCGTACTCAGCCCATTTCCTCCAGATGCTGTGAAATCTTACTTTTTATGCCTTGAGGGAGAATGACAGCCTTTCTGTTACAAATGTTTAATACACAATGCTAGTCCAATCATCAAGTAATTTCCTTGTGACAGCTTTTTTACTCACTGCCAGAAGAAAATATACAAGTTTTTCATCATTTGGACACCATCCACCAGATAAAATACCACCTATACTGCATCATATCTAAAAGGAATACTAACCCTGACTTATATATGTTATATATATATTTTTCAAAATCATAACTTTCTATACTGTTGTCCCAGCATGAGTTCATTAACTTCAATGACACATTGATTAACATATTTGACAAAAACAAAACGTATACATACAAACACACACATTCACAAAGACCCGTAGCGGAAAAATTTCAAGTAAATGAATAACAAAAACAAAGTAATGATAACAGAAAAGTACAAATCAAATGAATTAATGGACAAATGATAAATCAGTGTGCTGGTCAGTCTACTCCTGAACAGATTACAGTGGACCGTTCATTACCTAAATATTCACTGACAGGGGACCGTTGCTTTATAAGTTCATCTAGTTCCTTGCAGTACATGTGGTATTCTCTCATAGGGAAGAAAAGACAGCAATTTATCGTGCCAAACGTGCAGAATTGAGAGGCGTGCTGCACAAAACATTACATTGACCATTTTTGCTTAACTTGTTTGTGGATTTCCTTCCGGTAAGGGGTGCGGTTTGTTTTTTAATTGATGATTGTAGAGGTGGAAAGTTTTTGTGCAAAAGTATCATTGTCGGCCAACACTTTAACCATTGGATGCACACATTTAAACTAAAGAAGGACATGAAATGATATCATAATGGTAAAGAAAAGTCTCATAACTAGAGGTGCTCTTTCCCTGATCCCCATCTGGATTCAGATCACCATCCAAAGCTGATGATTTCTCCCTTGGGTCATGACCAATCAAACTCAGCTCATCAGTTTCTGGGTTATCCTGTAGACAAATTAAATAACTAACTAATGAACTAACTAATTAATTAACTAACTAGAAGTGCTCTGAGAGTGCAAACCTCTGCCAAGAGATTTCCAACATTGTCAGGAGAGTTACTGTCCAGTCTCATTCAGTTAACAAATCCTTAAAAAATGTAAAACGACACCAAAATCCTTATATGTTGTGATCTTCATTAACAGCATAAATGTGGAAAACTACCCTATCTCACAATATCAGATAATAGTTTTTTTTAATTCTGGGTCCGGACCATGACCAACATTACTTGAAAATGTTGTCATGTCTGTTCTTAGTTTATTTAATTTTTTATCCTTTAAAATTTCTGTATATCGATACATTCCAAACATGTTTATAATAAGTTTATAATGCCTTATGAAGAGTTGCTTTATTGTAAGTGTTCCCGCAAATTTTCCTTTGCTCATGTATGTATTCATAATAAAAGCAGTTTTGTTAGTTTTAGTCTTTTTGTGATTTTATGTTTTCTTTGTTTTCCAAAATGTGAACTGACAAAATCAGCATACACTGCTCATCAAACATACACTCACAACAAACAAGAAAACTTAAACAAACAAACAACAAAAAAACGGTCACCACCCTGCATTCCTCTGTCCTCGGTTGAAAGTGGACATAGCTGAATAACTGCAGCCAAAACATCAGTACCAGTGACATAATAAGCCAAAAACAAGACTTCTAAAACAGGTCATTGATAGTAGTAACTAAAAAAAATTAATATATTTAAAAGATTAAAAAAAATATGTATCCTTGTATATTTTCTTTAACGGATAAAATAAACAATTATATAAATAAACAAAAATTAAGTACTTCTACCCATAAACATGACAGATATGTCCATCTCATAAACAGCTTAAAATATACTTTAACAAGTATGCATATCCTTATACAAGTAGAATCCACAGATAAACCTTTAGGAAAAAAATAAATAAACAAATAGACTGTGCTGGTACACAGTTAACCACAAACACTCCAAATATGCATCTCTCCACTCCCTGTATCCCCCAATTTTGGAGTTTTCTAAGTAGGATAAATATTTGCCTCACTTCCTATAAAACAAAGCTAATTTACCAAGTTGTTTATGAGACATTTTTCTTTTGTTGATGGCACCCCCTCAGTTTTCCATCTCCTAAGAAGAATCGTCCTACCTATCATAATGCTAGTTTAAACCCAACTTTTAATGTGTTGTTCATTTTAGTCTTGAATGGAGGTGATTACAAACCAGCAGCACCTCCCCTGGTGTCAGATTCTCCATCTGGTTGCAGGTTCTTCAGTCTCTGGAGACTTTGGCACAATAAAGGTTTCAGGGCTCCTGTAATAATTGGAGGGAGTGTCTGTGATTTTTGTGGGCTCTGCAGATGGCTTAACCTTCTGTTTGAGTTTCAGATTGAGGCTTTTTGGAAGCTCGATAGAGCTGGCAGCATTGAAACATAAACTCATGCATATGTGTTAAATGAATGTTTATTTCGAACGTAAATGGAAAAACGTACATATGTATGCGTCTATACAAATCCAACAAAATAGAATATAATGGTAAGCAAATGTAAATAGAAATTACATCTTTTTTATACTATCATTAATCTTTGCTAAAAAAAGATTCAGTTTGAAAAGGGTGTAGGGAGAAGTAACAAACTTATCTTGTCCCACCCCTTATTCCTTTTCAAATGTCTTACTTAAATTCACCCTGAAGCCTCTTCAGCTCATAGCCAACAATGTGGTTAGCAACAAAAAGCAACAAGAAGCTCAGACAAATAACAAAAACAACAAATTTCAAAACAAAGACAATAGTGACACATCACTGGATACACAGAACCGATGATAATGCTAATTTTCTCTTTCTGTACCTGTTTAATATTTCAGTTCAAAGATGTATTTTAACCTACCTTTTGTTTTACATGATTTCAGTTCATCACTGCAGCTGCTCTATAATGTAACTCCTTTAACTGAGACACAGTCAAGATTCATATTTGTTCTCACTGGTTGTTTTTTGAACAAAAAAAATTCCTTGAAGATGATGTTTGTCTTCTCTCAGTTGAAAAAAAATTTTTTATTTTTGGTAACTTCTAATTTTTGACTTTATGCATAATTTGGATAGTTTTATAATCAACCAGATCCTTAAATTTTAGTTCAATAAAGAGGTGGTTGTTGTACGTCTGATATGTCATTATAAACTATTTTGGGAATAAGCTGAGTTTAACACGATTCTCAGCTGTCAAAAATGTGCCCAAACTAGGTGTGTAACCTCTATTTACAGTCCCTGAGATGTGTAATCTGCACACATCAGTAAATCAGCAGGAGTTGGTGTTTACAGGTAAAACACTCGGTGTAGATAATAAGTGGAACTTTATCTAAGCTACAGACTCAACAGCTCCTATTTATAGTTGTATTTGTGTGTCTAATTTGTCCTTATTAACAGATTTCTGCATGAAGGAGAAGCTGTTTAACATCAACTATTCAGACTTGAGACACAAATATCCCTTAAATATAGAGGTGGACAACTTTAGCAACCAAGAAGGCCCCGCTAAATTCATCCTAAGAGCCAAAAACCCAATTTTGATATTATGCTTATTGCCCTTCAGATTATCCACCAACACCCCCATGGATATGTTTAACTATTTGATCAGAAATTTGTTATTTTATTTATTTATTAATTACATTTAAAAATTTCCTCTGTATTTTTCATGTTCATTGTTATGATGACCTGCGAGCTACAAGACACCCGAATTTTCCCCATGAGGATTAATAAATTATCTATCTATAAGAGTATATTTTACTGACAGATTTAGTTTTATTGTAATAAATGCATTTATAGTGCACAAAAAGGTGCCTTACAGAAATAAGTACAGCCATTTGTAGCTCTGTTTTACTTGAAAAATTGCTGCTTTTGATCAACCCATGATTATTTGTCACTTTTCCTATATATGAGGGCACTTATTAATATTTCAAGCTAGGGATGAAAATTTTGTATCAGGATTATTGTGACCAAAATGATCACTGTCATCATTATTATCGCGATATTGTTGCAGCGTGCTCAAAATAATCAAGAAGTACTTTTACACACGCTTGAAATCATTTAACTCCTTAAATATTATAATTTTAAAAGGACTTTTTTTGTCAATAAATGACCCAGGGAATGTCTTTTGAGTAAATTTATTCACCCTGCCATGACCCCTCTCCCTGGCAAACCTCGACATTTCGTCCTCCTTTATATTGATGAAATCCATAAGACACGTGCTATAATGAAAAAAGACTATCCATTATGAAATACAGTAAATAAATGGGAAAAAAAACAGCAAGAACACACTCCAGAATGATCCTAATACGATTATTTACAAGATTTATACATTATACAGAAAATACTGATAAACCACCTGTAACTCACTCAGGTGTGGCTCACTGATTCTTCTCTCTCTCTCCGGCTCAGTCAGCTCACTTACTCGAGGAGCTACAATAGTTTTAACAGTGGTGATCAAACTTCGCTTACCGGTAATTAAAACAGGGAACGGTTAAACTAACTATAGGAAATTTTACTGTGGTTTATAGGAGTGGGAGAAAAAATCGATTCACCTAAGTATCGCGATTTTTTGTCTGCCGATTTTTAAATCGATTTTTTTGTTCAAAAATCGATACCCCCCCCACACACATGCACGCACGCACACACTCTATCGGTGCTAAAGTCGCAAAATTGCGGCAAGCGACATTGCTGAATAAAACAGGCCATAGCTGTTAAAATAGTGCTGAATAGTGTTACTACTTTTCACCAGCAGATAGTGGGCAGGTGACAGGTTTCTGTTCAAAGTTTTGGCGTGTTTTTACTTTGAAACACACACACCGGACCGAGGGACGCCAGTGTGGCTGTAGAGCGGAGCAGACAGAGAGAGGGAAAGAGAGAGAGAGAGAGACACACACAGTGCTAGAGACTGAGAATACTCAAGGTGCCGAAAGTACTTTGTCAAGTACTGGCTGACTCTGAATCTAAGGAATATTTACTCTCTGAGGATGACGGTCAGTGAGGACGAAACTGGTGGCGCGTGTGCGCGCAGCGGGAGCGGGTCCGCGCACCATTACAGTCAACAAGCAGCACATACCGAGATGCTTCTCCTCTCCGTGGCCAGCAACTACCGAGAAGGGGACATGGTCTGGGATGTAGGGAAGCTCAAAACATCGCGAAAAGTGACGGTATTAGCGGGAATGAGACCGCGGAGCTCTGGACAGACAAGGGAGAAGCCGGGGGTAAAAAGCACAGTGAAGGCAGCAGAGGCGTTCATGCTCGGCCCGTAAATTACAGTGATGATGATGGGTGGGAAAACTAACCACTTTGAAACTATAGCCTTTTTAAATCTTGATAGCAAAATTGAATATTTTCTTGAAAAACGCTGGTGCCTAAAGGGCTAATAAGCCACTTTTAAATGCAGTCCAGGCTTTTGAAGAGAGAGTATAAACAGCTGGTTAAAATATATTGCTGAATAAGTCCTAAAAACAGGCTCACATGTGATGTGTATTTTTCCTGATCTAGTCTGTAGGCATTCTCATTCATCTTTCTTGCTGGTGTTAAAAAAGCTAACTAAAGATTGCAAAAATCGGCAATATCGTAGAATCGCAATTTAAATCGAATCGGCACCTAAAAAATCGCAATAAATCAAATCGGGAGAAAAGTGAATCGTCCCAGCCCTAGTGGTTTACCATTTTACCGGTGACTGTTACATCCCTATTTCAAACTGACTGATAGACCACACTGGTGGAGTAGGGGGGCTGCAGATGGCCCACCCGTCGTTTAGTAGATGATGTTTTCAGCATATAGCTGGACCATGATGGTAATTAAAATCTTATTGAGGATATTTGCTGCCAAATTGTTAGCTTAATTTAAAAAGTTTTAATATCTGCCTATACTGACATTGTTCTGATAATATTGTGCAACTTGAAATCTTAAATAAGACCAGAACAAGTGTAATAAGAAAAGAATTGCTTCATGCAGAGTGCATGAACTTGAATACATCCAATATACAGACCAAAGCCATTTAACCACATCGTAAATCTTGTTTTATTCTGACATCAAAAATGTCTTTTTACCACCTTGTTATGTAACTTTAAGTGTTTCTGCAGCAAGCCTCGAGTGGACAGTCGAGGAACTGCAGTCTTTATCTTATAAACATTGGAGTTGCCCCTGGAACAGTGTTAATTTTGACAGCACTTTTTTAAATTTAGTTTTAGTCTTTTGCTAATATACTTTTTGTTTTAGTCGCAATTTAGTCATTTAAATCGTTTTAATTTTAGTCTAGTTTTAGTTGATGAAATGTGTAATTTTAGTCGACTAAAACAAGGAGTGTTAGGTGAAAGGCATTTTTATGTTTCCTTGAATTTCTGAAGTCATGTTTTGCACTTGGACAAAATTAAACATCTAATTACCTTTTATTGAATGCTAGTAGAGTTTGAATGTCTAAATAAACAGGAACAAATGTTCCTTTTGTGTGAAATGCAGTCACCTTTATTTAGGCTACCTGGCAGAGCATCTCAGTTACAATACCAGAACTGACAACAGACAGTGAACCTGCTCTACATGAATATATCAGTTCATAAAGAGAGCAGCTCTGTTTGGATCGCTCCACAACTTATCCCACCATCACCAAGCTAAGGCAGCTGTGATTTGATTGTTGAGGGAAATATTTGTTAATTTTATTCTATTTTTTGTCCATGTACACTTATTTTAATTAGCTGCTGTCTGTTTTCATCAGGGGCAGAAAGGTTGTTGTCGAAATTAAAAAGTCAGCAGATCAACACTGTCATAGAAGTCTCTCATTTCCAAAGACAGAACTAAAATAAATCTGTTTGTTTTGCCATCTGAGCCTGTATTCTTCGTGTTTTAACTTCTTTAGAATAAACGTCTAGTTCATGAAGTATTATATTTTTTCCACCAGTGTGTCAGTCCCATTATCCCCCCTTCAGTGGTAAATTGGAGACTGAATGTAGAGAAAGACTCAACAGTCCAGGGAGTGTAAACACAAACTAACATTCATGTGTGTCCCTGTTATTTATTTCAGCTCTGTTTCATTACGTCTCCACTGAGTCCAGAGAGTATGAAGACATGTTGACCATCCTGACCTCCGGTTACATCGACACCAGCTCGACGAGCTCTTTCACGTACAGTCAGCCTCGGCTTGTTCACAGTGAGCTGCTGGAGAAAGAGGTGAGAGGGAGTGTGTGGAGGGGTTAATGCTGTTTAAAGCTGTCCTGATACAGGATGGGAATCCAAAACCAACTCCAGCTGAGAATCAGCAACAAGACAAGAGTGCATCTCTGCAACCACAAAGTCTATTTGAATGATTGTGGTGTCATAATAAAAGTATCACTTGAGAGATTTGTCCGGATGTGGAATTATCAGTATATGTGTTACTGGGACAGAGTAAATGAAGATAGAAGGCAGAATAATTTAAACATTCCTTCATCGCCTTGAAAAAACAAGTTTTATTGTGAATATCTCTTTGGAATGATGCAGCTGCACCTTTAAAACTCTATGAATGAATGTTAAAATATGTGAACATTACTTCTGCCAAGTTTAAGTCTGATAAAGTGATGCAGAGCAAAGTTAGAGAGGTTTTACTACAGAGTGGTCAGGCCCAATCTTGGCACAGTTTGGCTCCATTAGTCCCATTTGACATATCTGATGTACCAAACTTTATATTTCACTTTTATGTCACTTTTGGTGTTCATTACACCCAATTACAACAGTTTTTATCTTCTCCTGCTTAACCGTGGCAGTTTTTGACTGTTTCTAAAAATAAATAAATAAAATATTTTTTGTTTCTTTTCGGAAAAAAAATCAACCAGGAGTCTAAACATTTTCCCATTCAAAGAAATCCAAACAGAGCAACCCAAGTTTGAATCAAAGTGAAACAGATTTGGATATTTGATAATTCTTTAGCTTGGTGTTGATGTTGTGTTTGTTGTGTGTAAAATGGCTTATATGGTTGTGTAGCTGAAATTTTCCTGTTTAATTTGATGTGCAGCATGACTATATTTCTACATAAATAAACTTTTTCTTAGGTTTTTGTTGGAGATCCCAAAATCGGGTACTTTGGGGCTGAACAGGGATTTTTTTGCAGATCTTACCCACCTCCTCAAAGCTCTGAAAGTCAGCCACTGTAGCTTTTTCCTCTGCCAGACTGTCAGGCCTGCAGTTTTTTTTTTTACATTTAAAGCCACAAAGATGCTGAATTTGGGCTTTTTTTTTTCTTTTTGCAGCAAGGAAACCTAAAACTAGGACAGTTTATTAGTGGTTCAAGTTGAGTTGTTAGTTTGTCCTGTAGATTATTTTAATAACAACCTTAAACTTTGGGATTTTCTTTTTACCTCATGTCCAGTTAAAACAAGGAATTGTTGTAACAGGTGTTGTTTAGTGTTTTTCAATATAATAAGATTGGAATATTGAAGGTGTATGCTTTCAGTTATAATTATAATTAAATAGGTGCACCCCTAATTAGTATTTATAATGGCGTGTGCTGCTGACCTTTTGGCCAGGTTTCCCTTGTGAATGAGACCCTGATCTTAGAGAGATTTATCTGGTTATATGAAGACTAATTACAAAATAAAATAAATGATAATATCACATCATGTTGCTTATTAGTTTGCTCATATTTGAAACCCACCTTCGTAAATCTTGATGTAAAAATCAACAGCGATTCTACCTCGGAGCAGCAGATAAACTTTTGTTAAATCCAGTTTTTTATCACCAGAAGCTTTTATCCAAGATTAAATCAGTTTTATCTTTTAATGGTTTGGAGAGAGTGATTGATGCTTTTATTTCCTTACATTTGGTAAACTGTATATAGGAGTAAATCAGGCGTCAGTAGCTCATCTGCTGTTGTTTCAAAATGATGCTGCCTGTCTTTTACAAAGGGGAACTCATTACCCTCATCCTACTCTCTCTTCACTGGCTCCACTTATATTTTAAAATTCATTAGAAGTTTAATTGTTTGCTTTAAAGTCTGTAAATGGATGTGCATTTGTTACATCTCTGCTGTGTAGAAGTCCACACCTTGTCAAGATCTTTAGAGTCTGCAGAGCAGTTTCTTCTTGTCTTCCTTAGACCAGGCTAAGAAACCCGAGGGGATCGAACCTTTTCTGTGGTGACGACTCTATTATGGAACAAACGACCCCCTGGAGTCAGAATGTTCCTCATCTTACACACTTTTCCATCTCATCTAGAAACCAATTTGTATTTATTTACTTTTAACTCGACTTGAGAGTTGTGTGATCTGTTTTTAATTTGATCTTTGTATGTGTTTTTAAAGTATTGTTAGTTGCTTTTTATTGTTTAGCTTTATCTCTTTATTTCATTTTATTCCATTTCTATATGTGTCGGGATTGAGGGAAAAATCTGGGCTCTTTAATTTGGAAAATTCACAAAATTCACAGCACACTGACACTGGTGAGGGGTGTGCTTTAGTGGATGAGTGTTCTGTGCTACCAAGTTAAACAGAAAACCGTTGTCTGAGTGTGAAGAGTCACAGACATGCAAATATTCTCACTGCCTGTTGGGCAGTTATGAAATTTGCTTATGGTTTGCTTAGTTTGTCGCCGACCCTCAGTTAGGACAGAGTGTGGTATTTTTTACCTTTTCAGCCCCAAAGTACTTGATTTTGGGAATGCTTGCATGCTCTCCAACAAAGACCTAAGAAAAAATGAACTGTTTTCCAAATCCTTGCCTGATTATATTGTTATAAAACGCCTCTAATTTTGCTCTGAATCACTTCATAACAATAGTCCTTTGCAGAGACGATGTAAAAATATGTTATTAATAATTTTTGGAGTTTTACAGCCGCTCCAGCATCATTTCCAAGAGATATTCACAATTAAAAATGTCTTTTTGGGCGAGGATGAAAATAAAAGGGTTACTGTTATTATGACACCACAATAATTCAAATAGACTTTGTGGTTGTAGAAATACACTTTTCTTCATGTGTATGTCATTTTGGAGCAGTAGGCTTAAAAACATGGCTGAACAGGTTAAATAACTAAAATTCCAAAATAGCAGGTTTACAACTGCACAATGTGTAAAGTAAACACAAATAATGAGAGGGTTTGTGTACCGATGTGCTGCTGTGTTTATGTGATACTTTCAACCGTATTGTATCTGTGTTTAAAGGAGCAAAATCCAGCTATTAATTTGCTCCGACTTCTGTCATTCACCCTCTTGCTCATCCTGAGCTCAAGTTAGTACATGATAATAACTAGAAAAGCACTCGGAAAGCACAGACCTCCACCAGCGCCACAGTCCTCACTCATATTGCAATTTTCACCATAAATATTAGTCTTACCTTGATGTCATCTGAATATTTAGATTCCTTGATCATGTAAACATACCATTAGCAACTGGATCATAATGATATCTATTTTAGTTCAGTAGTTATTCATGAAAATCTCAGTTTTCGTCATGGCGGATCCAGACGGTGATCCAGATCACTCCAAAATCTAATCTAATTCCTTGTCCCAATGCAGACATTTCCTGAAAATTTTATCAAAATCCGTCCATAGCTTTTTCAGTTATGTTGCTAACAGAGAAACAAACTAACTAACTAATTAACCATGAACTAACTAACTAATGGCCCTTTTCAATTAGCCCTACTCTCCTCTACTCGACTCTACCCGACTCTACCCGGCTCTACTCTACTCACCTTGTGCTGCTTTTCCATTAGCCCCAGTCACCTGCCCAACGGGGTGCAGTGTCGCTGTAAACAGAGAGCGGCTCTGCGGTGGCGTCATTTTGAGCGCAACACAACAATTTGTGGCTTTTGTCACAGAGTAAAAAAGGAAAGCAGAAGAAGGCTGCAGGTGGTAAGAAGAAATACCCCTTGAGAAGCACAGGAGAGTTTTGGAAGCTATACAACAGAATGAAGCCGAGGACGAGAGCAATCGAGCTGCAAAGAAAAGACGTATGAGGGTAAGCTAATGGTAGCTTCCGCTAGCATGCTAGGTCGTCGCGCTCATGACTCATCGATGACGACATTGTCTGACCAATCAGTAGCCGGCAGTCGGTGACGTCATCTTTTAGTATCGACTCAGCTCGCTTGGAACCAGAGCGGAGTAGGTACTAAATCTAGCTTGTTTTAGGAGGTACCAGGCTAGTGGAAACACGCTACAAATCGAGTAGGGCCAAGGCGTGCTAGTGGAAAAGGGCCATTACTAACTAACTATCTAACTAATTAACTAACTAACAAACAAACAGGGCCAGCAAACATATAACTTCCTGGTGGAGTAATAATAATAATGCGTTTTATTTATACAGCTCTTTTCAGAGCCTCAAAGATGCTTTATAAGGATAAGAGTGCAGGTTAAAAACAATATGCAGAGATAACAAGTGACAGTAAGAAAAATACCAAGCCAATTAGCACAGACAAAAAGCAGTTAAAAGCAAAAATTATAAGTTAAACGTATAACTTATGACTTGTAACTGAAGGTAGGGGATCTCTTTAAGCGTTTCCTTCAATCGGTAGATTGTGCAGAAGTTTTATTTTGCACTCTATCAGTAATTTGGCAGCATTACAAAAGGAACTTGGCGACAGAAATTAAGATATAGATAAAGGAAAAAAGAGAAATAAGAAAAGCAAAGTCAAAGCTTGGTATGGGAGGATATTATTCGATTATTTAGGGAGATTTGTCTCCAACCCAAGGACATGACACATGGAGTCATCGTTGTTACACCTTTTCTAACTTTCTGTCTTTTTTGTGCTTCAGTTTGTGGAGAAGAGGAGGGAGATGAAGGCAGACGGGAGGACGGACAAGGAGCTGGAGGAGAGCTACTGTTTCTTACTAGCTGATTCAGCAAAGGTGAGATTCACTTTCTCAGCCTGTTACAAACTTCTGCTTTTTCTCCGCTCTAATTTTGCATTAGTGCTTCCTGCTGTGTGTTGGTGTGTCAGTGTCACTCTGTAATACTACACCAGAGAAGGAAAGGGTTTATAACAGTGAGTTAGATATCCTATCTTAATGTTTGCTCATGGAAAGACAGAATTACTGTAGTTTAACACACCCTTTGGTGTCTACTTCTGCGCATATGACGAGAAGTCCATAGCATCAGAGGCTGATCAGACAAAATGACCTCAAGGGGGAAAAACAGAGAGATGATCTGCCTCCAAACCCACGCAGCCAAACATTATAAGCTGAAAATGGTCTTGAACAAACTAAATGTTCTCAATTTTACATTGTTTAATGAAGGACTATTTCCGCCCTCCTTCCTCTTCAGTCAGAACGATTCATAATTTAACCAAAAAAAACCAAACAGCTGGCTCACTGAGGGCATCAGTAGCCACCAACACCTGCATGTTTGAATTATTTTACTTCTGCTTTGGTTAAATGTGACATAAACCCGCTGGGACTCGACGCTGAAAAGTTTGTGATGTTGTCACCTGTGTAATTGAAAGAAAAAGGGAAAAACCTGTAACAATATAATAATAAATAAGTAAAGATGGTCCATAAATAATATGTGGAAAACTATAGAAAAGTCTCCTTGTCGTTGTAGTTTGTTCCTATCAAATTAAGGCCAAAAAGCCTGAAAAAAATTACTTAAAAAAAAAAAAAAGTAAAGATGGTCCATAAATAATATGTGGAAAACTATAGAAAAGTCTCCCTGTCGTTGTAGTTTGTTGATATTCCTTGTTATATTAATAATTAGGTAGTGGGTCCAAATTTTATGTTAAAAGAAGGATGCGGTATAGAGGGAAAGAGGCTGTAATATTCTCATGTTAATAAGAAAAGGAGTAAAGTGGTGAAACATGCTCTGATCGGTGTGAAGTATAACTGAAAGATTTATTGTTTTCGGATCAAAATTTCAATTTCAGACAACACCATCATGTGAGTAGCAGGCCAACAACACAAAGCCTTTCTTTAGGAGTAGAAGTTGAAGTATTCCTTAGATAATGAAAACACATTATTTATCATCAATATTAGATGATGAATTATGAGTTATGGGATTTTAATCATTAATTTCCTTACTGTATTGCACTGAAGCTTGCTTTGAAGAAAATCATGAATCGAATTGAAATCATAATATCTGCCAGAAAAATCAAAATGAGATATTTTCCTGAAATCGTTCAGCTCCAGCGTGAAAGATTTACCTCCTGACTGACCCACATCATAATGCTGATGCAGTTGCTAACCCAGAGACAAAGGATCTTACCAAAAATTATCTCATCCAGGATTCTAGTGAGATTCACACCTGTTGAACTTTATCCTTTCAATTTTTACTGATTTTGCTGATTCTTTTTGCGATCAATTGCTCTCTTATTTTGTTGCGTTTTCTGTTTTTGAGCTGGATTACATGGTTTTTCATCGAACTAATCGAGGAAAAATTGTGAGCAAACAAGACGTTTTATGTTAAAAGACTGTTTAGGGTTAGGGTGCTACTTTGGCGGAGTGGTTAGCAACCAGGTATGACCCATATATGTATTTCTGCTGGTTCGGGTCTGAATCCAGCCTGTAGCCACAAGCCTGTCCACTCACCATCTCTCCTATAAATAAAAGCGCAAAATTCCCCCCAAAACACCCTAAAAAAAGACTATTTGGGAAACTGACTGAGTAAACAAAACACATTTTGATAGATTAGCCTCAGCTTGGTGGTGGTGGGATAAGTTGTGGAGTGATCCAATCAGAGCTGCTCTCTTTATGAATTGATATATTCATGTAGAGCAGGTTCACTGTTTGTTGTCAGTAGGGCTGGGTATTGATTCAAATTTTCTGGATCGATTCGATTCAATATTACAAGGTCTCAGATCGATTCGATTCAAGATTCAATTTGATATTTGTTTAGTCTAAGATAACTCAGTTAAAATAATGCTGTACATTAAGAAATGAACCCAAAGTAGTTGCATTAATCATATATTAATGGTATACATTAATGCATATTCTGCATATTACTTGTTTTTTTTCCTTCGTGCTTGTTAAATCTGAAATACGTACAAACATCAGCTTTTAAACTCTCTGGTGGTGTCCCTATAGTGCTACTCGCTTCCTCCATGTTTGTTTGACTGCTTCAGTAACATCTCACCAGATCTTGTTCAGTGGAAAGCAGCGCGAAACAATGATCACGCGTGGCTAGCAGGGTTGATACCACAGACTGCTTCTCTGCTCGTCTAATGAAGAAAAAAATACCAAAGTTAAAAGCTTGATCTTTGGATTTTGTGGATCGATTATAAACCATTTAAAGGGAAAAAATCGATTAAATTGATTTTTTTAAACCAGCTCTAGTTGTCAGTTCTGGTATTGTAACTGAGATGCTCTGCCAGGTAGCCTAAATAAAGGTGACTGCATTTCACACAAAAGGAACATTTGTTTCTGCTCATTTAGACATTCAAACTTTACTAACATTCAGTAAAGGGTTATTAGATGTTTGATTTTATCCAAGTGTAAAACATGACTTCAGAAATTCAAGGAAATGTAAAAATGCCTTACACTTAACACTCCTTGTTTGAGTCGACTAAATTTACAGCAGATTTCATCAACTTAAACTAGACTAAATTAAAACAATTTAGAAGGCTAAATTCTGACTAAACCTAAAAGATATCAGTCAAAAGACTGCCATTAAATAAAAAGGCTGTCAAAATAAACACTGCTCCTCTCTCAGCCTAACGTGACCCGTACAGGTATCAGCAGCATGGATCATGGATGGATAATGTCTCATGGTGTGTTTCAGGTGCCTTTGCTGTGTGAGAAGGGCCTTTTGTTGGGATCAAGTCGAGTCACAGCTCTGGGAAACCCGGCTAAAGGTACGAGTAAACCACAACAGAGAGCAGTTCATGTTTTATTCTTTATCATCTGTTTCATTTTTAAGTTTTTCCTTCACAGGAGGGTCAGAATGTTGAGATGTTATTTCTTAAACCAAGCATTTGTGGATGATAATGGTCTTTGCTTTTGTATTTCTAGGAGTGTACCTGTCCAGGTATTCAGACCTGATCCAGAGCACCCCCTTAGCTCCTGGATCTATGGGGGAAATTATAATATTTAAAGTGATGAAGGTAAGTTTCTGGGCTGACTTTGGCTCTGAAAATTAAAACAAACGATGTTAATAACACACTTTCCATGACAAAAGAGTCTTGTGTGTTTAATGGCACAATAAAATCAGAGGAAGCAAACAGAGATGCACAATAGTGGATTATTTTAATATCTGATATGGTGATATTGGAATTTGCTTTGGCTGATACCAACAAAAAGAGAGCAGTCCCTGGCATCAAAAAACAGCATGAAGATTGACTTGTGTAAATAATTTTACTGTCCAGTCTTAAATCTTTATTAAGCACATTCAAAAGTTCTGCGAAAATACAAATAACAATCACAAAATATTTAAATTTCAGTGCGTTCTGTTTCATAAATTATAGTTCATTTAGCCTTAAGTTAATTATATTGCTGCTCCCCCATATCACACCATTAAAGCAGCATCATTAAGGCCTCCCTTTAAAAAGTCAACAGTTTGTTTTTTAATCAGTTTTATTGTTTTTGGCAAACAGCAATGACATTTATCACCCTGGTTTAGAGGGCAGGCCAGATGATTGTTAAGTTGTCTAACTTGACCTAGATCTGTATAAAACGCAGAGATGAAAACTCTGAAGCAAAACTCGATTTACGGTTTTGTAGTGACACAAAAATGACATGAATCGAGTTCTACCTTTATGTTGTCAAAATATATTCCTAAACCAATCATAGTTTCCGTCTAAAAATTAAAGTGTGTGTCATAAAATGTTGATTATGTAGTTCTTACCCAGGCAGGTTTGCCTACATAAACACTTGAAAGTTTAGGGATTTTCACAGCTTGTTGACATGTTTCTCTCTGTTCCATATTTGATCTAATTTAAAGATGCTATGAGGAGTTTCTAAGTAATTACAAAAAAGTCTCACTTTTAGATATATGCCTGATGGAAATACACACTTTAAGATGAGTTTTATAGCATCTAAATAGGTTATCTATAAATGCTATTCCTTAGCTAAGTGGTCAGGTCGGACAGCCGGTTACAGAACTACAGTACTAAGTTTTCCAAAAACTGCTTGTTGTCACACATCAAAAACTACCGCTACGTAACTAGAAAAAGAAACATTACCTCGTCGCTTTGCATACTGTAAGTTGTCGAAAAAAGAAGTTGTAAAGCAATGCAGAGTTCTGAGGAAGGTCCGAGCTGCATTCATTAGCATCAGGGCTCGACAGTGCGAGGAGGTACTCGCATTTGCTACTAAAAATATTACAGTGCGAGTTGTGATTTGCATTTGGTAGCACCCGTGCGGCTACAAGAAATGATCGTTCAAAACATGTTTTATCTTGTGTCGAATACGTTGAATGTTGAGGCCGGCTGTATTCCTGAATGCAGCTTGCGACATGTCTCTATCAATATTATGCCACTACGCACAGCGCTGTCCCTCGCAAGCCCCATTTTACGCACGAGGATGCATTCTCCGCCGTCTGATGTAGCCACAATGTGGACTACTGGCCTGATATTTTCCATTTAAAGTGTGACTGTCACCGTTGTTGTCTGTCAGTAATGTCTTTTCGCGGTGCAGCCGATGCACGAGAACATTTGATCTAAATGCCTCCTGAAATGCTCGCCGTCTTTCGGCATGCGCTCTTCCGTGTGCCGGTGAGCGTAAAGACGCAGACGGACGCGCTTCGTTGGGACAGTGAGGGATCATCAGTCACTTTGTGTGATTTTATGATTCAAACGGTGTCTGGATAACTCATGCGCGCTGTTTAATGTGAACACAAAGACAAGAATGAAGAGTCAGCCTTTGGATGAATCAAAACTGAACATTCTTCATCAGTCCAGCTCTCATTCACTAATTGTTTTCTAAATTATAAATTCATCTTGAGGTCTCCTCCATCACATATTGTCCATGATATAAAACAATTTTTGAAGGATCAAGCGCCAAATACAAAGTACAAGTGCAGTGGTTCTCAACCTGTGGGTGGAGGCCCATAAGTGGGTTTCAGAGCTGTTTTCAGTGGACGGTGTATAAATCAGGTGAAAATGTGCCAAACATGTCTTCAGTGTATGAGACAGAAGAGAGGATCATTCTGTCTAGATGTGGACTGGAGATTAAATTTCTCTATGGTCCTGATTTTTTTTTTTTCAATGGCCCCTTTACTGCATATGCAGTATGCAAGGGGCCGCTACTGTTGAAAGCGGGGGTATTAAAGAAAAACACAATACTTGGTAACTTTTCATCATGCTACTAAAAATATTTGCATGCTACTACATTTTTCAATTTGGTAGCACCCGTGCTACTTGGGAAAATGCTTAGCGTCAAGCCCTGATTAGCATCACAACAAACACACACTTTGACTTGGGTCACGTCTTTTGGTGCGTTCCAGTTGTAGTCAGAAGTAGGAATTTCTGGGTTCCGAGTAGAAAACTGCAACTGAACGTCCCTCAGAGTCGGAATTTCCCACTGGGAACTCGGTGAAACCTCACCACCCCCGAGTTGACAATGGAAGATGGATGCCCCCAGTGTGAACAGTTATTTAGCTCCTGTAATAATCAATTTATTTGCACTTCTGACTGGGGTGTGTCACTCTAGATCAGCTGTATACATAGTATTGTTAGACTTATATTTACAAAAATGCTGCCATAGTGATAATCACATTCTTCATGTGATATTTGTGAACAACAACACAGGGCGTGCTAACAACAGCTAACAATAGCCTGGTAGATCGGCATGTTTTTTTCTGACTTCAACTGGAACACCGATAAGTCGGAGATGATGTCACTCCGATTTCCGAGGTTATTGGAACGCAGCATTACGACAGTCGCCGCGCGTGCTCATGGGTAGCAGAGTCTTAATGTCTTCGGAAGTAGATTCTCCTCATAGCACCTTTTAAAAAAATAAAATAAAATACAAGCCTATAAAAGTGCTTGTGTAAAACATGACAGGGCCACCATCATGAAAACTGTAAAGTTTCAGTATTTATATTTTTTCAAACTTTGCAACTACTTACAATTTAAGTATTATGAAAAAAAAATCTCGATTTTTAATTTTAAATCTTCTGAAATCTTCAGAAAATTATTTTAATTAATCAATGTAATCAATATATTTCCCAGTCCTACATTACAGTAGTGTATATTTAAGTGTACAGTGTACGAAATCTGGCTTTTATTGATTCCAATTGCATTGCTTTTATGTAATGTATTGTTTTATAGACAGAACGCTTCCTCATGATTTTCGGTGACCGTAAAATCAAGATTCATTTGCCCTTTCAAAAGCAAACAGACACTGATCTACCAATCTGCTGACAGAAAATTAGCCCCAATTTTGTATTAAACATTTTTATTGGGCTTTAAACGCAAAATTACAAAGAAAAAGAAGAAAAATAGTTTCTCATGTTCTTCATAGAATCTTGTACTTAACTTTCTACATGAGAGAAACAAACAGGTTTATTGAATTCATCATTTTTATTGGTTTTCAATCTTCCTAAAAAAGAAAAAAACAGTTTCTCATATTCTTTATAGAATCCATGCCAAAGTTTTTGAAGCAAATACTTTTAATATTTCAGATAAAAATGGAAAATGTCTTTCAATATAACACGAAAATACAGGCAGTCAATATTGGCAAAAATTTTAATGTCTGCCTAAACCTATATCACACTGAAAACATTGTGCAGCTCTACAAATATTCTGGAGGTCAGACCAAAAAATAAAATCATAAATAATCAACTGTTGAGTAAATTAATAACAAGTAACAAAGTGTTGAGCATACTCTGCTGTTAGAGGCAGTGAGGCCTGACTCTGGTTTAATTCAGGTTATGCCCAAAACACACCCACATATAATCCATCCTGTTTGCCCTCTGCACCAGACTTTACTTTGGGATCTAAAGAGCAAAAACAGGGACTGATAAAAAAGCAAATGCTGTGCAACACACACTTTTGGCCCTTTTCCACTAGCATGCCTTGGCCCTACTCTACTCCGCCCTACTCGATTTGCAGCGTGTTTCCACTAGCCTGGTACCTCCTAAAACAAGCTAGTTTTAGTACCTACTCCGCTCTGGTTCCAAGCGAGCGAAGTCGAGACTAAAAGATGACGTCACCGACTGCCGGCTGCTGATTGGTCAGACAATGTCATCATCGATGAGTCACGAGCGTGACGACCTAGCATGCTAGTGGAAGCTACCATTAGCTTCCCCTCATACATCTTTTCTTTGCAGCTGGATTGCTCTCGTCCTCGGCTTCATTCTGTTGTATAGCTTCCAAAACTCTCCTGTGCTTCTCAAGGGGTATTTCTTCTTGCTACTTGCAGCCTTCTTCTGCTTTCCTTTTTTACTCGGTTTGTGACAAAAAGCCACAGATTGTCGAGTTGCGCTCAAATGACGTCACCGCAGTGACGCTCAGTTGTTTACAGCGACACTGCACCCCGTTAGGCAGCTGACTGGGGCTAATGGAAAAGCAGCACAAGGCGAGTAGAGTAGAGCCGGGTAGAGTCGAGTAGAGTATAGTAGGGCTAATGGAAAAGGGCAATTTCAGACAACAGGCCTCACTGTGTCAACACAGCACCCTTAACCTATTTATTTCTATTTTTTAACCAAACTGTGGCAAAGTATTGATCATTTTCAGTCCGTTGAAACAGATGTGATTATTAAGAGTCTTGATTCCAGTTTAAACAAACCTGTTGCATTTGGTTTACATGTTCTGTTAATAAAAGAGAATTTGATATTATTTCTGGTTTCAGGGGAAAGTAAAAAGCATCTATGAAAATATGAAGAACCTCCTCGATCCAGTTCCACGTTTCGACAGCCACATCTCAAAGAACGCCAGCAAAGTCACCTCCATCACCGCCTACCGAGCCTTCGAGCTCACGCAGGTAAAAACACTCACGCATGTTAGAAAAACAGGCTACAAGAGTTTATTAAAGTGAGAACCAGTAATTTATTCTTTCTAGTGATACTTAAATCTTCTGATTTATAGTTCCTTTGGCTATGAGGTGCAGCAGTTCCCTTTTTTATTCAGTGAAACTCGTCAGTTTTTATTCTTTTAAGCAAGGTACAGAAGGAAGTTTCTTAGATTTTGCATTAAATAACCCGTTTGAAATGATGGTCCTGTTTATATCACAGAGCTGACAAGGAAGGCATTTGTTTAATTCAGGATAAAGTCTGTGTGTAAAAACTGGTGGATGTGTTCACACATGCAGCTCACTAGGCTAATTTACAATCTTGCACAATATACATGTTTACAGAAATGTATAGAAATCGAAATGTATCGAAGAGTTCCATCCTTAATAGTGATAATATCTTCATACATGTTTATGGCCTGAATCCATCTTTATCTTGTTTATATCTTTACTGTATTCTTAATTATGTTGAATGCTGACTCAGCATTTCAACATATTGTTCTCCCTAAACTCCATTTTGTTCTTTTTCTTCTTATTATTCCTTCAGATTTTGGCACCTTTCACAGGCTTCAAATTTGCACAGATTTTCACAGAAAAAAATTGACATATGCAGCATGTTCAGGAGAAGTGTGCTTGTATTTTTCACAGGTTTAACAGTTATACTTTTTACAGTAAAAAATAATTTCTGCATGTATTTTTACATTGAAATCAATGGGACATTTCCGCAGCTCTGCTGAAAACTTCATCAACTTTGAAGCTCCACAGCTGCTTAGAGCTGCTGAAGAGTTTGACTGTAGGCAGAGGAAGGCTATAACTACCCAGAAACTCCCAGTGTTTGTGCATATGTTTTAGGATACAGAAAAAACTGCAAACAAACCAAAATAAGATATTTTCTTTGTGTAGGATTAAAAAATATCTATATTATTATAACCACCATTATTATTATTAAATACTTTACCATCTACAAATATGATATATTCATCAAAAAATTTAATTTTAAGATACTTTCGCCATTTTATTTACAGACATTTCTGCCTTTTGTAATCGATTTTGTCCCAAACATTTGTGCATTTTTATGTAATCACATAAAAACTAGCAGAGTTCACCCTCTGCTAGTTAGCTTAGCTCAAACACTAGAAGTATATGGATAGAGCACTAGCCTGCCTCTGCCTACAAGGAAGAAAACATGAGTCACAACATGCATGCAGGACCGCTTAGAGTTGCTGAAGAGTTTATCTGATGACTGTAGGTAGAGGAAGGCTATAACTACCCATAAACTCCCAGTGTTTGAGCTAAAGCTAAGTAGCAGTGGGCTAGCTTTGCATGTCTGTTTCTTGATACTGGACACACAGTCAAAAAGTTACGTGTGTCTGCTTATTATGGACTTGGGAGTGAGGTAAGACATGAATACAACAAAATCATTGGAGTTTTCCTGTTTTGTGGTATCTAAAAACCCAGGATATGTTGTATAAATTATCTTTAAATTCGGTATTTCAAGGCAAGCTTTAACCCTTTTACTCCCAGCTCAACTGTTTGGCAGAGGCCAGTATACTCAGGAGTACTTGATGTGTAAAAAAAAATGTTTCTGCATATGTTTTAGAATACAGAAAAAACTGCAAACAAACCAAAATAATGGATATTTTCTTTGTGTTGTTACGACCAGCCTAGGGGATACTGGCAGAAACATAAAGTTGACCACTCCTTTGTCTCTCCCAAGGCACACCAACAAGAAACCACAAACACGATTTTTGTAATCCAAACAACAGTATTTTTTTCATAATTCTATTCTTCTTTTTTTTTACAGACTAAATCAAAATTACCTTGGGGAAAGTAGGCTAAAAGAAAACAACAAAAAACACTCCTGTAAATCAAAAATCTTTCCTAATCACTAATGAAGACGAAAAAAAAGAGATACAAACCTAAAGTGTCTCCCTAACAGAAAAACAGGAGGAAATGAAAACCAAAGCTCTACTCTCCCCTACATGACCTTACTGCCTACTTTTATAATTCTCACGAAATCACGCAACAACAATCAGCTTCAACAAACAGTCTTTTGAGAACTGTGGCGTTGGGTAGTGAGGAAGGAGGAGGGTTGGCGTCTCTTCGGCTGTCACATTTAAAACACCAGCCATCAGCTCTCAGCCAATGGAAATGCGCCACTGCACGGGTCTCCTCCACTCCGCGGCGGGTGGGTCTTTCTGCTGCCGTCCAATCAGGACGCTCCACCTGCAGCTAGCAAGAGCAGGAGCACAGAGGAAGGGAGGAGGAAAAAGACAGAAGGCGCTCCTCTACATAATGAACAACAAATGAATAAATGACACACAGTCATAACAGTGTAGGATTACAAAAGGCAGAAGTGTTTGTAAATAAAAAGGCACAAATATCATAAAATAGATGATATATAATTATTTTTTTGATGAATATACAGGGTTCCCACATGTCCTGGAAAACTTGCCAAACCTGGAAAATGATTGCCCAATTTTCCAGTCATGGAAAACATATGGAAAATGAGGAAAAAAGTGAAAGCTTAAATTGTCCTGGAAAATTATTTGTCTTCCTTCTAGCTTGAAACATAGAAAATGAAGTAAAAATGTACTTGGTAACTAATGTACACGTAGCCAGAAAATGTGAGTAGGTAAAATAATGCAAGTTAAGGCATAAAATATAAAAACTCAAAACAATGGGGACA
The DNA here is from genome assembly GCA_036419115.1 of Scarus forsteni. NCBI lineage: Eukaryota > Metazoa > Chordata > Actinopteri > Labriformes > Labridae > Scarus > Scarus forsteni. The sequence goes on along the minus strand of JAZDUH010000103.1, from coordinate 3,816,168 downwards.
AAAAGAAATAATAAAATAAATGACAAAATAAAATTTAGGTTAAATTAACAAAACCTATTTATAAAAAAGCAGATTAAATAAAGATTAAAAAATATGTTTAACCATACATTTATAATGGTAAGACACATAAAAGTCAGACTAAACAGAAAGCTAACAGACAATGTTCGTGCTGGAGAGTTAGAAACAAAGAAACTTTAAGATCAATATGATTAATAGCTAGAGATATTGTTCATCAACCTCCAATCTTGTTTTTTGGATGGCTAACTAGAATTGAAAACTGCCCACAGCAACAATGTAACTTCAGTTGGTCATGTGACACTGGAAAATGTCCTGGAAAGTCCTGGAAAATGATTTCTAGAAAAGAGTGGGGACCCTGATTTATCATATTTGTAGATGGTAGAGTATTTAAAATAATAATGATGGTAATAATAGTATAGATATTCTTTAATCCATTTTGTCCCAAATTCGTGCATTTTTATGTCATCACATAATCAACTGTTCGCTTTTAAAACCTTTAAATCCCACACCAAGAAAATATCTGTTTTTTGGTTTGTTTGTAGTTTCCTCTGTTCCCTTAAATGTTAATGCAATTGAACGACGACTTGATGTGTTCTGCTTTTTAGAACGTAACATATCATTGAATCTGTTCATGACCTCTGCCAGAAATTTGAGCTGGTAGTTAAAGGGTTAATAGTTTGTATGGAGACAAGATATAGTAAATATTTGATCAGTAATGATTTAGTTTCCTCCTTTATTCAAAACAGAAAATATGTTTGTAAAATATACATTTTCTTAGTGAATGAATTCATTTATTGAGTGCACGTGTTGAATCAGAGCAGTACATATTAGTCAGTATTTTAACAATTTAGCATAAAAGCCGAATTTATAGGAAGACCTGAGCAATTTTCTCAAAAAATATTATTCTGCGTCGACTTTAAATGAGGATGACAAAACGGATTGGTTATTACTTCCTATAAATGGACTAAAATTATGCTACCATCAATATTTAACTTAGTTGTTTTTGTCTTTTAACTGTGATGTTTTTTTAAATTGTTGAAACACAGTACACTTGCTAGTATCAGTGAGTTTGTGAAATATTATTACTCAAAGCAACACGTCTAACTCTGAAAACACTTCCCTGAAACAGGATGTGATCAGTCGCTTTGGCCTGAAAGAACATGAATGTGATTTGTTTTTTAATAAAGTGAATCTTTTCTTTAGAAGCTGCTTTTCCCGCGGGACCAACAAAGGCATATCTGATCTTATCTTCCTATGTTCCAGCACTACTTTTATGAATATTTATTCGACGAGCTGCGGGAGCGACCTCGGCAGGTTTGTCCGTACGCTGTGGTCTCGTTCCAGTTCAAAGGAAAAGATTCTCCTCTTCCTGGGAAGCCGGCCACACCGAGCAGGTACAGAGATCTGGAGATAGAAGTGTCTGAACAGGCTTGTTTTGGCTGTTCTGAAGTCTTCTCTGGAACTGAAAACTTCATCATGCAACTTCAGCATAGCTGTCATTCATAGTGACCACATATCAATCATTCAAACTTAATTTATAAAGTACTTTTCATCCATAAAATGTATCACAAAGTGCTGGACATTAAAATAAACAAGCAGGTCAGAGTAAGGGAATAGAGAATAAAATAAAAATCCCCACCTACCCTCCCAGCCCACATTTAACACACACACACACACACACTGACACACACACACACACACACATAAGGACTCTAAGCCAGGACTCTTCAGAAATCCACAGAGAACTGAGGAAGCACTGTCTTGAATTGAAAATGAGGAAACACAGGAGCTAAAACTAAACTGACTAAATAAATAAATAAATTAGTGCTGTCAGACGATTAAAAAAATGTATCTAATTAATTACCCGATTTATAATTAATTAATCTAATTAATCGTATTTTAATCTCATATCTGCTTAAAGTACTCAAATAAAGAATTTGAATTCTAGGATATTATAAAATTGTAGTGCATGACTAATCAAATGAATACACTAAGAAGTGCAGATTTGTAAATCCACATTTTTATTGGTGACTAAATAAAACCAAAGTCAGGGCAACTTGTCCAGAAAATTCTAAGCTCAATCAGGCAACTCAAATTACACTTTAAGTGTGTTTCATAAATCAGATGCAAAATAAGAAAAAGGTCGAGGACATCCAGCAAACCAATTCGACCTGATGCATTATTAAAGGATGCAGTACAAATATAGATAAATAAATTCAAAAATAAACCAACACTAAGTCTCAAATATGCCATTCCTGTTGTCACCTGGGCTTTGTTTGGTTTGACTAGAGACGCATGTATGAAGTGACGTGCCACTGCAACTTCCACACTGTACTTGCACATTGTTGGATAAACTGCACAGTAATTGCACATAGTGATTTCACAGTTTAGCAAAGCTAGTGCCATAACTCAAAAAGTTGTGGACGGATTTCAATGATATTTTCAGTAAATGTCCAAATTGGGACAAGGAACAAATGATTAGATTTTGGGAGTGATCTGGATCATCGTAAAACCGCCATGACCAAAAGTGTGATTTTCAATAATAACTACTGAATTAAAATAGATATAATCATGGATCCAGTTGCTAATGGTATGTTTCCATGTTCAACGAATTTAAATATTTAGATGAAATAAAGGTAGGACTAATATTTATCATAAAAAGTCACAATATGAGGTAGGACTGTGGCGTTGGTGAAGGTCTGCGCTCTCAACGGGATTTTCTAGTTTTTGTCGTTTTTTTTTTGCACAGGATCAGGTTTTACTTGTTGAAATCAAGATATTTTTAGACATCATCAAGTGGGATGAGGCTTAGAGGGTTTTCCCCTGACATTTTTAAACTTTAGTCATTTATTTCCTGCAGTCTGCAATCACACATAATAGACAGGGTGATAAAAAAACACCCACCTGATATCTTTGTGTAAAAATCCCCCCTCTTCAAAAATGGTCACAGTTGCGTCTCCATGTTTCTCTCGTCTTTTCTGGAGCTTTATCGCCGACACACCTCCGTTTTAAACGTTTGAATCCCGTCACAGCGGCAGCTGATGTTTTAAAAGTAAGAGAGTTCATCAGAACATCAGCATTAAAACTTTAATACAACATCAGAACTTTAGTATGTTAGGATGTAGGTCATCGGAGGAAACAACAAACACCACCTTCATGAAAAATGAACTGAAATGAGTGATTTGGGCTGGAGGTATGATGACACCCTGTTGGCCATGGGTATGAGAGGATGTCTTTATGAACCAGGGTAACAAAAGTAAAAGAGTTCATCAAACTATTTGCTTAAAAACTTTAAAACAACATCCCAGGTGAGCTCACAGCCAGTTTACTATGTAAAATAACAAAGAAATAATAATTTAATAGAAAAAACTCACATTGTTTGCAGATTGTGCCAAACATGCAGAAATAACATCACTTAATTAGAGTTTAATAAAAGACAAAAAGGGTTTTTTTGTTTACTTTTCTGTCCTCACAGTCCAGAGAGACACTGGTGACGGTCAAAAGAGCCACATGTGGCACCTGACATAGGCTGTGTTTGAAATGGCATACTGCCTACTGTCTACTTATCTACTCAATCAGTACATACTGCATACTGAATACTCAAAGATGATCTGAGTATGCCGCGGCTGCCCGAGCTTTTACACACAGATGCATACTTAATACCCCAGAATGCATTTTGTGCCGGCCGGGAAGCAGCACCGGGAAAATTAAAATAGTCCGACCACAAGCAACAGAAAACGACTGCATTCCGGAAAAACTACAAATTCATTCAGTAATAATTTTTTTTTCAAGCGAGACAGTAAGTATTTACATCACAATTATGAGCCCAGTTGTTTGATATAGCGACTGGTTTTAATTTTATCTCGCCATTTTCGGAGACCGAAGCGTCCGCTTGGTGGGTGTTTCCGTCTACGTACCGTAAACACCGGGCAGCAGCAGCCCCCCCTTCACGTTTCCAAGTTATTGCGAAGTGTTTTCATTATCAACAGCTGCATGACACAAACCGAGTGGCAGTGGATGAAAAAATTAACACAAACACCTGTGTATCCACGGTGATAACGCTATACACCACTTACATTTATAAGCGCTTTGTGGTTGGCGCTGGAAGCTGCTGCCGGCTGTCTCCATTTTGTATTTCGTCTTCCCACGTCAGAGGTGCGCAATGCATTGTGGGGCAGAAGCAGTACGTGAAGCAAGCTCTGCTCCATACTCAGAAATCGAAACCGATTGAGTATACATCCGGGCATTTTTCGCATACACAAAATTCGCATACTGTACAGTGTGAACGCACTGCATACTCAATATGGGGGCGGGATTGGTACGAGCAGTACGCCATTTCGAACACAGCCATAGACTGTTGTCTGTTTAAATAGATAGTAAAGAAAACAATAAAAGAATATTCCCATTTTACCTCACTTGGGAAAATATTACTTATAACAAGAACTTACTGTCACTTTCATGTCATAGAAAGAGTCTGTGTCCTAATTCACAGTAATAATTAAAAACGCTTTAATTCAAATATTCTTCGATCTGATTGTGACATATGTTGTGTTTGATTGACAGGATGAACAGCCAATCATCAGAGAGCAGTAAAGGTGAGCCCTGTTCTACAAGCACAACAGACCCAACATTGAAGAGTTACTATTTAAAGCCTGAAAAAGACCGTCATTAAGGTCTCTGTTTTGATCTCTCTGGTCAAATGTTTGTTTTGTTTCAGAGCGTGCTCAGTTCACGGTGTGGAGCGGTGATCTGGTCAGAGACGACCGGGTCCTCTTCCAGATCTCCCTCTGCTCCTCCCCTCTGCCCTTCCTTCCACACAGACTGTGAGTATTACGAGCTCAGCATCAGCTATTTATACGAAGCTTTGTTTCACACTGACAGATCCAAGGCCAAACTTAAAGGTAGCACATGAAGCTTTGGCCTTTTTCGGTCATGCTTACATCCAAATTTGTAAGAAATATCAGGGCGGGCTCTTTCACACATGTTCATCACAGCAGACCGTTCATCAAAAGAGGGTCTCAAAAGTCCAGATGTGATCTGTTTAAGAGGTTGATGAATGTCTTCAGATATCAAAGATTGGAGAGAGAGTCCTGTGATGAAGAGACTTTAGTGTATATCAGCATTTCCTGCTGCATTCACACTAGGGCTGAACAATTCATTGCAAATTAGATTAAATTGCAATATGGCTTATTGCAATTTTCAAATCGCAGTTGGTTCAATATTCTTAGCCCAAAATGTGTTGAACATTTTGGCATTGTGATGTTGTTTTTTGCAATTTCATGCCTATTTTTTTACCTCTATTCATACACTTTTTTTCCCACTTTTCGACCATTTTTACCTTTTTTTAACCCCGTTTTTACCACTTTATGCAATTTTGCCCCATTCATCTTTTTTTGGCCACTGTCAGATCCACTTTTGGAATTTTACATGTTTTTGAAATTTAATTTCAAATTTAATTCCCAATTTTGCTGCCATAATCAATTTTCCTAAGCCACTTTTGGATTTTTTGCCAATTTTTCCATATTTTGTTTGCAGTTTCATACCTATTTTGCACCTATTTATTAACCTTTTTCTGCTTTCATACCATTCTTACCCAGTTTTTACAATTTCATACCTATTTTGCTTCTGTTCTTCACTTCTCTACTTTTTCTCAAATCTTTTGTTCTTAGTTGAATTTAATGACATATTGGTTTACTATAAAAGATCTACTGCCTATGTTCCTTTAAGAATACATAAGGTGAGGAACATTCAAACAATTGCAGAGTAAATCGCAATATTGGGGGAAAAAAATCGCAATTAGATTATTTTCTCAAATCGTTCAGCCCTAATTCACACATTGACGTACAGAAGCTTTAACTTGAGAACTTCAAAAACAAAGTCCACTTAAAGGGTTAGTTCAGGGTTTTTAGCTCACAAGTGTCTATAAAGAAACTTTAAGATATCTCCGAGGGGACAACAGCAGTACATATTGCCACTGAAAGCCTCAGAATTTTCCATTTATTCATTTACCGGTATTTAACACAGTTAAAGAAACACAATGCACATAAAAATATTTCAAAATCATCTGTGTGGGAAGGTAAATATTAAACCACCAAAAATCAAACATCAGATATACAGTGCAGAATTTTCATACAAAGAAATAAAGAACAAAAGGAACCGAATGGAACGAGGAAGGAGCTTTGGAAAAATAATACATGACATTTTAATAGGGACGTGGTTACTTAGTCTATTTTTTATATGGGCAATGACACAAAGGAAGCATTCGCATGCATGTTTTTGTTCTCATGCTCCCCGGTATTTCATTGAAAGCTGACAAAGAGATGTTTTATATAAAGCAACATAAGGGTTCTTAGCTTGCCTAATTGAGTAATTTAAATATATATATATGATTTCTTAAAGGGGACATATCATGCTTGTTTCTCCTTTTCACTATGCCAGACTAGGATGCCTGTAAAGCATTTCTGCCCTCAGTACAAGTCATTTAGTTCCTTCATTGCCCCACAATCGCGTTCTCAAAATCCTCATTTTCGGCCATTATCAAGCTCTCGTTGAAACACTCGGACCTCAGGATGACCTACAGTTACCTTGCATCGTCACAGCCCTTTGTGCTCTGATTGGTCAGTTCTATCGGGGGTGGAGCCAGCCTGTCCTTCTTCTTCTACTGTATTTTCCGGCAGGTTCAAAGCAGCGACCGCGTATTGAGTCCCCCTACAGGCCAGGGCTGGTAATGAGTGATTATGAGCTAGGGAACTATTAACCCCTGCTGGACGGATGTGTTCCTCGGTGACGGTTTTGTGGCTAACGGACATCACAGAGGAGGAAGTGTTTTATCAGATTACTCCAATAAAATGAAAGGAATCGCGGACATCTCGCAATGACCTATTTTCAGAGGCATCAAATCTCGTTCTAGGATATCAGAAAAAATACAATATCTCATTTTTTGAAAATAAAGGGGGTGTAAGGTCTTGTTTTCATATTTATTATATTATATGTAAGTATTAAATCATGCATCAGCATATGTCTCCTTTAAATAGTTTTGAAGTAAGACTTTAAAGACAAAAATACATGTTGGGAAAATGTTAATGTTAAAAAAGTTCACAAGGGGAGTTTTAGAAATAGAGGTCAAGTTCTTTTTACTCATGCTTGTCTTTTTACTTCATTTTGCCTTGATTTGAATTGATTAGGGCTGGGTATTGATTCAGATTTTCTGGATCGATTCGATTCGATATTACAAGGTCTCAAATTTATTCAATTCACGATTCAATTCGATATTTATTCAGTCTGGGATGTCTTAGTTAAAATAGTGCTGTAAATTTAAAAAGTGACCTTTTGACATGGTACATCATTAAAAATTGTTTTAACATGAACTAAACCCAAAGTAGTTTCAAAAATCATATTTTAATGATATGCATTAATGCATATTCTGCGTATGGCTTGTTTTTTGTCCAACTCGTATTTTCCTTTGTACTTGTTAAATCTAAAATACTGTACATCTAAACATCAGCTTTTAAACTTGCCAGTGGTGCACATATAGTGCTTCCACCATGTTTGTTTGCAGTAACATCTCATGAGATCTTGTTCAGTAGAAAGCAACGCTAAACGCTGATCACACCAGACTAGCAGGGTTGATACCACAGGCTGCTTCTCTGCACATCCAAAGAAGAAAAAACTACCCAAGTTAAAAGATCGATCTTTGGATTTTATGGATCGATTATGAACCAGTTAAAGGAAAATCGATGTAATCGATTAAATTAATTTTTTTAACCCAGCCCTAGAATTGATATGTTTAAAGCTTGGATTCTAAATAAAATGAAATAAAATAATTGAAAAATAGAAAAGAAGTTAAGATTTGCTAAAGATTTGGAGAAAGGACGAATCTAACAAATAGTTTCTGTAGCCATAGTATTGTTTGGAGTTATGTGGGAAATTTGCTTACATAAACGATGTTACAATATAATAAAAAAATGTTGGTGTAGCCCTTTAAACTTGGTTGATTATTTTTGTATTTCTCTCCTTTAGACCAGAGAAGTTACAAATTGGATGTTTGATGAGGCTCAACAAAGTGACGAGGCTCCTTCCATCAGATCTGTTCTCCTACAACCTCTACAGCAGCAGCCAAGAAGGTGAGCACCCTTCAGCTTTTGTGCTTAAATATAAATTATTTAAATAAATATTTAATATAAATTTATATTAAAGTCAATGTGCTTTAATATAAATGCTGGAGAGAAACCATTTCTGCTTCAACTGTATCAATATAACATCGGACAAAACAGATACTTCACACGATGCAGAGTTTTTAAATTCTTTTCCTGCAATTGATATATAATATTTATATATTTTTTCAGCTTATTTATTGCCACCAGTCTCTTATCTGTTATTACTATTCTGCTTTTATCAATGTTCTTATTCCCCTTGTTTGATTTTTCCCTCTTTTCTACTTTTTACTTGTTTCTGTTTGTTTCTTATTTGTCTTTATATTCGTATTCTTATTTGCTTTTATAGATTTTTCGGGTTTATTATTCGGGTTTTTAACCTTTTCCTACTTATTTACACTGCTTATTGTAACAAGCTGCACTTTAACCTCCTTGTGCAATAACTATTGACCATGCTTGTGGCCAACCTTTAATGTAACTGTTATATGTTGTCTGGTGTTTTTTATTTATGTATATCGTGCCCTGATCTATCTATCTAGTTAGCTAGACAGATAGATAGATAGATAAGATAGCTATCTATCTATCTGTCTGTCTGTCTGTCTGTCTGTCTGTCTGTCTGTCTGTCTGTCTATCTGTCTATCTGTCTGTCTGTCTGTCTGTCTCTCTGTCTCTTTATCTATCTATCTATCTACCTATCTATCTGTCTAACTATCCATCTATCTAATTGTGTGCATTTCTTTGCATGAAGTGGTGAAGGGCGGACATTGCTGCAGTCTTTTGGAGGTGATCGATAGATTTCGTTCGACCACCAGCGTGACGAAGCTGCTGCAGGAGCTGGAGAAGAACAGAGTGGTGAGTTGATCCCAGTTTAATGATTTTAATCAGTTTGTTTTGTGTGCAGACACTGAAGAGTACAACAGAAATAGATGGATTTTAAAGTTATATTTTTCATTTTGAGAAGTTTCCCATCAATATGAACAGAATAAAATGATGAAACATAGCAGGGTTAGACTTAATTAAAGGCTCCATTATTCATTTTCTCACACTGACAATCAGATGTTTTTATTATTCACCTGCAGGTTTTGGTGACTCCGCTCACAGAGAGAGGCTTTCTCTTCCTCCTGTCCAGTGTTCAGATGGCCACGCCTCCTGGTATGACGGCACGCACTTGGGTCGTACCAGAGCCCTAGAAAGACAGAGATAGTTCATGAAGGGGTCAGAACACGATGGGTCACATACTTCATGTAGAAGCTAAATAGTTCCAAACAAAGCTAAGCTGAGGGTCATTTAATGATCTGCTTAGCCCCCATTAATGATAATAACTTCAAAAAAAATCTGTTTTTTTACATTCTTGTATCAAAATAGATAAATTCAAAAGTGACACATATTCCTTGTGCATGTGTAGAACTTAATTATAGTGATCATTATTTTTAAATTGCTGATATTTCCTCTGAAAATGGAGAATGTGGACCATAAACCAGGTGGCTTGACACTGCAACGTTACCTAATTTCCTTGTTATAACATCCCGATAACATGTTAAGATGTTTGAAGCACAATCTTGATGTTGTAACTTAGGTTTATTATGTTAAAGCACGTAGGAAACTCTGTCTTGTCAAGTATAAAACCTTTTATGCTGCCCCAACAGCCTGGAATTTGATACAGACTGAACTGAAAATGTCAGAACTGCTTTCTTTTAAAGCTTTTTGGTCCATTTTACTCACAAGGAGGTGAGAATCGAGGAGCAATGCCTGTGTTTTTAACCTGTTCATAAAACTGCAGCACCTTCGCTGTGAATTTATTGAATCCTAGGAGCAATGCCTGTGTTTATTTTTAAATTGTTTCTGTTCCCTAAAACTGAATCATTTCACTGTAACACTCAGTGATATATCGTCATATTTATCATCTTGATTTGCTATTTATTGCCTTAAACTTTTATCATGAATTTGTATTTATTATGACGTGTGCTGCTGACCTCTTGGCCAGGTCACCCTTGTAGATGAGATCCTGATCTCAATAGAATGGATCAGGTTTGAGGAAAGTATATATATATGTTGTTTTTTTTTTTTTTTTGACAATATCTATCTACTGTACGTACATCTATATACATATATATATATATATATATATATATGTATGAAAGTGACAGCTGGTGACTGTTAACATAGGGAGGACATGAGGAAACCCAGCCCATGGTGTTATGTAATTTTTTACTTGTTCACTACTTATTCATACTGTCTTAAATTCAACAAAACTTCAGCAATAAAACAATGGCATACACGATTTCTTCGAAGCATTTTACTCAGTCCTGTAGTTTTCAAATTAAGCACACAGGCCTAATGCAAAACAGTTTTCATCAAGGATGTGAGATGAAACAAGAGGCAGACTAGTGACCACATTAAAACTTATATTTTGTGTAAAATGGATGAGCTATCGTGCTTCAAATTACAATGTTAATTTGATCAAAATGTGCTTGTAAAATGACCATCGTTGACCATCGATAAATGCGAGAAACATGCCTTCACCATAAGTCGAGTCAAGTTTATTTATATAGCACTTTTCCTACAACATATGTAACTCAAAGTGCTTAGATAAGATAAGACTCTTATTGCCTCGGTCACATTATTTGAAACTATTGTGGCCTCCCATGATCTTCCATTGCTGCCAAATAATTTGCCCACTGATGTCTATGGAGTTGATGTAATTCTCTTTTTCCACGGCTCTGGGTTGTGCCATTGAAATATTAAGGGTATATCACAAGCATGACATACATTTAATAAATAAACAAAAACATAAATATGGTTTAAAGGTGATTGATTTTATTTTATTTTTAATTATTACTCAGGCATCAGGCTGTGGAAAATCTACTTTAAGTTCAGCTGCTTATTTGATATAAAATAATTGGTAGTGATAGTAGATTTCATTTTGGGAGAGATATTTTTATAAAGCCATGCTTGAACATGCTTCCTGTTTTTGTGTTTCCAGAGAGGGGAGAGAACTGGAAAAGGTGTCTCCAGGCCTTGTTCATCTTTCCAGAGACAAGAGATGTTTCCAGAACTGGTGAGCAACATTGGCACACTGTAGGAGTGAGGCACACCTCCACTTCCCGTGATGCCTCTGTGCCGTCCGTGTCTGGCAGTCAGGTGATACAGAAGTTGAATCCGTTCATCCCGGCGCTGCACCACGCGTTGGTCAAAGCTCGGGCCAATCCGCCTCCAGAGCTGTCGACGGGAGTGGAGCGCCAGGCGAGGGATTACCTGGTCGGACTGAGAGATGGAAAGGTATCAGCAAAGTTTATCTCATGTCGACCTCACAGATTCTCTCCAAGCTTTTTCTCCAACTTATTTTAGTTAAACAAAAACATACATTTATTAGCTGGATAAATCTCTGAACATTTGTGTCTTTGCTTTACAGATGCGACAGTACCCCATGGGCGAGTATGAGTCCACTCTGGACGAACAAGGAGCGCCTACACCCAAACATCACCGGGTCAACATGGACGGCTACCTGCGCTCTTACCTGTTCAGCCCCGGCCTGTACCGGCTGTCGGTGGCCCGGGCTCAACAGATCGTTCAGGCGCACTGTAGCCCCGAGGAGCCGGCAGAGGCGAAGGTGAAGAGGAGCTTGAGAGACCCGAGGGAGGCTGCAGTGAGAGAGACGATGAGCAGCGCCAAGGATGGAAACACCGCCAAGGTAAAACATGAAACGTGGTTTTAGAGCTCTGCTAGTGTCTGGATCAAATTCACATCAGTCCTCGGTGAAGTAAGAGCGTTTTTCTGTGTGGATCAGTTGCAGAACTTGGTCGATTTGGTTTTAAACTGTAAGAGGAACGCAGAGACACAAGTGAGGAAGGAGGAAGCAGGACAAGTGAAGACAGCGGGGAGGAAGAGGAGGCTGGAGCAGGAGACAGCAGAGAGAGCGATTAAACTCCTGAAGGCGTCACAGGAACCTGGACAACAGGGCAAGAGCCAAGGTGAGATGATGAGAGACTTTTGAACAAGAAACACTACCACCCTGTAAGAAAGATGGATGGATGGATGGATGGATGGATGATAGATAAATGGATGGATGGATGGATAGATTGATTAATAGATAGGATAAATGGATAGATAGATGGATAAATGGATAGATGATAGATAGATAAGATGGGTAGGTGGATAGATGGATGGATGGATAGATAGATGGATGGATGGATGGATAGACGGACAGATAGACTTTATTTGAGGCCAGTTTACTTTGGGATGTGGCTTTGAAGAGTTCTTTTTTTTTTTTTAAAGGCAAATATAAATGAAAATCAGAAATCAAGTTTTGTTTTAGAACTTCAGAGATTTTACATCATACCACAGCACCCTGCCCTAGATTTGAGGAGTGGTCACATGTTTTGTCTTCCTTCCTTCCTTCCTTCCTTCCTTCCTTCAGTGGAGGGAAACTCCACCCCCAACCCCGCTGGCTCCCTCATGTCTGTGATTGGCTCGTTGGGCTTGGGGGGTCTGGATCTGAGGGACGACGGATCTGAACTGTCTGCGAGTCTTCACAGTCTGCTGACAGGTGACTTTATCCCGAACTTTCTGCTAAACCATTCTCACAAGGGCCAGATGATATAAGTAGAAAACAGAAATACAATATAGTTTTCTACTGTGAAGTTTATTGTATCCCAGTCAAATGCTCTGTCTTAATATGTGCAGCGATCAAAACTGAATCTTTACATGCAGACTGTTAGCCACATTGCTAATCATCTCTGATGATGTTTGAAGTTCTTTTTAAAGATTATTTTTGGGACATTTTATGCATTTTTCGTCAGGAGAGAGAGAGAGAGAGAGAGAGAAGGTAGCGTAGGGGAGGACCCTCTGCAAACCGGCCACAGGCTGGATTCGACCCTGGGCTGGCAGAAGCATGCTTATGGGTCATGCCTGGTTTTTACCAAGCCGCCAAACCAACACCCCATGACCAGTTTTTATGGTCGAAATATCAGCTTTGATTATTGGCAAAAATGTTCATATCTGCAGAAACTGATCAGAAACTTTTTAGGCAGATATCTGCAGATACTGATGGCGATCTGATAAAATTATGCATCCCTTATTTCTGCTTTCAAATAACATCTAAACTTCTTTGGCTTTGTTCACACTGTAAGTCTTGATGCTCAACTCTGATTTTTTGTTGAAATCAGATCAAGTGCACTACGAACAGTTTTCTCTAACACAGTATAAACAGTTGCTTTTCTACTTTTCTTAATCATGTTGCAAGTAAAACTCTGTCTGAGTCTTGAATGATGTTTTATTTTCTTGTGCAAACTAACAGGCCTTAATCAGGCTGCCATGGGAACAGCCAGTCAGAGCCCTGGTGACGTTCAGGAGGAGAATCAGTCCAACTTGTTCCCATTTGACAAATTGGCGACGAAGCTCGGTTTGCCCACGAACTGTGACATCGACCTGAGGCGGCAGGACGAGCTCGAGGTAATAAAGAAACTAGTTTGCGGTACCATTTCCAACTACCAGGTGCTAAATTCCCAAACACTTGTCTTAGGTTTCATGAAAATATTACCTTTGCAGATTTTTACCATTTCAAGGTACTGCATCATAAATCCAAACAAGCAGATGAAGGACAAATTGGGTAATATGCCTGTATTCAGATTTATTTTGGTGAATCTTTGTTTAAAGAGACTGTGAGGAGTTTCTAAGTAATTACAAAAAAGTCTCACTTTTAGATATATGCCTGATTGAAATACACACTTTAAGATGAGTTTTATAGCCTCAAAATAGGTTATCTATAAATGCGATTCCTTAGCTTCGCAGTCGGGTCGAACAGAGCTGGACTGGCCTGGATACTCAACTTCGGGAACAAGACAGTTAAAACTAGAGCAAATTTATATTATTCGGACACGTCTTAGAGCACCGGGCTGTAAGTAGGGATATATAGCCGGCTACAAAACTACAATACTAAGTTTTCCAAAAATTGCTTGTTGTCTCACATCAAAAACTACCGCTACGTAACTAGAAAGAGATACATTACCTCGTCACTTTGCATCCTGTAAGTTGGTGCGTTCCAGTTGTAGTCAGAAGTAGGAATTTCCGAGTTCCGAGTAGGAAACTGCAACTGGAATGTCCCCCGAAGTTGGAATTTCCTACTGGGAACTCGATGAAACCTTGCCACTCCCGAGTTGACAATGGAAGATGGATGCCCCCAGTGTGAACAGTTATTTAGCTCCTGTAATAATCAATTTATTTGCACTTCTGACTGGGGTGTGTCGCTCTAGATCAGCTGTATACATAGTATTGTTAGACTTATATTTACAAAAATGCTGCCATAGTGATAATCACATTCTTCATGTGATATTTGTGAACAACAAAGCAGGGCGTGCTAACAACAGCTAACAATAGCCTGGTAGATCGGCATGTTTTTTTCCAACTTCAACTGGAACGCCGATAAGTCGGAGATGATGTCGCTCCCAGTTCCGAGGTTACTGGAACGCAGCATTACGACAGTCGCTGCGCGTGCTCATGGGTAGCAGAGTCTTTATGTCTTCGGTAATAGATTCTCCTCAAAGCACCTTTAACTTCAACTAAATTACTATACATACCATTGATGCTAGGTGTCCACTGTTGTGCACAGATAGCTCAAAATATAACAAAAAATGAAAAATTGAACATGATTTTTCACTTTAAGTTGAACTTGAAAAGTAAAAACAGACATTCTTCCAAAGTATTCTTCTGTGATTTTATGATACGTGCATGAAAGGGTTAATATCTACACTAAACATGCACTTCAGTTGATGGAGCTCAGCTGGGACTGAGTTAAACATGAAATACTGGCATTTGTCAGGTGAAAGCTTGAGTATTAATCTGATGATATTCTTCAAAGTAGTAAACTGAGCTGCTGAAACAGTGCAGCAGTTTAGTGGTTTGGTCTGAGGTCTGAGATATTGCTAAGCAGGATATATGGTGAGAGTATTTCTTTGTGTTTTTTAATTTCATTTTCAATGTTTATTTTATTATTAGAAAAAGCACTTCAATACAAACAAGCAACAAAAAAACTGAAAAAGAGCAGAAAGAAGAATAATCTCAAATGAATGCAGTAGAGTTGAATTTACCTGAGCTCACAGCTCTCTTGTCTTACTATAATGGAAGTCCCTTTTCCAAGTGTTTGCAATGGGATGGGAGATATTTAGTAAATATTTTTTTTGTGTTTTTGTGTGCGTAGGAGCAGATGGCCGGCAGCATCAGCAGTTTGGAAGGATTCAGTCCCGGCTCTCACAGCGGGGAGACGAATCATCTGAGGGCCAGAGCAGGAGGATATGAGGAGCTGGAGGAGGACTGGGAGATCCCATGGATCCTCATCCCCATCACAGGTCAGAACAAACATGGACGAAATTCTGTGACTGTGGCGCAAACCTCTGCCAGCGCCACAGTCCTCAACCATGTTGTGATTTTCACCATAAATATTAGTCCTACCTTTATTTCATCTAAATATTTAGATTCTTTGACCATGAAAACATACCATTAGCGGTTGGATTCATAATGATATCTATTTTAGTTCAATAGTTATTCACAGAAATTATATTCGGTTTTCTTCTGGATTTAGCTCCAAAGTTTTTGAAGATACAACAAATCCGATTGACACTCCAGATTCCACAGTATCTTGGCTATATTTCAGTGTTTGTTGCAAGTCTATGTCTTTATTTGTTTACTTGCTATGAAGAAAATTCCAAGGATATCTATCTACATGTTTCTTGTTCTGGATCAGAGAATCCAGATTTTTGCCAGGATCCAGATCAGTCTTTGATATCTTGTAGAACCTGTTGGAAACTTGTCCTGTATTTTCTTTTCCAAATGCCCTGACTATTTTTGGTGGAGTAATGTGTGCAAATGCTGAAAATGGTCCTATCTCGCAATGTTAAAGAATCCTTTAAAAAATTCCTGGATCCAGATACTGATCCAGATCAGTCCCAAAATCTAATCAATTGTTCCTTGTCCCAATCTGAACATTTCCTAAAAATTTCATTGAATTCTGTCCATAACTTTTTCAGTTATGTTGCTAACAGAGAAACAAACAGACACCAGCATTAACATAACCTCCTTGGTGGAGATAATTTTATATTTAAAAAGCTGAACTTATTGTCCATTTACGATATTAATACTTTTTTTTTTTTATGTATATATATTTTTTGGGGGGTGCATTTTGTGCCTTTATTGATAGGAGAGAGACAGTGGCTAGGCTTGTGAAAGGGGGAGAGAGAGCAGGTGAAGACACTCTGCAAACCGGTCACAGGCGGGATTCGGACCTGGACCGGCAGAAGCATGTACATGGGGTGCTAACCACTACGCCAAACCAGCACCCCGATATTAATACTCTTTAATCTTGTATATTTATTTATAAATATATTCATCTACCTCAATTGCTCCCAGAAGCTTTTATGAATTTTTTTATAATCAACTGTCAGATTCATTCTCACATTATAAGACATGCCATTAAACTTCACACTCCCTTTTGCCGTACTTCACAATGTTGTTTTCTTTCATTAATTTGGAATTAATATTATCATTTAACAAGAACATCTACATCTCTGACCAATTTTAAGTTCAGACTAAAGTCATATATAATACATCAAGATCCCAAAGCTTATTTTTGTTCTCATTCATAATTAATTTGTTTACTTGTTGTTTGTTTGTTGTTTAGTTATTTTGAGTTTATTTCATTTTATTAAATTTTATTTCTTTATCTTCATATAATTTTAGTACTAATTCTATTTGGGGAGGTATCTTGGAAAAGCCCAATTTAGGTTTTTTTCACCTCTCGAGCACTTTCTTGCATTTTTTTTCTTCTATGCCGATGTAACTGTTTCTAATTTATTGTGCAAATAAATAATAAAAAAAAAAGACTAAGTAAAAAAAAACATTATGTGCATTATAATAAATATAAAGAGTGAAATATTAAACTAAAAACTACACTTTTAGAATCATTAACACATTGAACATGGTAATAGCACTTTTATTTGAAGAATAATAAAGTAAAATGAGGATATTGAAGTAAACCATGTGATTTCAGTGATGTTTATATGCCCAAATATGGTCATTTGCTTCCCTTCCTTTGTTTAAATCTGAACTTTGTGTTTTGTGTGCAGGTCTGAGCTCACAGAGATACACCCAGGGAGACCGAAACATCCCTCAGGACCCCCGCTTCCAGCATCTCCCCATGACCACCAGCGTCCCCCCCACAGCAGGCGTCACCACGGCAACCAAACCTCTCAGGAAGAGCCCCACCCCGCCCCCCGAGCCCAGCCCCTCGCCCTCCCTCAGCCCTCCTCCCTCACCTTTCCAGTGTCTGTCCCCCGACCCCAGCCCTCCCCCTTCCCCGTCCCAGTGCCCGTCCCCGGAGCCCAGCCCGCCCGCCTCTCCCTCGCAGTGCCCCTCGCCGCAGCCCAGCCCCCCCGCCTCCCCGTCCCAGTGCCCGTCGCCTCACCTCAGCCCCCCCTCCTCCCCCGTCAGGTGTCAGTCCCCGGAGCCCGATGAGATCAGCTCGAGAGAGAACTGGAGCGGCGTTAACGAGGAGCGGTTCACGCCGGCAGACTCCGGGGAGTCCACAGGTAAACGCTCACGCCACCACACTGTCCCGGGGCGCAGCTGTTACATCAATGTTTGGACTGATGTCAACACCTGCAATGTCAAAATCATCAAGTTTGTTTCCTACAACAGTTTTATGCTTTCAGAACCACACTTTGCTGTTTGGTGATGCACAGAAACTCACACTGGTCCCTCTGAAATAAATAAATAAAGTAGTAAAAACTAATATTGTTGTTTAACAAGTTTGAATTACTTTATTAAAAAAAAGATCATTTTAAAATAAATTACTTCTGTTAAATATTGCTATCATAGGCTGATTTGTAAAAGATTAAATTTATTAAATAACAAAAGTTATTGTTTGTGTTAAGGGTTTCAATTATCAGCTGAGTTATAAAAGATGAAAATTATTACAAATTTGATTAATATTATTGTTTGCCAATATTACAATAAGGAAAAGAAATTGAATTAAATGATGATTCATCAAGTATTGTTATATTATGTTATATTATTATATTTATATAGAAAACAGACTGATATGATGATTTATCGTTTTAACTTCAAGAAAAAATACGTTTTTCAAGTACCTATGTATTTGTAAAAAAGAAAAATTATAAAGTTATTACTTCTGCTAAACATTGCAATTATAAGTTGATTTGTCAAAAATAAAATGTATTAAAAAAGTTAAATATATAATTTACCAGCATTATATTTAAGAAAAATTCAATCATTTTCCACATGTTACAATTACTGAAAACATCCATTTAATGATTATTATCAAGCACTCATTCATCTATATAGAAAACAAATTTAAATGATGATTTTTCATGAAGTCCAAAACAAACTAGGTTTGTCAAGTATCAGTAAATTTATTGAAAATAATTCTATATTATTAAAAAAATTCTTTCTTCTGTTAAATATTAAAATCATAAGTTGATTCATCAAAAAATTAAATGTATTAAAAAGTTGAATATATGATAATTTACCATCATTTAATGTAAGAAAAAAAAAAAATATTTATTTCATTTTCCAAGTGTTACATTTTCTGATAACTTCAATTTTATGATGATTATCAATTACTAATTAATTTAGAAGGAACACAGACTTCAATGTTGATTTATTGTACAATTAAGCCCAAAACAAATTACGTTTTTTAAGTATCAATGATTTTATGAGCAAACTAAATTATATGATAATTTCACAACTTATTAATTTGGTGAAATACCGCAGTCATGTTGATTTGTGAAGTTTGAAATTTATTTTTAAATGTGAATAATTTGATAATTTACCAACAATTGGACAAAATTTAAGACCACACAGAGAGAAGGATTGGCTGAGTTCGCTTTAATTTGTTTGCTTTAATTTTTATTTTGTATGTTGTTTCCTTTTTAACAACCCCGTTTCTTTCAGGTGTCTCTGAGGACAGAATACAGAAACCTGAGCGGGCAGAAGAAAAGCCCAAAGCTCCGTCCGTCCCCTCATCCGTCCGTCCATCTTTTGCTCCAACTCTGGAGAGGCTGAAAATTCTTCTGAAGGCTCCTGCTGAGCGAGTTAAAGACGCAGAGAGGGAAACCGTGGAGGTGAAGGGAGGTGATGGAGGAGTTTTGGAGAAGGAGGAGGAGGAGACTCGGGTTCCTGTTGAGGTGGACAAACAAGAGGAGGAAGCAGAAGACGACGATGTCATGGAGGTGATGGAGGAAGGAGCAGCACAGGATTTGACGGCGTTCCCTCCTGACACCTCCTCACCTCCTCCTCCTCCCCTCAGAGGCATCGACGGCATCGTGGACAAACACCTGGGCGACTTCTCCTCTGACATGCAGCTCCTCCTGCAGGGAGAGAGCATCCATTACAGCTTCCCCCAGTCCCCGGACTCAAACACGGACTCCACCGCCCCCGCACACGCCCCCATCACTGGGTTCTCTCAGTACGTCACCTTCTACAACCCCCGCCCCCCCGTCCACGACTACGTCAGCTCCCTGCAGGACGGCCTGAGCACCATGCTATCGCAGTTCGACGACAGCCGGGCGAGCACAACGCAGACGAACCCCGACGTCAATCTGGAGACCACAGTGAGCGCCTTCGTGTCCAGCATCCGTGCGGCTAACGGGCGGGACGAGGAGGAGCCAATGGACGCCGACTCTGGAGGGGCAGCATGGCGGCCGCTCACCATCACCAAAACGTTCTCCGATGACTCAAGCAGGCACTCCCCGACTTTTCACGTCACTTTATCCAACTCTACCTCAGCATCCCGCCCGCCCAGTCCGCCGTTAGAGATCACCCGGACAGTCGCCAACGACCTCGGAGAAGCCCCGGACAGCAGCACCACGGCCGCAGAAGGTCCAGACTTTAAGGCGAGCTTCCCGGGCTATAGTGACGTTTCCTCGTCAGTCGTGGAATCGTCTCCCCCCTCCGATCCCTTCCCTGATCCAGGCGCAGTATCCACGACCTCCTCGGCGGCCCTGAGCTCCTTCATCAACCAGCTGCAGCCAGAGGTGTTCAACAGCCTGGTGGAGATCATCAAGGACGTGAAGAGGAACTCGCTGCAGTTCTATCTCCACAGCAGCGAGCCTGAGGACCCGGTCTACCAGGTTATCAAGGTGAGAGCCGTGAGAAGAGATGGGAATCAAAAACCAATTCCAGTTAAGATCGATTAAGCGGATCATTAGCCAACATTGGTATCAATAAAATCTTATCAGTTCCCATCCTTATCCATGAACTTAGGATGCATGAATACGCAGACAGTTTAAGTCGTCATTGCTCATCCTGATATTGATGCTGATATTTTTTTGACAAGAGCATAAAGCTTCCAGTGGACATTCAGTGATAATGAGGTAAATCTCCTCAGGGCTCTGCCTGGCCCTCCATTTAAGCCAAAAATTGGCCCCCTGCTCAGATGCGAATAATCAGAGACTTTTCGGATTACAGGTTTTCATTCCAACCATAAAAGAGTACACCTGATCCGACAAATCAGCAAGTGTAAAGACAGTCCAGTTGATTGAATAATTTGGGTCATATGTCCCTTCTGCTTTGAATAACATGTCAAACTACATGGCCCTTTACTGCAGTAAGATCATGTCTCTTGACACCCCTGATGTATGGCATGCTTAGTAAGTAATATATGCGCCATATAATATGTCGTGTATTACACAGATAAGAACATCATGGGAAAAATATCAAGATTTAGAACATTATTTAAAGAATATTAGAATGATAAAACATTGATAACTATGAAAATGAAATTCTCCTAACACCCTCCTACAGGAACTTGTTCATGTCAGAACTAAATATGTCCATATATGCACACTGTAACGTTCCATATTTCTTTAGACTTAAAGACAATATCATGTCGACAAATTAATTATTGATTTGAAACAAATAAAGTTTGTTTACAAGAAGTTTTGTAGCTTCTTTGTCGACTTTGTCTGTCTCAGGCGGCTCCTTCGACATGTTTGCTTTGTTAATGAAAGAAGGAGGAGTAAAGCATGCATTGTCTCCAGCCTTAGTAACCCCCTTAAAGCATTTTCCAGAGAGGTACGCTTCATTTACGTGAAATGTCAGCCATTTCCGCGATCTTACACGTTTATATTGAATTGATTCCATGATTTTATAGGGCTGTCTACCTGAAAGAGTGCAAAGCTGTCCTGCCTCTGTGGATGTAGATGTTTTTTTTATATATGTAAACGCTTTGTGTCCTTAAATGTTTCAGGACCAGCTGTTGAAGCAGGGCCACATCCAGCTGCAGAGTCCTGTGACCTTCCTGAACAAAGAAAACTCCGACAACAGACTGCTGGTCATCATCAAGAACAAAGACATCTCTGCGAGTGTGCACAAGGTACCACTGAAAGACCCGTCTGTTTGTGACTTTTTTAATCAAGCAGTTTTTGTGTGTTTTATTGTTGTCTAGCTGCATATTTTGTACAAATTTAAATCCTCAGTCTGGACATTATCATAATGGACGGGATCATTCTTCATCATATGCAGCTCACTGAGCTAAAGACACACACAAATATGCACATTTACAAAGCTGTAGGTGAAATTAGGCCATTATGTGTTCGTGTGTATAAGTTGATGAGTTTTCTGTTTAAAAAAATATCTTCTTTAGTACTACAGGTAATTTCTGTTATTACTGTTCTGTTATGCAGTTGGCTTGTACCAGTGTTAATTTTGTTGACTAAATATTTTCACAACTCAAATATATAATATAACTCAAACTAAATTAACTGACATTTTCAACAAATGAAAACTGGACTAAAATGTTTGACAGAGGCTTAAATTTCATCGACTAAAATGTTGTAAAATTTTCTCAACTAAAAGTAGACTAAAATTAAACCAATTTAGATGGCTATATTATGACAGAAACTAAAAGATGTTTTAGGCAGAAGACTGTAACTAAACCTGAAATACAAGGTGCTGTTAGATGTTTAAAGTTGTACGGGATTTTTTAATTTATTTTTTTTTTTTTTTAACCAGAGATTTTTTTATTTTCTGTATTTGAAATCTTTAGAGTTTACTATTTTCTGTATTTTAACTTTTTTGTGTGTTTAAAACATGCACTCTGCAATAACTAGGAGCGAAAAAAGAAACAAGAACCCAAGAAATCCCACATTCTGCTGACCCCTCTTGTGCCTGTCCACGGCTCCGTCGCTCACAGCAGAATGTGGGATTTCTTGTTCTACGCTCCTAGTTATTGCAGAGTGCGCATTCCTTTGTTTGGTCATCCCTGCTCCGTGAGGGCACCCGTGAAGAGTATCATAGAAATGCAAAGTAGTACTGTTTAGGCTATAAACATGTGCTAAATGATGTCGTTTTGAGTAAATGGTGGACGTTACCCGCTCAGGACACTTGGATTACAGCGCACGAGCAGTATGGAGGAATATTGCCGACTTTTTGTGGACTTTTTGTGGACTTTTAAGGACACTGTTCGTTCGGGCTCTGACCGAAGTCATGATATCAATGGCAGTGGACAGCGAGGATACCCCCAGATCTCCGGCTGCATCCTAGATGTTCCAAAACTACTCCACAGTGTTGTTCAGCATGAGGGTGAGTAGAAAATGAGGCCAAATCGTTGTTTGGGTGTAGTATTCCTTTAAAATAGAAATAAGTTATCCAGTGTTTTAGCACCACATTCCCAGGAAGTAATTCAGATTGTACAAAACAGCTTTAGTGTGAAACTGACCGCTCCTTTGTAATTATTTATTTGGAAAACAATCTTTCTCACTTTTTGGTATGAGACAACTATTTAACAAAGATATAATTAGCTACCAGTAGGCCTGTCACAATAACGAATTTTGCTGCATGATAATTGTCCTTTAAACTATTACTGTTAAATGATGTTATTGTCAACATTATTTTGGGACCATTTTTTTTATGTGATGACAGTATAGGCCTATAGCATAACGATGTGAGTACGTCGTATCAATAAGCATTAATTTCTCAAGCGTAAATAACATTGGAATGCCAAGAGTTTTTAGATACAGTAATTTACACAAACAACACTGTAGCGTTGACTGTCGGGGCGAAGGCTCCGCTGCACCTCAAGCAGTTTTTGTTCCGAGTTGGGAAAACTGAACAGGAAAGTTGGTCGTATTCCCCTTCTTCTTCGCCATGGGCTCGCGCCTTGTTCATTCTGTTTAAAACCAATATTTTCACGCTCTGGGTCTGTGCCTTCTGCCTCAGAAACCATCGCTTTTATGCCGTCATTCAATGCGGTTGCTACCTTGTTACTTCTCAGGACGCTCACTTGCAGCACTCAAAGATTGACTGACTGACAGATGGCTCACTCCGTTCAGTCTACGATAGGACCAGCGTATCCAGGTGTCAAGACAGGTGCACAGAGTGAACCCTCTTGTCATCCAGCCTGTTTGGTAGAGTGAGAGGAGGAAAACAAACACGCGTGCACCTGCCATTAAATCGAGGCTGGCAAACTTATCAAGGACGTTTTTATTTAATGTGCGGTTAATTGATTTATTGATTATCAGGGCAGCAATAAAAAGTTAACATGACTATGACAACAACAACTCCCTTGAGGAATTAATAAATTGATCTGTTTGCTTATAAATTCCTTCTACTCTGTTCTACATGTGGTTGAAAAAGCTCTGACAGAAAGTGTGTTTGTTTGCTCTCATGTTCACACTCAGATCCCAGGTCTGGTTTCCCTAAAGCGTCACCCGTCTGTGGTCTTCATGGGCATCGACACTCCGGACGACGTCATAAACAACAGCTTCAATGAGCTTTTTGTCTCCGGGGGCTGCATCGTGTCGGACGAGTTGGTCCTCAATCCAGATCACATCACTCACAGTACGTCTCAGTAACAAAGAAAATAAAAATATTTAAAGGCCACTGTGATTTAAAGATGAAACAATCATAGGGACTGGTTTTGTAAATATGTGTCTGTGTTTCCATATTGGCTCCTTGAGTCTTTCAGAATATATTTTAAGGTTCTTTTATTGTTTTTTAACTTATTAATGGTCCTTCCTATTTATCTGTTATGCTTTTACCATGTGAGCCCAGTAGATCCCTCGGGTCTTTGGGTCTTTTGATTGTTCCCAAAGTAAAAAACAAAACATTTGATGAATTGTATTTCAAATATTATAACCCCCCCTCTGTGGAACAGTCTACCTGCAGACCTAAGAGCGCCACCTACTGGCAAGCCTACAAGACTAAGCAGGCTGTAGATGCTTTGACTGTTGAACTTGCTGCTCTGTGACTCTGACTTGATCGGTTCATAATTCATATGTATATATTCAGAATCTCGTTATTGTCCCGTTAAGGTAAATTAGTTTCGCAGCAGGGCACACAAAAGACAAGGTAACAACATCAGAGTTAACATAAAAAAACACAGTATCGAAAAACATCATACAGAAAATCACCAACCAAAGTTTAGTCCAGAGCTCATACCAAAATGGAAAACTACTACCAGGTAATTTAAAAGTGCAAAGTGTGGATGTGCAAATAAGCAATTAAAGTACAAGAAGAACAGGAGCAGCCTAAGGGTTGACTCCCATTCAGTAAATAAATAATTAGCACTGGGGATAAAAGAGATCTGAAGTCTTTCAGTCCCTCATAGGAGCCATAAAACGAAGGCCTGAGGGCAAAAGCTCAAACTCGTTCCCAAGTGGATGATTCAGACAAATCAGAATGGTATTTCTGACTGTTACTGTTTTATGTCTGTAACGCTGTAAATGTGATGCTGCCTGTTTTGGCCAGGAGACTCTTGCAGATGAGTTTTTTAGTGAGGCTCTTCTGGTTAAATAAAGTTCATATGCATTTTTTTGTTGTTTGAAAAGTGCTTTATAAATAAAGTTTGATTGATTGATATTTTTAAGTTAATATATCTGTATTTATTTGAATGATAAGGATATGTAAACATTGATTTTTCTGTCCTACAGATCGTCTCGAAGCTCTGCTGAGGTTCCTTGAGCAGCAAAGTTCTCCTGACAGTTTGTGGAGGTGGAAGGTCCACTTTAAAACCCACAAGAAGCTTAAAGAGCAGGCAAGGTACTCATTTTTTAATTTGCTTTATTAAATTTGAGAAAAATGTCCATCAGACCCCTGCACTGTGTAGCACCAGGTTCTTCATAGCATCACGCAACATTTGGTGCCTCCAATGTTTTTTTTTTCAAGGTGCATGCCAGCTCTTTTTGGTTTTGTGTGTCTTGCCTCACTCAAGCAGATAGACAGAGCTAACCTACTGCTAATTAGCTTAGCTCCAACACTGAAAGTGTGTTTCCTTTAGCCTTGGATATGCACAAAATATAAATAGTGCAATAAAAAACTGGTAATGGAAACACCTGAATTTCGAAAAAGCTCCAAAATATCGCTAACAGGTTTTTACGCTTTCATGAGGTGGTTTTTCAGACATTTCGATATTCAAATATATCGCAAAAGCGCAATGGAAACACTTTTTCCGCAATTATACGTCACAGGACGTGACATACCTGGACACATGATCACTTCTCTTGGAGCAAACATGGCGCAGTACGTCTGAACTGAGGAGGAGATGGAGACTTTTCTTCGCCTGTGAACCATCATCCGTAGCCTTCATCTCTTGTTCAAAACTGTCAAGGCAACCGCAGTCGATGTAAACATAACAACACCTACACATCGGGGTGTGCGATATGACGATATTTAAAGGACTATAATGATTTGATATCGTCATAAAGCAGAAAGATCGTCAGATCGTCTGTGTGGGCGCAGAGACTTTGACGCGCACCCGACTAGCCAATCGTTGCACATTAAGCGCAGTGCATGGTGGGATCTCCTGTTTGGTTATGTAGCATGAAGCCATGGCGGAAAGAGAAAAGAAGATAAAAGCTTAAAGATGTCTGAACAAAAATCTGTTCTAAAGCAGCTGTATTATTCACTCAGATTATAGACACTGCAGTTAGATAACATTTGTTTTGAATTGTTGCACTTTAAGAGATAATGTTGATATTGATGTTCATTACTTTTTATGTTTTCATTTATTACACATTTTTATAAAAACTGCACTATTTAAATTAAAACCTGTTCAGAGAGTTTCTTTGGCTTTAATTGTCCTTTTTTTTTCTTTTAGGGTTTTACATGTTTGATATGTTAAACATAAGGAAATAATGGTCAAACATGCAAATTAGTCTAGAAAAATCAAAGTAAAAAAGAATCGTGATAAAATCGAGATCGTGGTTTTATTTTTAAAAAATCGTGATATGATAATTTTGCCATATCGCCCACCCCTACCTACACACAACAGGGTTTGAGCATCCATTTTCCTGCAGTGAAATCTGGCAGGATGATATTTCACAAGAGTTAC
The DNA here is from genome assembly GCA_036419115.1 of Scarus forsteni. Taxonomy (NCBI): domain Eukaryota; kingdom Metazoa; phylum Chordata; class Actinopteri; order Labriformes; family Labridae; genus Scarus; species Scarus forsteni. The sequence goes on along the minus strand of JAZDUH010000103.1, from coordinate 3,789,657 downwards.
GACGCTCCTGCCTCGAACAACCTTCAATGTAAACACGTTCAAAGTGCAATATACTTTGTCGAAATTTAAGGAATAACGCTTTTATTTTGTTAAAAACTGTAACGGAAACCCAGCTTGAGAGTCAATGGGGAGTGTAAGCCTGCCTCTGCTTACAGTCATCAAAAGACTCTTGAGCAGCTCTAAATGGCCCTGTGTGCTTGTTTTGATTTTTTCTTTTTTTTTGTTACGGCGTTATGTTACGTTATCTTCTGCTATCAGAGCCTTTGTTTTGTTGACCTACTTCTGTGGTGGATTACACTTAGGATGTGACATTTTAGAACGAGTCTAGTTTTTAAACAGTTCTTTTAAGTGAACAATGAGGAGCCATTCACTGTTGTGAGTGAACTATTTGTGATTAATTCTTAAATGCAAATTTTTAAATGACTCAAGGCAGAGGCGGGCTAACACTTCCCATTGACTCCCAGTGTTTGAGCTGAGCTAATTAACCAGGTCAAGCTCTGCCCGTGTCTTCTTTGTTAGTGCACCTACAGTCAAAACAATGGCGTCTATCAGCTTGTCATGGACTCAGAAGTGAGGAAAGACACAAAAAGAGAATAAAAGTTTAAATCTCTCTAAATTCTAATATTTTGAAGGCAGTGAGATGATTGTGAAAAGCTACTGTATGTGTGTACTTGTGATTTGCTCAACTTATGGGCGCAGGAAGACCCAAATAAAGTTTTCCTCATGTGTTAAAAAGAGTTAAAGGAGATCACTGAGTGCATATTTAAAAAGACGATCAATGCTCCGCCATCTTTTCTCAGTAAAATGCCAATTTAGTTTCATTTTATTTATTTATTATACTCCTTTATTCTTTCTTTCTTTGTTTGCAGGTTCAGAAGAGATGCAGCCAACCTCCTGGATCTGCTCTCAGCTTATCAGAAGCGCCAGATTGTGGAGTTCCTCCCGTATCATAACTGCGACATGATCAACCAGCATTCCCCCGAGCTGCAGTGCCTGCTGGAGCTGCAGGCTCGATACACACTGTTCAGATACACCGTCTTCCTCACAGGTACAAGATATGAACTTTAAGTTGTTTAATTTTAATTGAAGTGTTTTGCTGACGTGTCCTCTCCCTTTACATTTCCCGCAGAGCGTCACGCTGAGGAGCTCCACACCTACTCTGACGTTGGAGTCATCATGGCCAGTATCGATGACATTCTTCATGACTTCCCAAGACTGGTCAACCATCATGACGCCAAGGGCAAGGAGCCGATTACAGAGATCCAGGATCACAAAGGTTGGTTTTCTTTCTTTTTTTCTTTTATTTTCTGTTCAATAAACATTTTAACATACTCTCTGCATAAGGCTGGTACGAAAGGACTGAGTCTGTTTTCCCTCCAATGAGGCATCTTAAAGGGATACGCAAACATTTTTCTCTTTCCATGTCTCACTCCAGAGTCCATGACAAGCAGATAGACTCGTTCTTTCAACTGTGTGTACAGATGTGACGTTCACAAACAAGCTGAGTTTTTTAAATGACTAATTCGCAGTCATTTGTGTGCCAATCCTTATTGTTAATGCCTGCACAAACAAACGGCTTGCTTACAACTGCGAATTGCTTCTCATTGCTCCTTTACTTGCACTTTTATTTACTTAAAAACTGAAACTGTACCTTCAAGGCAGACATTCTCCCCATCCCCACTAGGGGTGTCAGCATCTAAGTGGGTACACAGATAACAAATCATAACCATTTAGAAAAATCAATAACCGTGCACACATCATTTTTCCTCCTCCTCCTCGTTCATTTTTGACTGATATATATATTATTTTTAGGGGTGACAATGTTGCCTGAAAGCTTTAGACAATAACATTAACTGACTATATACTTAAATGTTTCCACTAGTGCAGTTATTCGCATATATATTAGATGAATGGGGCAAAATGTCACATTAAAGGTGTAGTCAGCGATGTGGGAGAAAACGAGTGGAGAGGTTATTGACAAACAAATTTAGACCAGCCTCTCCCTTCATACCTCACCCCTGGCTCCACCCCTGAAAGCTGATGGACGTGCATCGTCATGGAAACGGCCGTAGAAACTGCGTAGCTGACCAACGTAGCTAAGGTGACCTCGACTCGTCAGACAACTCGACTGCCGTTATTGATAACATCACAACAACAGTACATTCTGGCAGATTAGACAATAAGATGAATGCCCGACGGCTGTTACTGTTATGTGAAGCACCACAAAGCTAATGTTGCTAACCTATCCAGCACGAAGACGGCGACATCCACGTCCGTTTTCAGGTCTTTCAATTCCCAGAGTTCCCTCCACCGTTGGAAAGCAACTCCAATGTTAACCCGGGGTCTTCGCTCTTTCATGGTCATAGCCCTTCTTTTTCACTTTTCACTCCTCTGACCTTTTTTTGGGGGCTGTTTTTCAGCCATTGCTACTGCACCTATTGTATCTCTCTCTTATGCTAACTGTGCACGCTACGCAACCTACGACTGCCCCTCCCCTCTGTCTGATCTGCACATGAGTATGGTCACCCCCTGGGTGTAGGGGGGTGTACCCTGTTTTGGTGTCTCGGCCCGAGCCACAGTATTTACCTGCTGAAATTCAGAGCCAAGGCTGTGTATTTTTTTCAACATACTGTCAGAGGTGACATCTTGTGGATGGAGAGAAGAAATACAGTGATTTTGACAAACAGTGCATTAGATTAGAAGATTAGAAGATCGCTGACTACACCTTTAATAGAAAAGATCTGCAGCTAGTGTCGCGTCGCTTCATCTTTCCTCAGAGAGCAAACATCAAGCGTAGCACTGTGTGTCAGTTTTTCAAACAAACTACCAGTGGAAATCCTGTTTAGTGTCAGCTATGTCAGGCAAAACTGGCTTATAACAGTTGGCTTTTCACGACCTGATCACAAATCCTTGCGTCTAAGGAGGACGAAGAAAACACATTTTTGCCCGACAGTTTAGTGAATAATTACGAGAGTCCCCCTCTACTTTTTTTTTTGAACTTTGTGCATATAAAGGTGAAGGTTCTTCCTCTCTCAGCTGACTTTGGCTTCTTTTTGAGTTACTTTCTCTCGCCCATTCCATATTACATTTACTATAAAACAGTAAATTCAGACGTGGCTCCTGTTGTGAAAGAGGGATGCAGTTTGCACTTTGTTTTAAAAATATTGTACAATAGTGAGCAAAAGTTAAAACAATGAATTAAAAAGAAGGTTAAACCTTTTTTCAGCTTTCATAATTATAAATGATTTTATTTTCAGCTCGTTTAACTTTCTGTCATAAGTAGGCCTAGGCTTCAAAATATTCAGATGGATTACCTACTTATTAAGTTCTGCTCGCTGAATGAAGTTTTTTGTCTGATAACTACTGTAATGTCTTTGATTTAATAAATTAGGGGGTCTTTTAAAGGAGACAGAACCCTCTAGTGGTTATATTACAGTGGCGTATTGCATTCACTTGAAAATAAATAAAATCTGCCTGTTTTTACAAGATACTAACTCGTAAAAACAGGATATATTTATTTATTTATTTTCCATTTTCCTGTTTTTATGAGATACTAAGGAATCTTAAAAGTACCGCACATGTCGCACATGTTAGACTTTATTCAGTTTTATTTCTCGCTCGGTTTGAAACATTGGGAGATACTTGTGTCTTTGAGCGGTGTAGATGGTGTTGTTATTAGTTTGTCCACATTGGGCAGACACCTGAGGAATTTGCGGTTGTTCCAACGCAAAGCTCACTTGGATCTGCTTGACATTGCGGTTTTGTACATGATCAGTTGGACCAGTACGGCGGACGACCTTACCTGTGTTGACCACGTACCTGGTTGATAAATGCAGCAGCCAGTCTCAAAGCAAAGCGTCAGGGGGAATCCTGTTTTTACGAGGTAGTATTTCAATAAAACAGAAAAATTAAAAAATAAACAAATTCCTGTTTTTAAGAGATAGTATCTCATAAATACAGGCAGATTTTTTTTATTTTAAAGTGAATGCAATACGCCACCGTGTTATGTAGCGCGACTGCGTTAGAAAAAAAGATCATTAATCTCTGGCGTGTAACCATGTACACGTCGGTTAGTGGCCACGTGTACACGTTTAGAAAACAAATTCTAAACGTGTACATCCCTACACCCCACATAATCTTCCACTTCCCCTCATCTTGTCCGTCCTTGTCCTTGTTGGCTGTCCTTCATGTTTGTGGATCTGAATGTTCTCCCTCTGTTTTGTCGTAGACCTCATCCATCCTGTCTCTTCCATCAACCAGCCCCACCTTCACTTCCTCCATCCGCCCACCTCCAGCCTCCCTCCTCCCTCCCATCTCTCAGACCAGCTCGTCCCCGACGTGCTCCCGCAGTCCACTCGCGACCTCGAGGTCCTGCGTCAGGCCATCTCTCAGCTGCGGGCGGAGCGACAGGCGCAGCTGCAGCAGCTCCAGCTGATGCAGCAGCAACGTTTGGACGCCAAGTCGCTCCAAAGTTCTGCTGTGAACCGAACTCTGACGAGAAGCTCTCCCCCCAAATCTCTTCCAGGTCAATCCGAACAGTTCCAGAAGAGTCCGGGGAAGACGGCGGTGGCAGCCACTCTAGATTTAATCCACTCAGATCTGCACCCGGAGGAGGAGGACGAGGTGGGGAGGAGGGTGGAGGGAGCAGGGTGGAGGATGGTGGGAGAGCAGGGAGATGGTCGTCCTGTGAGAGCGCCGGGAATGCTGGGAGGAAACCTGAGTCTCACTGAAGCACCTACTCGTTTGTCCAGTCAAAACCTGGCTGCAGGACACAGGACAGCCAATCAGAGAGACTTAACCAACAGCGGGAGAGAGGTGATGAACCAGCACCGAGACCAAGGAGGTGCAGCCTCCTGCAGTACTGTGGGTGGTCCTGCAGGGGGCGCCAGGTCGAGGTAAGAGCACAGTGAACGCCTCTGCCAAGGGGGTCAAGGTTTTGCCTGCAATCGTTGGTTGTTAGCAAAACTACACAAAAACTACTGGACAGATTTTGCTCAAATTTTCAGTAGATGTTGGAAATGACCCAACTTAGAAATTATTAGATTATGGTGGTGATCCTGATAACTGTCATTAGTGAACAGTACTGTGTACACGGCTGATTTAGTGCCATAAACACTCGGCAGAAGTGGTGAAGCTCCCCTGAGTTTCTATTAGGAAATTCCAACCTCGGAGGGCGTTCCAGTTCAAGTTTCCCACTCAGAACTCAGAAATCCCTACCACCCAGCATAACTGGAACGCAGCATTAGTCTTAAAATAGATTAAAACATAATGTGGTTAAAAACACAAGTCACAGCAAGCACACAGGACTGTTTCGAGTTGCTGAAAAGTTTATATGATGACTGTAGGCAGAAGCAGGCTAACACTATCCATTGATTACCAGTGTTTGAGCTCAGCTAATTAGTGGTGGGAAAGCTCTGCCCGTGTCTTCCTTGTTACTGCACACACATTCAACAGAATGGAGTCAATCTGCTTGTCACGGACTCAGGAGTGAGGCAATGCTGCATTCCAGTTGTCCTGGGAGGTCAGGATTTCCAAGTTCCAAGTCAGAAACTTCACCTAGAACGGCCCCCAAGGTTTGAATTTTCTACAAGGAAGTTGTGGGATCCTCCAACTCCAAGTTGGCAATCAAAGATGGCTGCCTCCAGTGTAAACAGTTATTAAGCTCCTTAATATTCTGTTTATCTGCACTTCTGACTCGTGTTTATGGCACTAAATCAGCCGTTTACACAGTATTGTTCAACTTGTATTTCTAGAAATACTTTTATAGTGTAACACAACCGCTAACAAAAGTCTTGGAGATCAGCAGGTTTTTTCCAACTCTGTAACTGGAACGCTGATTACTCAGAGATGACATTCCCACTTCCCTGTTCTGATGTTTATGGAACGCGACATAAGGCATGAAAACAAGGAGATGTTGGCATATCCCTTTATAGATATTAATAGAATTTATACATTTTTATTGATGATTCCTTATTAATTCCCATTGATTTTCTGTACAGACAGAAGTTGGTCTAAGTACATTAGGGCTGTTGCTTTTCCCAAAAATCTAAACCAATTGGTTTTTTTTTTGTTTTGTTTTTTTTTTTATAATCCATGCTAATAACCGAAGATTTTTGGTTTTCTGTTGAGCTGCTTTTTAAGTCTCTTCATTGTGGCCTAACTGTTTGTTTGTTTTCTTCCTGTAGAAAAACTCCAGAGCCCTTGATCAGAGAAGGAGCAGCTGAAAACACCTCAGACGTAGCTGGAAGTATCGACGCTAGGAACGAGCCGAAGAACAACGTCGACACTCCAGCTGGACCGAGTGTCCAGGAGCTCTCTTCATCCCTCCTCGGACCCGCCGGCCTCCACGAACAGGCCGTCAGACTGATGATGTCCAGACCGACGGGCTACCAGGCTCCCCCTCGTCTGACCTCTTTAGGAGGGATACAGAGCCTGCTGGGGCCCACGCCGGTCTGGACCGGGGGCATGCTGTGGGGTCTCCAACAAGGCGGGAGGGCCTTACCTGGAAACGGACTGCTAGGGGCGTACCAGCCCGCCGTACGGCCGGGGGGGAGCTGGTACAGAGGGGGGCAGAGAGGAGGGGGCTTCAACAGAATGTAGAGTTTTTATGTCACCGTCTGAAGAGGAGAGAGTCTGGCTTTTGTGAAGAACAAACATGACAGAAGAACGTCTGAAGACAACAGTCTGAGAGCAGCTCGGATCAGGAGGATGTCTGATCACAGCCCTTAAAATAAAGATCATATTTAACAAAAATACAGATTAAAATGTAAATATCCAAATCACTACATGACAAGCACTGAAAAAAACTCAAAATGAGAGTGTTCTAATTTCAAAGTGGAAAAAATCCAATCCATAGTTTTCTTACATGTCTGGATTTAGATCTTATTTGAAGATGTTAAATCTAAACATAAGGCCTGAGTTGCTCATAATAACAAGTAAACTAATCCGCCAATAAGACAAGAAAAATTTAACTTGAGCAGATATTATAAACCTTCATTTAAGCCTCACTTAGTCAAACTTTTCTTTTTTCATCGGCAGATATTGATATATTTACTCATCATTCAGGCAATTCAATGCCTAATTTTTGCCCTTTATTCCTTAAAGTAAGACATATATCTGGACTGGTTTAGTGAGTGTGGGTTAGAATAAGTGTTTTGGATATTTTTGTCTTGAAAATAGAACAACACACTTGCCTCGATGGGAATTGTTGCAGTATGGTCGACAGGCTGAGATTATGTAAAGTATATTGTTTATTTTTCAACTTTTTTTTTAAATATCAGTCTTAGTTTCCCCCTTTCTTTAGAGCAGTTACCTCTTTGTTGTACTAGAGTGTATTTTTATTTCTTTGTCACCAGTGGAAATTAACTGGCCCCTGTATTTTAAAGCCACTAAGAAAATATTATACCCTCCAGATATTTTTAATTCTGTGCCAAGTTTAATAAATGTCCCGATTGGATAAAAACATCCTTGTAGCATAGGTGCCATTTCCACCTGACATTTATATTTGAGTGATCCAGGTGTGGCATGTGGCAGAAAGATGTATTAGTTACCCTTCAGTCGCATGTTGCTCCCTCTAACAGCATATACAACCTTACTAACTTAAAATGTGACATGACTGTAAGCGTCAGTGTGTGGAGGAAGTTATTTGTGTGAAATGATAGCAGTGCACCACTTTCAGTAGCCATAAATGTTTATTTTTATCTTTAATTGGTTAGCTGATCCACTGTAATTCGCACTAGACATGGGAAGTTTGTGAACGAGTCGGGTCTTTTGAACGACTCCTTTATGTGAACAATGGGACTGATTCGTAGTCAAGAGTGAGATGTTTGTGTAGACAATTTGCATTTAAGAATGGCTTGCAAAAATGCTCACTCACAACTACGAATCAAAAGAGTCAACTCATTTATGAACGCCACATCTGTCATGTTAACCACCAAGTAGGTCAACAAAACAAAGCCCATGTTAAAGAGTAGAAGAAGATAATATGGCAGTAGAGATAACGTCATATAAAGCAGTAAAAAATGGTAATTGATCATATGTTACTCTAACAGTGGCATGTTGCTCCTTCTAACAGCATTTACAGCCTTACAGAGTGGCACGCGACTTAAAAATGGGACGTGACTCTAAGCATCAGTGTGTGGAGGAAATTATTTATGTGAGATGATAGCAGTGCACCACTTTCAGTAACCATAAATGTGTATTTCTATCTTCGTTGACAGTAATTGTCGACCGTTAGCAGCCATTGTGATTTGCACTAGAAGTGGGAAGTTTGCGAACGAGTCGAGTCTTTTGAACGACTCATTTATGCAAACGATCGGACTGATTTGCAGTTGAGAGTGAGACATTCCTCTTTGCAGGCAATTTGCATTTAAGATTGGCCCACAAACGAATTGCTCACTCACAACTGCAAATCAAAAGACTCAACTCGTTTATGAACGCCACATCTGTCATGTAAACCACCAAGTAGGTCAACAAAACAAAGCCTGTGTTTACGAGTAGATGAAGATAATGTTGTGACAGTATAGACAACGTAACATAAAGCAGTTAAAAAAAAGTAATTCATCATTTGTTACGGCATTTACAGCTTGACATAGTGGCACAACTTAAAAATGTGACATGACTGTAAGCATCAGTGTGTGGAGGAAGTTATGGTATGTGTGGAAGAATAGCAGTGTGCCACTTGCAGTAACCTAAATGTGTACTTCTATCTTTGTTGACTGGTATGTTTACAGTTGGCAGGTCAGTGGTGTTTGTGCTAGAGATGTGAATTTGCAAGCATTCATTGTTGCAGGCAGTTTTCATGAAGGACTTGCAAACAAACGGCTCACTCATAACTGCAAGTCAAAAGACTTGACTCGTTTGCGAACGTCACATCTCGAGTGCAAACCACCTTGGATTTGCTTGCAAGTAGGTCAACAAAACAAAGCCTCTGTTTAAGATTAGAAGACAATGTAATAAAATGCAGTATGAAGAAACTGTCATTCGCACTTGACAGGGACATTGGAGTGATCCGAATGCACCATGTGTTAGGACGATCTGTGCGTATGTGTAATAATAGCATTGCGCCACTTTCAGTAACCTACTGCACTTTTGTCTTTGTTGACAACGTGACTGTAACTATGAATCCTGATAGCTGCATCCTGTGGATCTTAAATGTTAAAAGTGGTTACTTTCCATGGTTATTGTAGTTTTAAAGACATGTCCTTGCTGATAACCCACAGCTAGCACGGTTAGCCATGTGGCAAAAGTCAAATAATGGATAGCAGAAATAGCAATCTCTCATGAAACATATTCTGAATGACCTAATATGGTCAGCTTTTAGCACCAACTCCATTATGTTTTCGTTTATTTTATTTAACAGCATTTATGTTGATGTGTTATGATTCTCTGTAGATTTATTATGTGTCTCCACACCTGGTTTACAGAACAGGTCTTGGCCAGGAGGGGGAGCTCTAAACAGTATCAGTAATTCTTTAACATAATTTCATGTACTCGCCTATCACCATGGATCGTTGAGTAGGTTTCACAAGTGTCATCTGAGAAAGAGTCCATAGAAAATGTTTGGGGAGGGCAGAATCTTTCAGAAGCAGGTGATTGGACGAATGCTCTGTCAATCACATTCATTGTGTGCCAGTAAGATAATGTAGTAGGCAATACTGCTGTAGTGTAAAACTCAAAACGTAATCCACTTCTCTCACCAAGACATGTCATAAGTATAGAAAAAATCCTTTCTATTTAGAAAATCTTTCTGTTTTTTTAACATTTAATCTAGAAATGGGGTCTAGATCTGATTGAACTGCTACTAAAGCTGTTAGCATGTATGCTAACATGTATGGGGAGCAAATGCCACTCAAGGAGGCAACGCGTCTTTGAAAGATTGGCATCTACACCACTTAAATGTCTGGCCTGCTCGAATCCCATTTTTGGATCTCAGTGCTGCTGTTGGTATCAGTGCTGGATAATCAGATACTAATGGCCCTTTTCCACGAGCACGCCTTGGCCCTGCTCTACTCGGCTCTTCTCGATTTGCAGCGTGTTTCCACTCGCCTGGTACCTCCTAAAACAAGCTAGTTTTAGTACCTTCTCCGCTCTGGTTCCAAGCGAGCTGAGTTGATACTAAAAGATGACGTCACCGACTGCCGGCTACTGATTGGTCAGACAATGTCGTCATCAATGAGTCATGAGCGCCATGACCTGGCATGCTAGCGGTAGCTACCATTAGCTTACCCTCGTCTTTTCTTTGCAGCTGGATTGCTCTCGTCCTCGGCTTCATTCTGTTGTATAGCTTTCAAAACTCTCCTGTGCTTCTCATGGGGTATTTCTTCTTACCACCTGCAGCCTTCTTCTGCTTTTCTTTTTTACTCGGTTTGTGACAAAAAGCCACAGATTGTTGTGTCGCGCTCAAAATGACGTCACCACAGTGCCGCTCAGGTGTTTAAAGCGACACTGCACGCCACTGGGCAGGCGACTGGGGCTAATGGAAAAGCAGCACAAGGCGAGTAGAGTAGAGTAGGGCTAATGGAAAAGGGCCATTAGTGGAAAACCTCAATGCTTTCTTGCACAAAGTTTTAAAGTCTGATTATTCTGAATAAAAACAGGTGGATTAGGATGCCTTCACCTGGATTAGTTTGGTCATTTGAACTAGCATCCATACTCCAAACAAAAAACGTTGATCAGTGGTGTTAGCCAGCCCTAACCACTGTGTGGAGCTGCAGAACAGGCTTTTTTGTTTTATTTTCAAAACAAAACATGTCTATGTCCTGTGAAAAAGGCAAAAAAGTAAAGATTTTACTGTAGACTTCAGGTTTAAGACACTTTGGACCCTTCTGTAGGACTTGGAAAATTGTCTAAAATAACAATCTTTGCCAGAAAGTCACTTCAGGTATGTTTACATACTGCGCTACTGGAGAATCCTTCCCCTTACACCAGCACCAGGACAGATTTTTCCTATACATGGGTAATTTTTGGATCATGATTTTCTGTTCGGGAAGTAAGCAGTCCCTCCTCATTAACAAATATCACACATATCTCTTCACTTAGGAAAATCTTCCATTTATGTTCGATGTTTCCACATGTACTAGATTTTATTCTGTTCTGATGTTCTCACTTTTCTCTCCTATCGAGCAGTCTGTTAAGTTTCCCGGAACTGAAATCTGATTTGTTCTAAAAAAAAAAAAAAAGTCTGGTAAAACTCATTTTAGTCCACTTTTACTTTACAAGTGCAGACTTGAGGCCAGAGTTGCTCGTGAAAATATCGGACAATCAGGAAAACAAACTAAACTTTACGGACTGATTTGGTGTTTCAAGCCATAACATTTACGCCTCTGATGTTTTACCCTCACTGTGAATGTTGTGAACATGCAACATAAACTCTGTTTAGGCTGGTATTTAAGGTTAGAGGGGAGCACACAGATTCAGCGGGGGAGCACCTCTCTTTTGCTCTTAAAAAAGAGCTATCAGAACTGGCCGTGAATCTTATTCAAGCCTTTTACTAAGATTTTTTCTTGTCTTACTGGCTGATTTTTTTTTAGAAGTTTATACAAAAGTCCCGGTTTACTTTTCAGTTTTTAATGTCTCAAACAAAAAGACCTTCTACTCTTTTTCTGCAGGGGAAATCTGTGGAGACGAATTAGACAAACACAGCTGCTTGATTTTGCATTTTTAACCCTCCTGAATGCTCCGACAGACTTGATTTTCCCGACTCTGGAAAAAGAAACTCAGACTTCTTCAGACTTCACTTGTGAAAATCAGGAATGCTCTTGAACCAGAGGAACGTGAGCTGCATCTCCTGAAGCCTGAGACGGTTGGAAAAGGACTTGAAAAAAGAAAAACTGTAAATATGGACAGACCATCTCACGTCTTCCCGCGGACTCTTTGTGTCTTGTAAAATAGTTTTTGTACTGAACGTTTGCGTTGTGATCCTGGGAGGTGTTTGTGTTCACCTTTGTGTTGAGTAGGAAGAGACTCCCAGACAACTTTTAACTTAAAACTTCATTTTTATGTTTGTTTTTTTTACATCAGAGATTTTTATTAAAACTGTATAAACATGACAACGTCTCACTGTGTGTTTACACCAGACTTACATAGTGTTATGACTGTAAAGGTTATTGAGGCCGAATCTCAAATTCTGTGATTTAAAGTTAAATTATCTCTTTATTCAATTATCTGTAGTTCTTAAAAATCAGAATATATCCTGTTCTGCTCATGTGCCGTACCATCAATTTATCCATAGATTATAAGTCAACCTTTTTTGGGGTCGCAGCTACAGCTGGGAAATATATTGATCTAATCGATTAATTTGAATTATTCTTGCAGAAGATTTAAAAATGAAAACTCTACATTTTTTTTTGTCTCAACTTATTCTTGTTCTCCCTAAATTTGAGATTCATAATCAACATTTATATGACAAAATTACAGCACTCACTTTAACTGTAGGAGGGAAAGTCTTTTTAGTTCTGTAACATTTTTTATAACATTTTTGCATAAAGATGGAAAAAATTATTAAAATCATAATTTGAGTTTTATGGAAAAAAATCTGGGATTTTATTTTTAGGTCAGATTGCCCAGCTGTTGCCTGTTTAACAGCAAATTTGGCCCCGGAGCGTTCGTTTACCAAAGTTTTGACAACTTTTTAGTCTAGAGCTGGGTTTAAAAATCAATTTAACTGATTTTAATCGATTTCCCTTTTAATAGTTCATAATTTATCCATAAAATCCAAAGATTGATCTTTTCACTTGGGTAGTTTTTTCTTCTTTGGATGTGCAGAGAAGCAGCCTGTGGTATCAACCCTGCTAGCCTCGTGTGATCAGCGTTTAGCGTTGCTTTCTACTGAACAAGATCTCATGAGATGTTACTGCAAGCAGCCAAACAAACATGGAGGAAGCAAGGAGCACTACAGGGACACCACCAGAGAGTTTAAAAGTTAATGTTTGGACAAATTTCGGATTTTACAACCACAAAGGAAAAGATGAGTTCGACAAAAAATAAGTAATATGCATTAATGTATATCATTAATATATGATTAATGTAACTGCTTTGGATTCAGTTCTTAATGTAAAAACAATTTTAATAATGTACCAGGTCAAAAAGTCACTTCTTAAATTAACAGCATTATTTTAACCGAGATATCCCAGACTGAATAAATATCGAATTGATCCAGATATCGATACCCAGTCCTTTTTTAGACATTGGTGCTTGGAAATATATCAATTTAAATCGATTTTTATAAATAATTTTCCACAGATTTAAACATGAAAAATCTAGATTCTTTTTTCAGCTTAGTCCTGGGCAGCCCTGGCGGAGTCTGACCCTCACTTACTGCGTGGACCGGGTTCCGGCCCAGGGATATACGGCCCGTATCGGAAAGTCCGGTACCACATACTCCCAAAGAACTCATCAAATACACGAAAACGTAAGACTGCCAGTAGAATTCATGGAACAGCCAACCAGATTTATTCTATATGAAATAAATAAAAAATTACATTCAAACCAAATACTCCAAAAACACAGAGCTCCCTGACCGGCAGGAAGCTGAAGAACAAAAACAAATTTTAAAGATTAAAAAAAGTACCACAGTGACTAAAAACTGAGTTTGGTAGTGTCCTTAACCCTTGAGGCACCTCGGGAGCCAAATTGGTAAATTCTACATATTTTCTTTTTTTGAGTCTTGATGTCTCGATCAGTTTAAATGCTAATTATGTGAAACTTGGCCAGGTTTTTAAGATTCTTTTTAATTCTTAAATTCCATGGTGCCACTATTTTAAGGTGTATAGAATAGGAGATACGCGCAGAGCATACACTCTTTAACTTTGTGTCTGATTCAGTCCCACTGACTCCCATTATAACCGCATAGTTTTGATAGTGTTTATTAAAGTTTTTATTCATATTAGAATTTTGTGTTTCAGATATTCTGTTAATGGAAGGAAAGGCTTGTCATACATGATTGATGTTTTCCTCAGATGTTCTTGGTCGCCCATTCCTCCCTTTATCCAACACTGTCCCTGTCTCCATTTTTCTTGTGTCATGCACGAATTGAAGGACGTGATGGTGGATCTCTTCCATACTCAGCTCTGTAGTTTTGCTGAGTGTGCACATCTGATTTAGTCTCAATAAACCAGGACACACACTGTGCCTTTTCTTGAGGAGTAGCTATTTTATAGGGATTCATTTTAACAACTTTCCTTCCATCAACAGAATATCTGAAACCCCAAATTTAAATGTGAATAAAAACTTTAATAAACACTGATTAAATAACAAAAACCTGGTTAAGATATCAACTGCATTTGTATTTTGTTTTTAATTGTAAAGAGACTTTATGGACACCCTGTTCTGTAATCCTATTACACTTTTATAAGGGACTGTTTTGGTACTCAAAGTATTTAAGTGTCAGTTTTCTGAAGAAACTCTAAAACAATTGACCAGGTCAAGGTTGTAATATCCCAAAAATCCCATTTTGCACTTCAATTTTGCAAAATATTGCAATTTAAGTTATATATATAAAAAGAGATTTTATAGTTTTGCATCTTTCATGAAAGGATCCATTTTGGTACACTAAGTATCTAAGTGTATAGGATTTTTCTAGTGCCTCCAGGGTTAAAAAGTGCTTTAAAAAAATCATCAAATACATTCTTTGTACATTGAAGCAGAAGAGTTGCTGGTGAACCTCAAACTGGTGCTGCTCATGGAAGGAATAAACGACGAGGGAAATTTAAAACCCAAAAAGTGGGCACAACACAAGTACTTGGACTTCAATTATTTGTACCCATTTTTTGGATTTTAAGTTTTCCTCTTTCCCTTAATATTCTTAAAGGGATACAGCAATGTTTTTCTTTTCTTTTGTCTCATTTCAGAGTCCATAACAAGCAGATAGACTCCATTCTTTTGACTGTGCAGCATCAAGGCAGAGCTAATTAGCTTAGCTCAAACACTGGGAGTCATTGGGTAGTGTTAGCCTGCCTCTGCCTACAGTCTTAGGTTTTGTTAACCTAATTCCATGGTTTGCACTAGAGATGTAATGTCTATGAACAGGTCCAGTCTATTGAACGGCTCTTTTAAGTTTTTTTTAGGCAAGTTGCATTTAAGAATTAAGTGCATCTAAGCGCAAGAATTAAAAGAGCTGTTCAAAAACTTGACTTGTTTGCAAGCGTCACATCTCTGGAGCAAAACACCATGGAGGTAGATCAACCAAACAAAGCCTCTGTTTATGAGTAGAAGTTAAAGGTGCTATGTGGGGAATCTATTTCCGGTGACATAAAGACTCTGCTACCCATGAGCATGCGCGGCGACTGTCGTAAAGACATGACCCAAGCCAAAGTGTGTGTGTGTTGTGATGCTAAGGAATAGCATTTATAGATAACCTATTTTGATTCTATAAAACTCATCTTAAAGTGTGTATTTCCATCAGGCATATGATGTGTGTCAACAAGCAATTTTTGGAAAACTTAGTATCGTAGTTTTGTAGCCGGCTATATATCTCTACTTACAGCCCGGTGCTCTAAGACGTGTCTGAATAATATAAATTTGCTCTAGTTTTAATTGTCTTGTTCCTGAAGTTGAGTATCCAGGCCAGTCCAGCCCTGTCCAACCAGACCACAAAGTCACAACAAGCACACAGGACTGTTTAAAGTTGCTGAAGAGTTTATCTGGTAACTGTAGGCAGAGGCAGGCTAACACATCTCATTGACTCCCAGTGTTTAGCTCTGCCTGTCTGTCTGCTTGTCATGGACTCAAGAAAATAAAAAAATGTTGGCATGTCCCTTTAACACGGTTAACATCGTCACTCTGAACCGACTTAAACGTCCGCTCAAGTCCAGTCTGTTTATTTCTGCTCTGTATAAAAATGTCAAATATCAGCCACAGTCCACTGATGACCCGGTTAATCCTGAATCTTGATGTTCAGTCTTTTTGGTTCCTTTTCGTCTCCAGGTTTGTCCTCCTGTTAAGAGTCGGGGCTCACATTCGATGTGAGGCTGAGGACGTCCGGGGCTCGTTGTTGTGACGCTTCAGTGCAGGATTCAGATCGGTCTCCAGCTCCCTCTGCTTCTGTAACAAACCCTGAAAAACAAAACCTACTTTCAATCTGCTCTTTGCAAACACATTCATCCATCATCCACCTATCAGCCCGTCCCTGCTGACGAACAGGGGCATCCTGGACTTGGACCACAGGTAAGAACAGGAAGTGCATCAACATGGATGTTTAGAAACTGACTTCACTCTTTGGCTCGTCTAAGATTTACCCACACAGGAGGACTTTAGAGGTTTATGCTACACAGTGAATGATACACAAGAAAATGGACTATCATTTTGGCTTTAGTTTTATGTCTGAAATTACAGAAGCATTCACTGGATTAAAAAAAAACAATTAGACACCTTTAAAGATGAAGAAAACCCGCTGAGCAATAGACAGATGTTAGACGTCTAGTTATTTTTTAAGACCTAATTTCAACCATCTAAATTCTGTCTATTATTAGATGGAATCCAGACGTTGCTCTTTAATCCATTATTCAATAACTATTAAGAAAAACAACTGAAAGGTGCATAACTGATCTAAAATAATAATGAAAGGCGTTAGGCGATATGCAGGATAGTAAAGATATGGCTGAGATTTAGATGTTTAAAATTAGACTAGACCCCTAATAGACATCTAAGTCTATACCTGGGTTTATATTTGATATAAGCAAGAACATCTAAATTTAGACATCTTTTGTAAGTGATTTAAACATCTAAGATGTCTATATATTAGGGGTCTATATGTTCAAAATCAATGTTTTTCCAAATTTAAATGCTTCATTTTAGTCTGTGTTAATAAGCCACTTTTAAATGCAGTCCATGCTTTTGAAGAGAGAGTATAAACAGCTGGTTAAAATATATTGCTGAATAAATCCTAAAAACGGACTCACATGTGACGTGTATTTTTCCTGACGTAGTCTGCAGGCATCATCATTCTTCATCTTTTCGCTGGTGTTAAAAAAGCTAACTAAAGATTGCAAAAATTGGCAGTATTGTAGAATCATGGTATGTATGTTGAAACTGAAGTTTGTACCTGTCTAAGCTGAGCCAGTCCTCTGAGGATCTCCTGCTGTCGGTGTGTGTGGGACCGTCGGAGTTCAGGATGGAGGAGAGGGTCCAGGGGGGGAGCAGGAGGAGACGCCGCCCTCTGAGGAGGAGCTTCTGTAAATCACAAAGACTCAAAGATTATCTATTATCAAATACAACACTAAAAGTGAATAGAACCAGAACATCAAGGCTTGTTTCTAAATTTATAATTTCACCTATTTAGAGCCTCATCAAGAATCATTAATTTATTAAAAAAAACAGTTTCTTCCAGTTCTCTCAGAGTGAACACTGACATCCTTATGTATGGAGAAAGAATTTTAGATACCAAACACAATGGGCCAGATCCACAGATAATGGGTTGCTCCTGCTAATAGCGCTGTTATTTGTGCAGAATTAGCTCATGCATCTGCCACCACCTGCCCTGTTTCAGCGCCTTATCCTCAAAAGAATTTGCTCTAATCATATTGTATGCCGATGCTAACACGCCCACACAGTTTGACAGTTTACGCCTCTGCTTCCAAAAGAAATGAAGAAAATTCAACTCATATGACCAAAAAGTGGTCAAGGGGGTCTTAGGGGTTTTTAACAGACTGTATTTAGACAAGTTTATCATGTTTACTTAAAAATGGTGGAATGGTTGCAGGGACGAACACAGTTGGCTATATTACTGTCATCCTTGGTGTCTTAAATCAAAAAGTGACACTCTCCTCTGATAAATCCTTTCTTGAGTGCGCCTGCCGTCTCGCCTTCCACGGTGCATTCGCCTGGCTACAATCACTGCTGCCATGATTACCGGAGAGTCCTGGCATGACAGCCCTTATAAAGTCTCTGCTCCACAGTTACCACCAACTCAGTACATTTGCAATTATTTTGAGCGAGAGAGAGAGAGTGAGAAAGAAAGAGAAATTGCGTGGATTTAATACACGGGTCTCACTGGCGTTAAATAGCACCTCTTTACTGCTTGTGGCAATTAGCGCTGGTCTTTGTGGATTAGGTGGTATTTGCAATGAGGCTTATTTGCATAGGAAAGGGCAATTTTGTGCTGAATTTAAGAATACTCCCTAATTTTAGTGATTTCAGGACCAGTGCAGCGAGGAGTGGCAGTGCATTTTGTGTTCAATTTGCATGCATTTCACCCTTTGCGTATGCTTTGAGGATTGAACGACATTTTATTCTGTCATTTACACAGATTTAGCGGTCGCAAAAGCAGTGCAGTCCTTTCAGGATCTGCCCTTTATTTTGTTCTTTTAATTTATGGTTTATTAGAAGTGAAATGTTGAGCCCATGATGATGATGATGATGATGGCGTGTGTGTAACCTTTGTGTGTTTGAGGTGGAGGGGTGTCTGCAGGCTCCAGTGGATCCAGATTAAAGACCTCATCAGTCCGAACATAAGGAACAAACTCCAGAGGAGGAGGAGGAAAGGTGGAGGAAGGCCCAGCCTGCTGACTCTGGACAGAGCGCCCCCTGGAGGAGACATCAGGACAGAAGAAGCTGCTGATCAACCAACCAAACAGAAAAAAAGTTTCTCCATCCTGAGCGTTTTTACTGGTATGAAAATAATGTTCGACTCCTGTTTCAGTCCCTATTGTTTGGTTCTTTTTATACTGTTTGTAGCTAAGAATAGATTTCAGATTAATTTCAGGATGAAGTGAAACTTACTTCAGAGTTATCCACAAGTTTGGTGAAAGAAAAAAAGCTAAACTTGAGATGTTTTCAGTTACAGTGGACATGTATATGTCACCCCCTCCATCTGTAATTTACATACACATACAAAGAAATCGAACAATATTATTTTTATACTATATTCTGAAATTTATAAAATAACATTCCTTCAGCTGACATGCTTAACAAATTACAAATAAATACAAAAAAGTCTGATTTATTTGGAATTATTTTTTTTTAGTAATCACTTTTTCGTATTTTTCACCAACTGTCTACAAAAGCGTTCATAAAAATTAGACATAAAACAGTAAAATAATAATAATAACGATGGATAAAGCGAATCAATGATGGACCAAACTAACAAACAAACCAACAAAAAAGGAACAACGGAAAGAGAAAGAATTTAAAAATAAATGAATAAAATAGAAAATTAAATACAATATTCCCTTTACGTCCAGTTCAACCCAACCCCAGGCAAAGCAGAAGTGATGGTGTCATAAGGGCTGCAATTTACAGCTGAGAAGATGTACATATCTAAATTTACTACATCTACATATAGGGGTGTCCCTGTCTGATATTGATATCGGATATCGGTCTGATATCAGCCAAAAAACAAATATTGGATTATATCAGCCTGCATCTAAAATTTGAAGATACAAGCACTCTGATACAAGCAGTCCATTCTAATTTTTTTATTTATTTATTTAACTTAGTTGTAGAATATGCTTATGTTTAAGGAAAGCAGAGTTGTTATTTTGTAATATGACAAATGTTATATATCTATATATATATATATATATATATATATATATATATATATATATATATATATATATATATATATATATATATATATATATATATTTATTTAATTGTACCATATTCTTATAATTAAGGTTAAAATTTATTGAACCCTTTGGTTAATAATAAATGGGTCAGTTTTTCTCATACCTACTTTTGCTGACTACTGTTGTGTGTTTGAGTAATCTCACCTGATCAAGCCTTTTCTTACAGTCCATACTACAAAATAAGGAATAAAAGTCTGTTTGATTCCTGCTGATGTCGTATCGGATCGATATCGGCCAATACTCAAGGCTGCACTATCGGTATCGTATTGGAGGAGAAAAAGTTGTATCAGAACACGCCTACATACATATAAAAGTGTCTTCTTATATCAAGCATGTCTTTTTGTCAACCCATTACAGACTGTGAGGTTATGCTCATGTAGTGTCTACAGCCGGAGCAGCATTAATTGAAGAGCTTTGGTTTAATTTTGTGATTATATATATATATATATATATATATATATATATATATATATATATATATATATATATATATATATATATTTTGAATCAATGTGAGCTTTTCCATTTTAAGAGTTAATAGTGAAAACTTTATAT
This sequence comes from Scarus forsteni, assembly GCA_036419115.1. Taxonomy (NCBI): domain Eukaryota; kingdom Metazoa; phylum Chordata; class Actinopteri; order Labriformes; family Labridae; genus Scarus; species Scarus forsteni. The sequence goes on along the minus strand of JAZDUH010000103.1, from coordinate 3,769,534 downwards.
ATATTTATATTGAAGGTGATTTTTCTCCTGATTTTGTGGCGCCCCCTGGAGGCCGTGGCACCACCATTTGCCACCATTATTTTGCACCCATTATCAAAAAAAGACATTTATATACATTAATACAAACTCAAAGTCTGATGGAGTTGAGACATCGTGTAAGATGTAAATAAAAGCAAAATATAATGATTTCCAATTATTGTACCCCGCTTTTATTTACATTTTACACAGCACCCCAACTTCTTTGGAATTTGTTTTGTGTTTAGATTTCTGGGTAGAGCAAAGACCTGAAGAGTCTGCTCTCCGGCCGCTCGATGTGTTTATGGGGCTGTTTTTTTTCCAGTGTCCACTACACTTAGGAGCCTCAGTTAACTCCTAAGGACACTGACACTCCTTTGAAAACAGCAGAGTCCAAATGCTGACTGAGGACAGAGGTGTGAGCTGTGACAGTCTGATCTGCTCACCTGTCTGAGCTGGGCACACCTGACAGACTCTCCACCTGCAGGAGAAAACAGGCGTTAAAATCTCTCCGACCACAGAGCTGAGTCTGATCTCCAGTATGAAAACATCGTGGAGCCTCTTACGTTTCTGCTGCTCGTCCTGGTCAGCTGCAGGTTTGGGAGCAGACGGAGGTCCTGGGTCAGAGGAGGAGGAGGAGGAGGAGGCTCAGTCCTGGACAGACAGGTCCTCTCCTGCAGGGCCAGGAGCTCGGCCTGCCTCTTCAGGCGACTCTCCTGTCTGTACTTCTGCAGGGAGGCCGGGTAACGCTCAGAGGCCGGGACGAACCGCCGGGTGGGCCTGGAGGGAGAGGGGGCGGAGCTTAGGCCGAATCATTTTCACCGGATATTAACACGAAACTCTCTGATCAATATGTATTTTCGTTTAAAACAACAAATAAAAAATTAGATATTTATTTCAACACTCGTATTGGAAGTTCCAGAAGACGTGGGGACCTTTTCTTAAATATCTTTCAAACCTTGTAAAACATTTGACATTAACACAATTTACCAACTCACCAAGGTCATGAATTATTGAGATGACAAGCTAGTACTGATGTCTATGAGCTTACTGGCAGTGAAAATTTGTTTCTGTCCATTTATACATTCCGACTTTACTAGCATTCATTTAAGGGTAATTAGATGTTTCATAGGGATGCACAATACTGGATTTTTGCAGATATCCAATATTACAGGTCAAGAGCACAAGCTCTGTGCTTGATAAAAATTGACTTGTTTTTTTCAGTGTTACTGCATATTACCGCACAAACAGATGTAAAACAAGAAAAACAGCTTTTAACTCTTGCAAAAATTAAACCCTCGATATTTAAATGTACCCATGCAGTGATGAAAAGGTGCATCAATTTTGAACAGAATTTGCCAATATTCAAGCTGATATATATGGCCAATATATCAGTTCAATATCGACCGATACTGAAATCAAACCGATAATATTATGCTTCCCTAATATTTTATTTTATCCAAGTGTGAAACATGACTTCAGAAATTCAAGGAAACATAAAAAATGCCTTACACTATACACTTCATATTTTAGTCGACTAAAGTTATAGCAGATTTCATCGACTAAAATGTTATGAAATTTCATCAAATAAAACTAGACTAAAATGAAAACAATTTATATGATGAAATTATGACTGAAACTGAAAAATATTTTATTCAAAAGACTAAAACTAAATTAGAAAGTGCCATAGAGCAGGTTCACTGCAGCGTAAAAGCCCTGTGTTGGTTTTGTTTTTTTATTTCATGACTGTGTTGAACTTTAGTGCCCTCATGGACTTATTTAAACTAAGGACTTTACAATATTTCACTTAAATATACTCACTATCACTTGTGTATTTGATTTGTTTGTGCTGATACCTCTGTGTGTTCCACTCCGGCCTCCTCTTGTCCTTCCTGCTCCTGTCCGTCCGTGCGTACGCCTCATACAGGTCGACCCCATCTCCCCCGCCGCCTCCTCTTTTCTCCGCTTGCACACAGATGTTCTCCTTTCCTGCTCTTCCAGCTCGGCTCCTGCTGTTGGGAGGAGCAGCCGACAGAGCAGGAGGCAGCTGCTGATGTGTGGAGACGTCGGGAGTCTGAAGTGAGAGAGACGGAGGCTCCTCTACAGAGAGAAAGAGGAAACAGGGAAGTGAGAATACTGAAGCACCTGAAGAAGAAATCCACCACACAGCTTCAGATACAAGCTTCAAGATCAGAGGTCGGCAACCTTTCCAATTAAAGAGCCATTTTTCTCACCAAGGACACCAAAACGATCAGTCTGCAGCCACAAAACACATTTGAACATTAAAATGACGACAGCAGCACCTGGTGACTCTCCATCATCATAATGACTTTAGATTTATGAACAAACTGCTTTAACTTACCATTATTGTTATGCCATATTATTTTGCAATCACAAATTTAGAGTTAGAACTATAACAATGGCATCTTTAATTAATTATTAGGCTTGTAAACAAAAATTAAATCAATAAAATAAGCTGGTGAAAAGACTGTTATTACAATTTTTGTTATAGTTGTTACTCAGTTTTTTTTTCCTGAGTCATGTTTTATTTGCAAAGGAGAAATCATAAATATTTAAATATTAGGTGGATGGGATCAGAGGGTTTCCCCCTGACATTTTTTTTTATTGCAAAAACAAACAATACAGACAGGGACCAAGACATAAAGCAAAACAGGTTACACAACATACAAACAGGATGATTTAACCATTTGGAGGGAAAAAAAACAATAGACAAAACAAAATGAGGAACCAAACAAAAAACAAAACAAAACAAAAAAAAAAGAATTAAATAGAGTAAATAAAAAAAAGAGGAGGGAGTTTTTTTCTGTGTGTATGAATTGTGTTAGTGCGTTTTTGAGTGTGAGTGTATGTGTGTGTTTTATCGTTTATCAGAAAACATGGTCTACGTCAACATTTTTTTCCCTTCCTTCCCTCCTCCTCATTCCTTCTTCTTTTCTAAATTATCAGCCACCCACATACGCAGCCCATTGACAGCACTCCACCAAAGAACTTTGTACTTTTTAAACTTAAATTATTTCTTTCCTGCAATCTGCAATCACACACATCAGACATGGTAATAAAAAAACATCCACCTGATACTTTTGTGTAATAATCCCCCGCTTCCAAAACGCAGCATATACCGTCTTCCCATTTGTCTTGTCTTTTCCGAAGCTTTATCGCCAACACGCCTCTATTTTAAAAGTTTGAATCCCTTCACAGCAGCAGCTGATGTTTCAAAAGTAAGAGTTCATCAAAACATCCGCATTAAAAATTCTATGGCTTGCCAACCCCTGGTCTGGGTAGATAAAGATCATTACGATAAAGTTTATCCAGAACATTTCTGATCAGATTACAACCAAACTTTTAGGTCATTTTGGTTTAATTTTGTTGTTTTTTCTTTCAGAGTCAGTTAAATATTGTGTGAAAAACATGGCCCATGTATCAGTGATTGAGTGATGGTATAAACATCTGGCTTACCTGTCTGCACAGCGGTGTCTTTACATGGCAAAACCGAACTGCTGATCTCCTTCTCCAAACAGACGTCATGCTGGTGACCTGCTGAAAACAACATTTAGAGGACAGCTGAGCACAAACAGATCCTTCCGATTTATTTCTCATTTTATTCTGAGGCAGGTTAGTGACACTTTGTTTGTTCATAGAACAGACTTTAGTTAAGGCTCCTACAACTTTACCAACTTTTCTCATATCAGCAATTATGTCTTTGCCAAGCCCCGTCCTCTCCAGGAAGTAACATTTTGTTAAGCCACACCCCCTCGGTTATTGTTTCTGGGTTAAACAAAAGCTGTGTTTGAAACCGATCCCTATCACGGCTACAGTGCACTATATAGCGTATTTGCCATTTTGTAGTGTTGTTCAAATTCTCAGCAGTTAATTGCATTCACAACATAGTGCACTACAAAATACCCACAATGCACAGCAAATGTGAGTGTACATACTATGTACCCTATATTGTACTCCCGTATACCACGATGCAATGCAATCATGTTTTTCCAGAGAAGAAGAAGAGAGAGAAGGCTGCTAAGGCACAAATTGGTGTTTAAAAATGTAAGAAACGTTAAAGTACCTCAAACACATTTGTTACGGCCCTGGCCGTATTTTGTAAGAATTTTGTTATTTGTGGAGCTGCTCTCCCTGTTGGTGGTCTGTTGTGAGTGTGTGTGTGTGCCTGTGTGAGTGAGTGCTCGTGCTTTCAGAGAGGATCTTTGGTGCAGCAGCTCTCAGGTGCCCTGCCGTTGGCGGAGTGAAGCCAACTGATGAGGGAGAAGGAGTTCTCCCATTGGCTGCCAGAGCAACGGGTTTGTAAGCAGCTGGAAGTCGGCGTTCTTCTGACAGCGGCAGCATCGTCACTGTTGGCCTTCACCCTTGTTGTAAATTTGGTATCTGGTTAATCGTAGTTTTTGGTTGTTTTGTATTAGATAGCTTGTTCATCGTTTTGGGTAAATCCTTGTTTTGCGTGTCAGCCTTTGCTGCCCTTTGTTTTTGTACCCATTTTCGTTTTGTTTATATCTCGGCTTTTTAGTTTGTTAATTGTACATACCTTTTTGTCTTTGGCTTGATTTTTGTTTGTAAATAAATTGTGAAATTTTGATAATTGTCTTGTTTGCATTTTGGAGACCGAGAGTGATTTTTTCCCTCAAATTTATAGGGTTTTCCTTTCTAGATTTGGTGCGTAACAACATTCAAAGCATAGCATTTTGCTACTTATCCTTCTGAGTGTCTGGTTTGTTTATGTGATTCTTGGCACATCCACTTCCGTCATAAGAATATCCGGCTTATTCGCTTACGCCTCATTTAATTTCATACCACACAGAGGGAATAGTGAGTGAGTGAATGAGCATGGTTTTTGGACACAAAATTTTAACCACACAAAGTACCAAAATTAAGCTCACAAAGTCACTGCAGCTCATTGAAGAGACTTGATGGAGACTGGAGTTTGTTGAACTGGAGTGCCTTAGCAACTGTTGCTATGAGAGGGAGCTCTTTGATTGACAGGTCAGCTGACCAATCAGAATTGTCTGAGTGTAAAATGTAAAATTAACAAAAGCTATGTGCAGATTTTCAGGAGCAAACAATTAAATCAGTGTATAAAATACCAAAAAAGCTAAAATCTAAAGGGGCGTCTCCTTTTATTAACTCACGGTCCAAAAGTCAAAAGTTCTTAGTTAGTAAAAAGAAGAAGAAGAAGCTGGAAGAGCAAAATCTGACAGCTGTTGGTTAAATGCAGCATACAGAGAAGTTAGTCTCACCGCTGGTCTCCTGTGACGGCTGATGTCTTTGCTCCTCATGTCTCTCCTCCTGCTGCTCCGCCTGGTGGCTCGACTGAAACAAACAAACAAACAAAAACAAGAGAACTGATGTAAACACACAGCTGTTAACTCCAAACATCCAAACTGCTCCACGTGTCTGTGTGTGCTTTGACCTTCTGCCTCTCCCTCTGCGCGTCCAGCTCGTACTGCCTCTCCAGCCTCTCCCTCTCCATCCTCACCCTCCTCTCTTCCTCCTCCTCTTCCTCTCTCCTCCTCGCCTCCTCCTGCTCCCTCTGCCGCCGACGCTCCTCCATCTGAGCCTCGATGTCCCTCTGGAGGAGGAGCAGATAGTTCAGTATGAATGTATGTGATCAAACTCTCTCCTCCTCCTCCTCCTCGTACCTGCTGCTCCAGCTGCTTGAGCCTCCTCCTCTCTCGCTCCTCAATCTGAGCCGGGTCGAGCAGGGCCGTCATCGTCCTCAAGTGGCTGCACAGAAACAGGAGACATAGATGTTAAAATGGACTCGAAGTTTTTCATTACCACAGCTCCCCCTGACAGAGCTTTAAAAAAATCATTGCCCAGCCTTTGTGGTGCCCGAGAAGAGTTGAGCCTTGAAGTGGGTGAATACTTGTCTGTCTGTATGTGTAAGCCCTGTGATTGGCTAACAGCCAGTCTAGATAAACCCTGCCTCTTGTCAGTTGATAGCTAGACAAGACTCCAGCCTCTTGTGAACCCAAAAGTGCCAGAGGGAGCTGCTGGTTGATTTAAAACCACCCTGATGTCCTCCTCCCTCCTACCTGGTCCTGGTCTGGTACACGTTCATCGTGTCCACGCTGACTCCTCCCAAACTCTCCGCTCCACAGCTGCTCATGGCCTCCCACGCCAGAGACAGGCTGGACGAGGGCTCCCACTCCCCTCGGTCTGAGATGTTGGAGGGAGCTGGAGGTGGAGCTGACGGAGCTGCAGGGTGGAGGAGAGCAGGTTTCCTCTGCAGGGAGTCGAAGTGGGTGGCCCAGAGCTCGTGGTCCTCGGTCTGAGATGGAAAAACAACAGAAAAGAATAAAGAGGATCTTATGAGGCAGGGGAGACAAAACTTCACTGAGGGCCACAAACAGAAAATATAAAACAGCCTGCACAATATATGCACAATGTCATCAGTCAGATATCGGCAGTTATCAGCCTAAAAAGTTAAGTATCATATCAGCCGATATTGAAATTTTTGCAGATATCTACAGCTGGTACATTGGCCACATATATCAACCAGAATATCGGCAAATTATGCTAATACTCAAAATTGATGCACCTGTTCATCACTGCATGGGGGACATTTAAATATCGAGGGTTTCACTTTTGGAAGAGTTAAATACAGTTTTTCTTGTTTAATATCTGTTAATGCGATAACATGCTGTAACAATGAAAGAAACAAGTCCATTTTTATTAAGCACAGAGCTGTCTGGACGACAAATCTGTCTGGATAGTTTTGTCTGGATAACAAACCGAGCACAGTAAGCAGCACGCATGTTACTTGGCAGACTGCCAAAGCTGTTGTTGTTCCTGGTATGTGCGCGCAGCGGAAACTGCGCATGCGGTGACGTTAGTGTTCTACCCTAAAATGCTGAATCCTGTCTACACAGAGCCGAGCTGTGATGTGTTTTCAAAACTTTCCACTCTGGACCCTGGTTCCAAAGGTTTGTGGATTCAGTTCTTATGTTAACAGAAGGCGAAAAAGCAATCAAACTCTCCGGATTTGGCCGAAAACAGCCTCGTCGAAATGGCCTTTAAGACTCTGCCTTTCTTCTGCATGCTCAAAAACCATCAATTCATAGTTTTGACACCTCTGTTGTAAGACTACCGAGTCCATCCCTCACCTGACTCTGCAGCAGTTTCTCTCGTCTCCTGCGCTCAATCGTCTCCTCCCTCTGCCGATCCAGCTCCTCCAGCCAGTGTCTCCTCTGCTCCTCCTTCCTGTCCACACTGAGAGCCTCCTCTCCTGGAGTCACCTCCTGCAGAGAAAACAATCTAAGGTTTAGGCAACAACTCCTCACAAACTTTTTATGTCAAAGGTTTCCCCTTGGACTCTCTCATCCTCTAATTAACCACAGAAAAATGAACAAAACATAGAGAGGAGACTTTAAGCTGTTTAAGGAGACAAAATCAGCAACAGCAACAAGACATGAAGCATCAGCAGCAATAATGTTCATTTGAGCTTGGATCAGATTATCCAAGTTACAAACTAGAAAGCACTTGGAGAGCGCAGACCTCCGCCAGCGCCACAGTCCTCAGCCATATTGTCATTTTGACCATAAATATTACTCCTACCTATATTTCATCGAAATATTTAGATTCCTTGACCATGAAAACATACCATTAGCAACTGGATTCAAAATAATATCTATTGTAGTTCAGTAGTTATTCACGGAAATCACATTTTTCGCCATGGCGGCCAGACGCTGATCCGGATCAACACCAAAATCGAATCAGTTCTTCCTTTTCCCATGGTGAACATTTCCTGAAAATTTCATCCAAATCCATCCATTACTTTTTGAGTTATTTTGTTCACAGACGGACGGACGAACAAACTCTCCCTAAAACACAACCTCCTTGGCAGAGGTAACAACAACTTGACAAGGGAAGAGCAGTAAGTTTTGAGGACAATGCATTAAAACAAGCTTAAATTGGCTTGAATCATGTGTCATGCTCAATAAACCGTGAATTTTTAATTGTGTATGAGAAAAAAAAACACATTAATGTTGGTATAATCATTTTTTGAAATTGTTATTTACTGTTTTTTTCATCTTTTAGATTAAAGTGAAAAAAATGAAGTTGGTCTAAACAGATTTAAAAATCACAGATCAGACTCACCCCGAGTTTGAGACTGGATCTGATGGCTGCAGGTTGTTCTCTGTAACTGATGGAGGTCTGGACTGATAACAAACTGTCTCTGTCCTCCTCAAACTGAAACACAAACACAGAGACCGAGAAAACACATCACAGACCTGTCAATCAGTATTCAATCAAACCATGTGATCTCCTTCTGATGGCTTTGGATTCAGGGTCAGTTATCCAAACCCTCGTCATTACAGTGTTTGTTTCTTTATTGCCTTTTAACAATATTCAGCTGAAAAAAGTGTATCTTTATATTATTTTTAATATTCTGTTTTTGTTATAAGCTCTTACTTTGACATTGAACATATTTTATGTTTTAATGCACATGCAAAGAGCAAATATAGTGATCTAATCACAAAAATGTTACTATAACTAAAAATGGAAGTGTAGTTCATGTAACATGGAGGAGACTAAAGGGCCTTTAGGAGACTCAATATGAAATACTGCACTTTTAGATTTGTAAGTTGCTTCTTAAAGTTACCATATTAAAGTTCCCAGAGTCTTAAGTAACATGATGATTAGAAGTGTAACTAGAAAGCAGCACAAACCTGCTGTTACATCTATAAGCAATAGTTCCATGATAAAGTTACCATCATAATAAGAAAACCCACACCTAGACAGTTATTGGGCAAAACTATCATTCACAACTGGAATTTATCTGGATCACCTCTAAAACCGAATGATTATTAAGTTAGGCCTTAACCAACATCCCCTGAAGACTTCACTCATATCCATCCAGTAGTTTTTGATTAATCTTGCAAACAAACACACAAGCAAAAATACAAATTAAAAGACAAATAACCAAAAAAAAACAGAGACAAAGACAAAAAAAACAAAGAGATAAACAAATAAACAATCAAACAGCCAGACAAACAAAAAAGACAAACCAACTGAAAAACAAACAGACAAAAAAGAGAAACAAACACATAAACAAAAGATAAACAAACAATCAAAAAGCCAATCAAACAAAAATACAGACAAAGAGATAACCAACTGACAAACGAATGACAAACAAACAAAAAGCCAATAAGAAAAACAAAAAACAAACAAAAAGACAAACCTACAGACAAATAAACAAAAAGATACACAAACAAGCAAAAAGACAAACCATACAAACAGACAAACCAACTGATAAACAAACAAAAAGACAATCAGCACAATAAAAGACAATCAGATGAATAAAAACAAAAGACAAACAGACAAACATAAAAACATAAGCCAGCAAAAACATAATGTCGTTGGTGAAGGCGAAACAGATGACAAAGCTCAACAGCTTAAGGACAAACGGATCAAACCATCAAAAAGCAAATGTCCGAATCTTAAAACCTCACAAACAAACACAAACATTGTAATAAATCAAACAAAAACCAAGGAGGACAGAGCAACAATGGCTCTGGTATCCATCAGACAAATGGTGTTCATGATTTGGTGAAAAATAAAATGAATGTGAGGAAAACCCAGGACCCAAGCAGGCATTAAAATCCAGACCCAGGCCCTGGACACAGCCCCAAAGTCTCCAGCCCCGACCCAGACCACCCACACCTACTTCCCTAGTCCCTGGAATTCACAACCCTGCTCACAAAAAATCAAAAAGAATCCAGGCAATACAAGAAACCAGGAACATAAAATAAATAAATGATACTAATTACCTGTTTTCATTCTTAATTATCAACAGTGCAGATTAAATGTCAGCAGAGAATAGTGTGTAAATGTAAAACTCTGAATTTTGTATTTTCTCGATTATCATGCACATCTTTCCTCAACAGTTACATCAATACAAAAGCATGAAAGCTACATTTGATCTGAAAAATATTTCATTGTCACTCCTGTAAAAAGCCTTTTTTACCAACAGCTAAAGTGAAGCTACAGACAGATGAGATGTTTTTACCTGCAGTCTGCTGGGAGCTGAACGCTGCTGCTTCTGCTGCTTCAGAGCCACCTGCTCATCTAAAACACAAACAAGAATAAATCTAAAAAATATAGCTAAAGTAACCACTACAACTTTGCTTTTAAAAATCATTTTAACCTTTTTTAGTATGTTATTATTGATCCCATATAGGTCAATGATTCAGGTGTGTCTACGTCCTGATGATTTTGCTCATCTAGCCCTGAAGCATAAAATGTGGTCGCCTGGTCTAACACGCCAACGCTCTTTACCCATGTCATAGTCCGACCATGAAAGTGTGCTTGCTTGTGTTTACCTAGCTCTCTCCTCCACTGAGCCTTCTTGGCATCATTGGCAGCTCTGCTCTCTGACTGTCGCTCATCCATCCAGCTGAACAGACACCCAGATAACCTGAAAAACAGTGAATATTCAGCTTTAAAAACAGTTCAGAGACAGTTTCCTACAAACACATCAGCAGGGTCAGACACTGATTAAATAAAGGTTATGAAAATAATCAACATTTGGATCAGTTATGTTATTTCTGTGTTCTGATGGTAGTTATTAACGAGGAAATTGGTGTTTACGTACTTAGAGGGGGCTAGACAAATCTCATCTTCACTTCTTGAAGATGAGATGAATATTATGAAAAAAAATTAGCCTTAAAGGTGCTCGGAGGAGAATGTATTACCGGCGAAATAAAGACTCTGCTACCCATGAGCACGCGTGGCAACTGTCGTAATGCTGCGTTCCAGTAACCTCGGAACTGGGAGTGACATCATCTCCGACTTATCAGTGTTCCAGTTGAAGTTGGAAAAAAACATGCCGATCTACCAGGCTATTGTTAGCTGTTGTTAGCACGCCCTGCGTTGTTGTATGAATGTGATTATCACTATGGCAGCATTTTTGTAAATATAAGTCTAACAATACTATGTATACAGCTGATCTAGAGCGACACACCCCAGTCAGCAGTGCAAATAAATTGATTATTACAGGAGCTAAATAACTGTTCACACTGGGGGCAGCCATCTTCTATTGTCAACTCGGGGATGGCGATGTTTCACCGAGTTCCCAGTAGGAAATTCCGACTTTGGGGGACATTCCAGTTGCAGTTTCCTACTCGGAACTCGGAAATTCCTACTTCTGACTACAACTGGAACGCACCAAAAGAAGTGACCCAAAGTACTTAGCGGTAGTTTTTGATGTGTGACAACAAGCAATTTTTGGAACACTTATAAAATCGTAGTTTTGTTGCCGGCTATATATCGCTACTTACAGCCCGGTGCTCTAAGACGTGTCTGAATAATATAAATTTGCTCTAGTTTTAATTGTCTTGTTCCTGAAGTTGAGTATCCAGGCCAGTCCAGCCCTGTCCGACCCGACCGCAAAGCTAAGGAATAGCATTTATAGATAACCTATTTTGATGCTATAAAACTCATCTTAAAGTGTGTATTTCGGTCTAAAAGTGAGACTTTTTTGTAATTACTTAGAAACTCCTCATAGCCTCTTTAAAGGAAGGGGGTCAACAAAAAGTGTTAGAAAAAGTTGAGCCAAAAGAGCACTTGTAGCTGATTTAAGTGTTATTGGGGCTTTATGGAGGTTTAAAATGTGTAATTTGAGCTATTTTACCTCCACCAAAGAGGTAACATTTTTTCTGGCATTTGTTTACTTGTTAGCTAGATTACACAAAAAACTACTCAATAGATTTTGCTGGAAGTTTCAAGAGATGTTGATAATGGCCTGACTTAGAAATAACTTTATTTTGGTGGTGATCCAGATAATCACCATTAGCGAACAATTGTTTGTGAGCTGGGATAAGCTCCACTCGCCCGTGACCCCAGAAGGGACAGGCAGTGATGAACAGATGGATGACATCCTACCTGCTCGCCTTATCTTGTGAACATCCTGGTGTTCCTCCTTCTCTGTCCTCCTTCTTTTTCTCCTCTCCTCCTTCATGCTCCTCTGTAACCTTTGCTCCTCCATCTTTGGCTGAAGAGCCATATGCTGAACATGTTTGGTTGTCTTTAACAAAAACAAGAGTTTGGACATCACATTAACAAGAAAACTCATCACTGTGCCTCTCACATATTTAAAGGGATAAGCCAACATTTTTTTTGTTTTCATGACTCACTCCTAAGTCCCTGACAAGCAGATAGACTCCATTCTTTAGACTGTGTGTGCAGTAACGAGGAAGAGAGGCAGAGCTCACCAAGCACTAATTAGCTTAGCTCAAACACTGGGAGTAAATGGGTAGTGTTAGCCTGCTAGTCCTGTGTGCTTGTTGTGATTGGGTTTTTTTTTTGTTTTGTTTTTTTTCATTAAATCTTTTTTATTTATTTTCAAGATATTGTGCATAGTGCAAGGATGTGCATCAGTTACAGACAAGTTGAATGTACAGGTATCTGTTAACATCTAGCACGTAAATAAAGGAGTTGTATTATAATCAAGAAAAAAATAGAATTAAAAAATAAATAAATAAATAAATAATAATTATTATTATTATTATAATAAAATAAGACATAGATAAGGAAACATAGAAAATCAAAAGTAACAAAGAGAAAAAAATGAAATAAATGAGTCCCCAGTCACTGCCAGCAAGCTCATGGACATGTGACTTGTTTTTTTAATGTGTTTTATTATGTTATCTATTTTTAGACTAAGACTTTGTGTAATTTTCAGAAGAAATACGAATGAAACCATCGCAGACATGCCTCTAAGTAGATCAACAAAAAAAAGCACGGCCCGTTGGTTTAGTTCGTAAATATTTCTTAAAATGAAACACTGTGTTTGAGTTAGTGAAGAGTTTATCTGATGACTGTAGGCAGAGACAGGATAATACTACCCATTGACTCTCAGTGTTCGAGCTAAGCTAAGTAGCGATGGATGAGCTCTGCCCATCTCTTCCTTGTTACTTCAGATAATGTTGAAAGAATGGAGTCCATCTGCTTGTCAAAGACTCTGGAGTTTTCATGTCTGGAGTGAGACATGAAAACAGAAATGTTGGCGTGTCCCTTTAATACAAACATGTTTAATGCTCACCCTGGCTCTTGTGCTCCTCAGTGGAGTTCCGGTCATTCCTGGTGGTCTGGACCGTATTGAGGATCTTTTGAAGCTGCTCATTGGTCAGACAAACCAACCCTTCCTTCAGTCCTGTGCCATCCTTGGCTGGTGTTTCCCTCTTTTTGGCACCAGCTCGGGCCCCGCTGCTCTGAGGCCGTCCTGCTCTCCCATTGGCTCTCGGAGCTCCAGTAGCAGGGACGTGTTTTTGTCTCTCTGATTTCAGCTTCACAAACAGAGCAAATAAACGAGCTGTCAGAGGAGGAAGACTAGGGATGGGAATCGAAAACCAATTCCAGTTGAGAATCATTAACAGCTCTATCAAAGAATCAATATCATGAGTCTTTTTGCTAATCAACTCCCTTATCAATTCCTTCCACTGACTGGCCTAATTTTTTACAAAAGGCTTAAGTGAGTGGAAACACCAGCAACTTGCAGAAGCAGTTATCTATGCTGTGACGTGTGTTTGACATTGTTGACACTGAAAATCTACAGACCAACATTTTTGGAATCATTAAAGAATTGGATCTTGTCAATAGCACTGGTCACTCCAGCGGCCTCACCTTAGGTAGAGCTCTGACGGTGCTCCCCGTGGTGCTCTTCCCTGCAGTGATGGTGGTGTTGGAGGTGATGGCTGCTCCTCCCGTCCTGCTCTTGTCTCCCTGTGCCGCTCGCTGCCTCCCTGCGAGCTGCCGCGTGGCTGGACCCTCCTCCTTCTGCACCTCCTCCACACAGGTCGGCTGTCTGGAGCTCAGGATATTAGACACTCTCGGCCTGCCAGGGAGCTGCAGATTCAATTAGATAAATCAGATGACAAAAATATACTTATTTAAAGATAACATCGAGGTAATTCTCCCCTTTCAGTCCAACATAAACAAACATCTCTGACTGCAACATGGAACCAAACGTTAGTAGGCAGACAGTCGGGGTGTATTCACGATTCTTACCTTTGCTGGATTCTTCTCAACACCTGCAAGGCGAGAAAATGGAGCAATGAGCAGCCTGAAATCTTACCCAAAACATAAAACCTTACTAAAATCTTACTAACACATGCACTGCATTAAACCCAAGTCTGAACATCACTATTGAGTATTAACCAAATCATGTTAGTTGGTTATTCCAGCTCTATATTCCTTTTTACTGAACATTCTTAATGTGAAATGCATAGATCTGAAAGGTTACTTCTTCAAAAAACAAGATTACTGATTTGCTTAATTTCCTTTTATTTTCTTTTTTTTGAAGCATAACAATGTCACTTAACAGAGCTGTTTTGTGCCTTAGGTATTTAAAAAAATGAAAATTAAAGTTAAAAAAAGACACTCAATTTCCCCTTACAAAAACAACTACATAAACAACACAACATAAAAGCAATAACATTCAGTTAAAACTTCATAATTACTGAATCAAAACACACAAAAGAACATAATTACAGCTAATAGGCAACTCTGAAAATAAAATGATTACTTATTGAATTTATAAAATTTTTATCTTATGTACCTCAACTATACAAAAACTCATAAAAACAATAATACAGCGTCTCTGTGTGTATTCTACTCTCTCTCCTGCTCTGAGTTCGCCAGTCTGAGCCAATTAACACACCAGAAGGACGTTCAATATCTTTCACTCGTCCATCTTTGCAACAGTAAACAGAAAGTGTTTGAGGAGAGCTACAGCTTTCAAAAGCAAATTCAAGCCAATCAGATAATGGAGCAGGCAAGTGCTACTGCCACAGTGTAAAGAACCAATATGAACCACTTCACAGAGCAAACTCTTGCCAAAACATGGAGCAAAAATATCCTTAATATAGAGAAACTCTTTGAGTGGTTTTGTCCTTGATTTATAACAGAGCTTGGCAAGATGGATCAGCCTGATTACAGACACTAAATCGGGCTGATCAAGTTGCACTGCAAGTTTATGAGCCACTGGGCTTTAACTGTGGATGAAACAATGGACAATGGTAACTTACAGTAACACAAAGAGATGTGTGACACTCACTCAAGGGCAAATAAAACTCAAAAAGCAGAATATGGTCTCTATAAAAGCCAGATGTCAAAGCCAAATGTCTCACCGTGACTGAGCAGAATCAACCTGGGTTTTCCATTTTCAAGTTCAAACAGCAGACCATCTCTGTTGAGAAACAGATTTGATTATAAAATCACCAAAAATACTACTAATAATAATTAACTACTATAACTCACATGCAACCATGAAAAGTGAAACTGCTTTTTGCTCCGTAGTCATGCTTTAGCTAAAATATTATTTAAAAATGTGAAGTGGAGTTGGAGCTTTTCGTCCGTCAGCATTTGGGGCATTTATTTATGGTTATGAAACAACTTTAGAGGAGCTGCTCAATTATGGCAAAAATCAAAATTAAATACTGTGACACAAAAAGGAAACATTAAACATGCACCAAATTCTTGCATAAAATATATATGTACTCTAGGCTATCATTTTAAACTTAAAGGACTGGAAATGCATAGAAATGTCCATGTTAAAAACACAAATATCTCAAAGTAATGCTAATAACAATAATGATACTAATGGAAAAAGAAACAACAGTTCAGCATGTCCTGTGGCAGAGTGATCTTTAATTCTGATTACTCCATTTTTCATGACTGTTTAAGGCGGTGATTGTATTTGAGATTAAAACTCATTAAGTGCCCAGCTCTCTAAAAAGTGATATATTATAATAAGGGGTTCAGAAGATCACTTGTGTGTTAACTTCCACACTCGGTTCACCTCCTGGTTTCTCCACACTACCTTAATTAGTGGTTGGCTGCTCCTGTTCCTGATCAGTTTGATTCAGCTCACCTGCTCGCTGGTTATTTAAAGCCTGCGCTCCCTTCATTCACTCTTTGGTGCACGTGAAGCAGCAGGGTGAGGTGGTTCCTTCTCCTTTTGTTTTTCATGTTGATTTATAATAAATTATCTTTATTTGCAGAGATATTTACATTCTAATATCCCTCTTCTTGTTTTCCAGATTATTACACCCCATGTGCATTTTTATTATCCATGTTTTACCCTTTAAGTCATCCCAATTCAGAGGAAATAAATAACTTTAGTTAGACCTCCTGAAGTCTCTGCTGAAACATTCTGACCGGATGATGATGATCACTTTCCACTGAACCAACTCCTGCAGTAACCCACCTCAACCCATCAGACTTCACAATTCAACCTTGTTTTAACAAAAGGACGTCATAACATTTTAAACATCGTTAGACCTGTCTGATGATTTAATCTAAAGATGTGTACAAACACCTGTCATGAAACATGTTTTAAGCTCAAACTATTCCTTCACTAAACTGGCACAAGCAAATTCAGAGCCTATAATCAGCCTTCAAAACCCCTAACTGCATCGACAGTGAGAGCAGAGCCTTGACCCTGCACAATATTTAACCACAAAAGTAATTTGTTCTGGCAGCATGGTTGTATGAAGGTTGCTTCTCCCCTCTCCTTGCAGTCCAGCTTCCTCCCACAGACCAAAAACATGCTCATTAGGTTGACTGGTGACTCTAAATTACACTTTGGTATGAGTGTGAATGTTTGGTCTCTCAATGTGGCCCTGCGATTGGCTGTTGAAGGGTCTCTCACCCCTTGTCAGTTGTGTTAGGTTCTGGTCTGTGACCTTAAAAGGCATAAGCTGTGTATTTAAAGGGCAGAGTTGCTATTTAACTGTTGCATTACAAGTTTGGAAAGGCACATTGATAATTTAATAAAAACTTAAAATCCATCAATCAACACTGCCAGGTGCTTTGAGGAGAGGCAGGGTACACCCTTAACAGGTTGCCAGCCAATTACAGGGCTACATAGAGAGATGGACAGCCATTCATCCTCACAATCATACAGGCAACTACATCTGACAAAAGGATTGAACAAGTGATCATCTTTCTGTGATGCACTTGCACCACTTGCTGAGCCACTGTTGTCCAAAGCACTAAGTTGCTTCTCCAATTATAAAATATTTATAAATCAGAAAATGTAGTTCCAAAACTGATTCATGATCAAGACTCTTTTAAAATGAATCAGAAACTACAGAATCATGTCATCATTACTGAGGTCTGAGCTCAAAAATGGATGTGTAAAAAAAATGTTTTCTACATGTTGAGAGCTGTATTAACAGATTCTGCAGAAATGATTAAGGTCCCAAATGTTGACAGCAGCTATTAAATAAACCTTGGGACATACTGTTCATGATGTAGTCCAAAAGATGGCAGTAGAAGCCAAACTATAGGGTGCAGCATATGCTCCAGAGTTTAAGTAACATTAAATTAAGCTTCCTGCTTCACTCTGTTATTTCTCACACTGTTTTAACAAAAAGTGTAAGTAGTGAATAGCTTAATTAAACTGCAGTATGTTTTCGGTTTACTCAATGATATACTCAGTTTGGTGTTCATGTGTTTTGTTTTGACTTTTCTAAGTTTTTTAATTAAATTGAACCTCATTTATTTTGAATGTATCCAAAGAATGATTAAAGAAGTAGACTATAGTGTAGTCGTAACATACAATGTATTTAAATAGAAGAGGGAAGGAAGGAAAACTTAGCGAGTCCTGCCCCTTCTCCACAGGTTAAACATAATGCTTCAGTGTTTTCCAAAAGAATTTCCACCTAATAATTCAGATATCTAACAAAGCAAAGTAGTCATCCTTCTCTTCAGAGTGATACCTCCCATTTTATCTACATATCTACTGAAAATTATACTTTTAAACAGTATTTTGAATTTCATTAGGTTTCAGCATTGCTGTTGAACCCATTCCATTATTAAACACCACGCAGTGAAACACAAGTTTTTCATTTTGTTGTGTTACCTAAGAATTTTAAAATTCAAATTTCTCCTTAACCCTTTCACGCATGGTGTCCACTACAGTAGACGGATATTTAGAATTATTTTATACCCTTTAGGCTGCACTACCATGTTCAATTACCAAATAAATTCCCAAACCCTCAGTTTAAGTTTCATAAAAATATTTTAACACATTTTTATCATCATGAATTCAAAACAGTCGACAAAGGGCAGATTGGATACCATGCCTTTATTCAGATTTCACATAATTTTGTATTTTTTTATTTTAAATGTTGGTGTAAGTCAAGTTAATACACTGTAAAATCCAATTAGTTATCATTACTTACAAAAAGCATGCAAACCGGTTGCACTTAAAAAAACAAGTGCAGACAACTAGTTAATTTTAGTTGTATTAACTAGCACTTCCTTTGTAGAGTACACTTACAAATGAGTTTAAGCAACTGAAACAATCAAATAGAGTGTACTTGATATCTTGCAAACTTCAGGCCCCTGTCTACCCCGGGAATCAAACCAGGTACCCTCTTGCTGTTAGGTACATGCACTACCTTCTGTGCCACCATACCACCATGCAAACTCCACTCCAAAAATCGGAGTGGTTCAAAAACCACACGAGTGAGCTTAGCTATTGCGAGTGAGCTTAACTAAAAAAAAAAGTAATCTTCACTTAGAAAAATAAGTATTTTGCATTTTTACACATGCAAATGATTTTTACTTAATAAACACTAGTCATAAAGGCATATTTTTGTTAACATAGTAAAGCTAACTCATGTTTGCAAGTCAAGGCAGCTATTAGATTTTACAGTGTAGCATGATTAAACAGCAATAATACATATACTTTAGATTTTGCTTTTTCTTTTGTTTGCACCTGATAAATGTTTGACAGGCGTGTTTGTGGATTTTTATTTATACTGCTGATGCATGGTGTCCACTGTAGTGGATGTATAACGCCCTCGAAATATAACATTGGAAAAATGAAAATTATTTTTTACTTACTTGAAAGTATTCCTTTGCAATTTATTGATTCATGCATGAAAGGGTTAAATTATAATCCTTATGTCGATGTCTAAACGGCTTTTTTTTTTCCAACATTCTTTTTTGAGTTTTTGGCACATAGTTACCAGAAATTCACCATTCGTTACAATGAATGCGTGCATTTTCACATTGGCAAATCATAACAATATGAGAATAAAGGTAAACGTATCTACAAACATACATAATTGTAGACATATACGTATATAACCCCCCTCCCCCCAAAAAGGGGCCATATCTACATAAAGTTTTTCAAAGAGAAAGAAACAGAAAATAAATAAATAAATAAAATAATAGAATACTTAAAATATTTAGAAAAAAGGAAAAGAAAATAAGCTAATTATAATAATTACAAATAAAAATGATGATAAGATATATAAAAAAGTAATAAAATAAGTAATAATACATAGTAATAATAAAAATAATAATCATAATAATGATAATAAACTAAGCATTGAGAATATAATAATGATAATGATACTAATAAAAAATAAGAAAGTAAGAGGCCAGAAGAGGGAGTGCACATACTGCTATCTAGCAAATCAGACATTGGTATTTCTTTAAAAAGTGCTTATTTGGAAAATGAACAAGAAAAAATTAGAAGCTTACTAAACGGCTTTTTAACATCAAGATGAAGGAGGAAAAAAAACTGCTCGTGCTAGAAGAGATTTCAAGAAAATTCAGACAGATTTTAAGATGGCAGAAATTGCTTGAGAGATGCAAAAGGGTCTGACTGTTTATAATTTATATAAATCACGTTTTTAACAGTGGTCTCAGTATTGGCAGACGTCTCTTATCGTGAGGTTGCTTATAGCTTAATTCATTCGCCTCCTTCTGGCTGCTTATTAAGAGAAGCTGGCTTGGTTGATGTTATTTTCTTTTGTCAAAAATTAAATCGTGTTGTGGATATGTTGTGTATTAAATAAGTATTTGCCAATTTGAGCCTGATCAATACCAGCGAACCTCTGCTACAGCTTCTATATGAGCAAATAAGGGGGAAATCATTTTCACAGAGCTTTTGTTCTTCTCCTTTGAAGCAGACTATGAATAAAACTCCACTCATGTCAGTGCGACACATACGGTCAAATGTTAGCTTAGCCTAGCTACTGGTCACCCGAGACAAACACTCACCCGAGGTTCATGTCGGCAGAGAAGATTCCCGAAGCCTCCACACGTTAACGGAAACCCGTTTAGAAACCTAACGGACGGTTAAAACATAATTAACTGTGAAATATGACAGGCTTACGTCCGCCTCTGGACTGACCGCACTGTCAGCCACATCAGTTCCTGGTCGTTAACTTGTGTACGCTGGTTGCTGACAACGACGAAGAACGACTTCCCTGATTGGCTCTTTCATTTTCACTGTAACATCAACAGCCAATCAGAGGTCTATAATGTGCACGTCGTCACTGACGTTTGCGTCCGACTATGTTGCGTTCAAGTGAACTGGGAATTTATTCAAAAAAAATTGTCTCACGAGTGAAGATGTAAACTTTGGTATCTTTTTAGACGAACGGAACAAGATTATTTCAATTAATTTCGTCTCATGGCTCTTGTAGTTCTATAGATCTGAATGGAAAATATTTGACTTTCATAGTGGAGATATCATGTTTTGACTGAGCCATATTAATAACATATTTCCAATTTCCAAATAAACCACAAACGTCTCTTTAATTTAACAAAAATTGGGGCTGGGCATAAATCACAATAAATTTGAACTTTATTTGTATGTTTTTTTAAGCCAAAAATTTCATTCAAGAAGGAAAATGATGCCGTTTTATTTTTATTGTTTGTGTTTGATGTATGTTATTCATATTTTGATGTAGCAGGATAAGTACAGGTAAAGACATGCCTTACACAAACATGACCTTGTCTTGCATAATTTAACATTTTCACCATTTATTTAATTATATGCAGAATATACACCTGAGTGCGTAACATCCTGGAGTGAATAGATCTTTCTTTCTTTCTTTCTTTCTTTCTTTCTTTCTTTCTTTCTTTCTTTCTTTCTTTCTTTCTTTCTTTCTTTCTTTCTTTCTTTCTTTCTTTCTTTCTTTCTATCCCATGTGAGTACAAACATAGTTATGTCAACACAGCAATCAGTTTGAGAGGGAACAGAATGATTCAAAGACCTTATCTGATCTTGCCCCTTCCTTCTACAAATCAGACCAAATACTGAAAGAAATTATAATTCAATACCAGCTGTCATTTTTCATGGAAATAATATTAAGGCATGGGTTATAGCCATATTTGACTAACTACAGTAAATCTTTTTAGAAAAATAAATCTCTGCAAGCACAAACCCATTCTTCATATAAACCTCCAAAAGAACAAGCAAAACACAATAATAGGTACTATAAAAATATAATGTATGTATAAAGTATACACAAATATTTAAATGTACACTACTGTATTCATAATCATCCATCTGATGTCAGATATACAATAAGCTTCTCTGCTGTATATCTATACTGAAACTTATTTTTTGTGATTAAATGTAACTATTTGCATATGTTGATCATCAGTATTCATATAATACTTAAAACAACTTGTATGCTAGCAAATTGTTTTGGTATCAAACCATGTTTTCGTTAGTGTCTGTTGTTTAATTTAAATATTGCATGTTGTTGCAATATTTCTAAAATGACATCCAAATACTATAATCTGATTATGATGAATTTTAAGGACTCTGCAACAGATAGATTGAATGCCTGGAGAAAGCATATACAGGAAGACATAGATGAAACAGAATGGAACGAGGCCTGTCTGAAAGCCCAAAAACAAACCATAAACACACGACTTAAATTATTACAATATAAATGGTTAACAAGGATTTATGTAACCCCTGAAGAACTCCATCATATGTCAAGCTACATTCCGGATACATGTGCTAAGTGCCACGATAGTAAAGGAACTCTTATTCACTGTCTTTGGGAGTGTTCAAAGATACAGAGATTCTGGAACGATATAATTAACTGTATGTCTGAAGTATTTAAAATGAAGATTCCTTTATGTGCCAAACTTTGTGTGCTTGGAATATATCCCAAAGACTTTGTATCTACAAAGAAACAAATTAAAGTGTTGGACTTTGGATTATTGCATGCAAGGAGAGCTATTGCATTGAATTGGAAGTGCATGGAAGGTCCATCTGTAAAACAATGGATAAAAGAACTGTCAGAATGCATCGGATTGGAAAGATTGACTTATATAACCAAAGGGAAACTGGAGGAATTTGTACTTTTGTGGGAGCCATATATGTACATTATATCTAGAAATAGAAAATAGGGATATGATATTTAAATTATCAATGTTGTATTTTTATTTTTAATATTTTTACTGTTATAGTTTAGTCTTGTCCTTCTGTACACATATGTATGAGAGTAGATGTGTATATATGTGTATGCATATAGGTTTATATATATGTATATATATATATATATATATATATATATATATATATATATATATATATATATATATATATATATATATATATATATATATATATATATATATATATATATATATATATATATATATATATATAGATATATATATATATATATATATGTATATATATATATGTATATGTATATATGTATATATTTGTATATATGTATATATGTATATATATGTATGTATATATATATATGTGTGTATATATGTGTATATGTATGTATATATATACATATATACATATATGTATATATATATGTATATATGTATATATATGTGTGTGTGTGTGTGTGTGTGTGTGTGCGTATACTTGTATGTTTGTAAGAATATATGTATTTATGTGTTACTGAGGTACGTGTATGTGTGTACATTCAAGCGTATGTATGCGGACAGGTGTTTATGCACATGTATTTAGGTCATGTGGTGCAAATCTACTTAGTATGAATGTGTGAGTGTGTGGATGTTTGTATTTTGATACGTGTTCTTTATAGTAAATACAAATGACATCCAGGCTGTTCCAGGGTTTGATACCATGAACATAAATGCACATACTAATATAATATGTTCAATATAGTTTAATAATATACAAGAAAAGTATTTTAAAATCTATATAAAAAAGTGTTTCTATCATCAAATTAATTTAAAATGTGTATCTGTTGTACCTGTCTGATTCTTTGAGATTAGAAGGCTTTAACACATCACTGAAGGGCATGGTGCATTTACTTCTTTGTTTAATTTTAGATTTATGATGCAATATGTCTTTATGACAAAACTAGAGAGCATTCATAAAGCAAGAACCTCTGCCAAGGTACCACACATTTTGCTGCTAGATTTATAAGCAATAGTACCATGATAAAGTTACCATTAAGCTACCACTATCATGTTCTTATCCTTTTTAGTTTGACAGTTATTGCTAATAGCGGTTATCTGCATCACCATGAAAATCTAACCATATTTAAAATTAGATTTTCAGAAAATTTCAGCAAAATCTGTCCATTAGTTTTTGCCATATCTTGCTAACAAGCACATATGCTGGCAAAAGCATAACCTCTTTGTCAGAAGTAAAAATACACATATATGCATATATACATGTATAAGGACAAAGAACAAATTTACAGATGATCAGATGACACCATGCATCAGTGGCATAAGTAGTAACTTAGGGGAACTGAGTAAAGATTCACAAACACATGTTTGAGTAAATAAAAGAAAAAAGAAAATCTGAAGTATATGTATTGTTGCTGTTAAACTATTTAGTTGTGAATTACACCAAAATTTTAAAATAAAAAAATACAAAAAGATGTGAAGTCTGAGTCAAGGCATAATACTCAATTTGCCCTTCACTGGCTATTTTGGATTGATGATGCAGTATCTTGATATGGTAAAAATGTGCAGAGATAATGTTTTTATGAAACATAAGACAAGGGTTTGGGAATTTACCACCTGGTAGTTGGACATGGTACTGCAAGCTAAAGGTTATAAAATGTATAAGAAATATCTGGCTACTGTAGTGGACATCATGCATGAAAGGATTAATACTGTCTAAAAATGCCTCCTTACATGAAAATATTATTCTTTAATACATAACCTAGTGATGAATTAGCTTTTTCCTGATTGTGGTCTTACTGTAAGAAGTTTTTTCAAGTAATTATTATGCCTGGCATCTTTTTAAAATACCTATATATTGCCCAACCCTAGCATGCATGTACCGAGGCCTCCTGGTGCTCTGATTTTAGGGCGAGGTTTCTTGGTTTTTGGAGAAGAGCCTCGTCGGACAGAGGAGGTAAATTAGGGCGGCGGTCCCCGCTCCGGCCTGTAGGTGGCGCCACACAGCCGCCGCACTCATACAAACCAACGGGCTGCGTTAGCTTCACTGTAATGACGTTAGCTTGGATGTTTTTTTTCCTCCGTTAACGAGTTTGGATACCGGGGACCGACATCCATGAACCAGTCCGGGCTCTGAAGCACAGCCACCGTGACCTCCACGCAGTCCCGCCCGTGTCCCTCCGCCCCCCTCACGGTAGGTAGTCGCTGCGGCAGCTCGGTGCCTCTCACCGGGGAGACTGCGTAACGTCAACCGTGATGTTAGCCGTTAGCTCGCGTTAGCATGCCAGGCTACTTAAACGGCAGTTGGCGTCAACGCAGCGTATGTGTGTAAAGATACCAGCAGGTAAAGCGAATTATTAAGCTTTGTGTCATTTATTAGTGGGAGCTTCACTTTTATTTTAATCTTATTTAATACGAATACAGCTGTCTTGGCTAGCTAGCGTGCTGTCAGGCTAAGGTCAAGAAGCTGGCCAGTGTGACAGCTAACGCTAACTAATATGGTACCGGAGTGTATAAACGTGCTGAGGCAGCGAGCCACGGAGCTACAACAACAACAACACTGCTGATGCTTGGATGGGGCTGCTGCTGCTTTTGTTTGGAGCCTTCTGAAACTTTAATAAACCATAATAAAGCGAGTTCGGTGGAAAATAGTTCTGCTTCAAAGGTAGATGGATGGGCTCTTCAGTAGACCGTTAATCCATAATTAAATGAAGTTATATCAGGGATGCACGATACTATCGGACCAATATCGATATCAGCAGATGCCTATAATGTGAATATTGGTCTATATTATATTAATATTTGGCTATTCGAGCTTGCATTAAAATTCCCAAATATTCAGACAACCAATAAATCAATCAACTTTCTTTTAAATATCGTTACCTCTGACATTTGTGGATAAGCTAACATAACATCCAGTGCAGTAAACAGACAAATGCAGTCTACTGTCATACAGTGCTGTCATATTGTAAATATCGTTAATATTAATACTGTGAATTAATCGGCCTTCTTCATATTCTTTATTTATTTGTCCTTCTTAATGAAGTTTTTATAACTTACAGGTTCATTATGTTGGAACCTGCTTTCTCACTTTTTACAGATTTTTTTTTATGCTGCCATCTATTTAACCGTCTCATATCTATTTTAGTGCCTTTTTTTTATATTTCTACTGCATACTGTGTATAAGAGCAACTGAAACAACTGAATTTCCTCTAGGGGTTAATTAAGTATTTCTGATTCTGTTGTGTAAAGCACGCTTTATATAAATGCAGTTGCAGTTCAAAGTGCTTCACGTAGAGCCAGAAAAATAATTGACTAAACATATATTTAGATGGATGGATAGATATACATATAGACAGAGATAATCATGTTATTTCTAACAACCGCCCAGCAAATAAACTTCTAAGTAGTATTCCACTGTTCTAATAACAGAAGATAGGATGCCAAGAGGATTTGGAGACTAATGCACACTGGAAAAACTAAAGTGAAAGAAGTAATGGAATTAAGATGACTGACAAAACATTAAGGAAAACAAACAAGAGAAAATGCAGAGCAATTAAACCAAGAATCGTCAGGCAAAAGTGAATAAAATTTAAAAAAATGTATCCTAAACAGGCAGTTCATGTTACAGCTACCAAAGCTTGTAGCTGATGATTAATTTAAAAAAAAGAAAAAAAAGTACCCACAATTAAGACATTCATGCCCTCCCATTTTCATGTCAGTGGCAGGTTCAGCAGGACAGCAGGGTCACCCATGAACTAAAGCTTCATAATTTATCATTGGTAAAAAGCACGCAATGACTTATGTGAACAGAAGTAATACAAACATAAACCAAAGACCAGCACTTAAAAATCCAATAGCTGAAGGAGTAAAAGAGTGAGCAAACTAATTTGTTCTCCTTGGCAGGATAGGCCGTTAAACTGGCCGTGACATTGTCATTATGTACAATATACTGCCCTCAAAATGTACTTACCTCATCAGCATGCAGTGCCCACTTTTGTGACTCCAAAGTGTTATTTGTAAAAGGAACACAATTTTACCAACAAATAATTTGTTTAAAATTTAAATGTATTTTGTAGTTTGGAAGTCAAAGGGTTCAAATGTCTCAGTTCAGTTTGTGTCGTACTGTGTTCATTCCTCTATAAAACACTGGTGTTGTTGAATAAATGTACTTTTTTAATGCTTCTGCACTTTTAAAACAGCCAATTCCTCATTTTTTTTGTGGATTGAATTTTCACCAGCTGCCCAGCTCTTCTAACTGATGTTTCATTAATTTTTAATGGGTTCCGTGTTCAGCAAATAGATTTACTTTGCTTGATGTTTTGTTGAAGGGGTTTGTGGAGCAGAAGAATATGACACCTTTAACTAAACTGTTAGTTCACAGAAAAGTCAGAGGATAAACACCTACACTAACGTCATCAATATGGAGTTATCAGTGGTGAAAATGCTCGGTGCTAGTACAGATATTATTCTGACATGGCTAGTGTCAGATCAATATGATCAGAGGGATGTTGTAACCATCATTTCCTGTCTCTGTTGACATGTATAGCATTTTTGACTGTGCTTAAACTCTCCAGGGTCAAGGGGTGGGGGATTTGAGGTCACCATGGGGTTTATTTTATATAGTTTCCCATTTATTTAATATCTTGTGAACTAATTAGTACTGTTGTTTTTGTTGTTAGCCCATTTTCTTTTTCTCTTGTCTTTTTTTTAACAAGCAGAAATATAGTGAATCCACATATATATAAATCTCTACCTCATAAGTCATGTTTCCCACAAAAAAAGACAAAAAGAGATGCAAATAAAATAGAAAGATTGAAAAAATAAAACAGAAAACACACCATACTAAATCACAAAATAACATTGACACACAAACCAAAGTCTTAGGTTCTGCATTTGCTTTAGTAGCTAATACTGTCCAACAAATAAAAAACAAAACAGAGACTTAATCCAATCAGACCTAATTTGGTCATGTAGAAAGTTGGGAGAAATTAGGAATATCCAATAACCAATCACAGCTGCTTTTTTTGTGTGGAAAGGTTGGATGAGTTCAGAGGGACATCCAATCACAGCTACCTTAGCTTGGTGGTGGTGGGATAAGTCGTGGAGCGATCCAATCAGAGCTGCTCTCTTTATGAATTGATATATTCATGTAGAGCAGGTTCACTGTTTGTTGTCAGTTCTGGTATTGTAACTGAGATGCTCTGCCAGGTAGACTAAATAAAGGAGACTGTATATCACACAAAAGGAACATTTGTTTCTTTTCATTTAGACTTTCAAACTTTACTAACATTCAATAAAGGGTTATTAGATGTTTCATTTTATCCAAGTGTAAAACATGACTTCAGAAATTCAAGGAAACATACCTTACACTTTATACTTGATATTTTAGTCGACTAAATTTACAGCAGATTTCATCGACTAAAATGTTTTGAACTGTTTTCAACTAAAACTAGACACATACGTAACACACACATATTGTGATTTTCACCATAAATATTAGTCCTACCTTTATTTCATCCAAATATTTAGATTCTTTGACCATGAAAACATACCATTAGCAATTGGAATCATAATGATATCTATTTAGTTGAGTAGTTATTCACGAAATTGCATTTTTGTCATGGCGGTTTTCTTCTGGATCTAGCCTTAAAGTTTTTGAAGATACAACAAATCTGAATAACACTCCAGATTCCACAGTATCTTGGCTACATTTTGGCATTTGTTGTAAGTCTATGCCTTTATTTGTTCACTTGCTATGATGGAAATGCCAAGGATATCTAAATTTTTCTTTTTCTGGATTAGAGAATCTGGGACTTTGCCAGGATCCAGATCAGACTTTGATATTTTGTAGAACCTGTTGAAAACTTGTCCTGCGTTCTTTTTTCCAAATGCCCTGGCTATTTTTGGTGGAGTAGTATGCATAAATGGCAAAAATGATCCTATATCGCAATGTTAAAGAATTCTTAGAAAAAATTCCTGGATCCAGATGGTGATCTAGATCACTCCCAAAATGTAATCGTTTGTTTCTTGTCCCAATCCGAACATTTCCTGAAAATTAAATCGAAATCCATCCATGACTTTTTGAGTTATGTTGCCAACAAAGAAACAAATAAACAACAAAACAAACAGTCGTTAGTAATTTAAAACAATTTAGATGACTAAGTTATGACTAAAACTGAAAATATTTAGGCAAAAGACTTAAACTAAGTTAAAAATACACTGCATGGGAACTTTAAATAATCCATGAATTATTGTTTGTCAGGTTTTGTGAGTAAAGAGAGGAACATGTTGTGGTGTCGTCAGTCTCTGTGAACCACAGAGGATGATTCTTCAAACATGATCAGATCTGAATCAGCAGTCACGTCGAGTTTTGATCACAGCTTCTCCTCCAAACATGACTTGCGTGTGAGCATCAGTTTCTCATCAGTTGACTGACATGTCTTGAGTCTGTGTTGCGGTGGTAACGGCCCAGTCTTGTGTTTTGTGGTGAAAACGTCTCCCAGATGTTTGACATGTGTGGCGGAGGTGGTTGTTTTGATGTGAGCTGTTCCTCTCTCAGACTGTTGTTGATGGGACGGATTGTTCTCTCTGTGTGTCAGCAGCTGTTGAGCCCCGTCGGGGCACTCTGGCAGCAGCTGCGTCTGTGTTTTTGTGTTTCTCCCTCTCGTAGTTTTGTGAGATTTTGGAGCGACAGATGTGTTTGTCATTTCTGTCCCACAGCGCTGCATGATACAGACGCAGATCTCTTTTCCCCACTCCAGAAACTCCCTCTTTTTCTCTCTCATCCTTCTCCATAGTCATGTCTTTCACTGAAGCAACAAGAAAGTCAATAAATCAATTAATAATTTCTCTGCTAATTCATCCTCCACTGCTTTAATGGTTGATTTAGTGTCATTTTTAGGGACAAGGATGTTTTCCTCCCTGCTCGTAGGCCTGTGCTCAAAATATTGATACAGCAAAATATCATCATGCACTCCTTTGTGATACGTGTATCGATACGGATTCTACAGAATCGATACGGCCTTAATGTTTGAACAGTTGTTGTAAATACACTTTGGGTAATGTTAAAAATGGCACAGTTCAAAGTAGAAGTCAAACTACATGATAAAACACATGTTCCAAATTTAAACTGAGGTCTATGATCTTTGGGGACCTTAAATTAAAGTTCTTAAGTTGAAAAATTATTTAAAACTCATGCTTGTTCTTTTTCATCTTGTAATATAAACAAAAGTTGCTGTGAATTCTGTCAAAAGCACAGTCAGTGTTCACAATTAATGTGTATCGGGATACGTATCGTATCGTGGCCTCAGTATCGGGATACGTATCATATCGTGGGGTAGCTGGAAATACCCAGCCCTACCTGCTAGTTTCTGATAAAGGATGTTAAATTGAGATACAGTATTTATTTCACATGAATTTTAAATATGCAGATATTTACAGCATTTTTCAGTATCAAATAAATTACACTCAAACATTAAATCAATATAGGATGGACTTAAAAATATTTAGAAATAAATGTTTATGTTACCCTTTAGCATTGAATGATCTCCACTAGTTAAAGAAAGCAGTAGTGATAAAGTAAAGACAGAAATTGACTCGTGCAAACTTAAAAGTCTATTTTGTCAAAATATTTTTGTTTCCGTGCTAAACCAAACTACTAGCAACCAGAAACTCTCTTCTTTTCTCTCTAATCGTGCTTCCATATCCATGTCTTTCATTGAACCTACAAGAAAAAGTCAATCAAAGATGCTATGAGGAGTTTCTAAGTAATTACGAAAAAGTCTCACTTTTAGATATATGCCTGATCAAAATACAGACTTTAAGATAGCACCAAAATAGGTTATCTATAAATGCTATTCCTTAGCTTCGCGGTCGGGTTGGACAGGGCTGGACTGGCCTGGATACTCAACTTCGGGAAAAAGACAATTACAGCTAGAGCAAATTTTTATTATTTGGACACGTCTTAGAGCACCGGGCTGTAAGTAGGGTTATATAGCCGGCTACAAAACTACCATACTAAGTTTTCCAAATATTGTCACATCTTTTGGTGCGTTCCAGTTGTAGTCAGAAGTAGGAATTTCCGAGTTTCGAGTAGGAAACTGCAACTGGAACGCCCCCCTGAAGTCGGAATTTCCTACTGGTGAAACCTCGCCACCCCCGAGTTGACAATGGAAGATGGATGCCCCCAGTGTGAACAGTTATTTAGCTCCTGTAATAATCCATTTATTTGCACTTCTGACTGGGGTGTGTCGCTCTAGATCAGCTGTATACATAGTATTGTTAGACTTATATTTACAAAAATGCTGCCATAGTGATAATCACATTCTTCATGTGATATTTGTGAACAACGCAGGGCGTGCTAACAACAGCTAACAATAGCCTGGTAGATTGGCATGTTTTTTTCTGACTTCAACTGGAACGCTGATAAGTCGGAGATGATGTCACTCCCAGTTCTGAGGTTACTGGAATGCAGCATTACAACAGTTGCCGCGCGTGCTCATGGGTAGCAGAGTCTTAATGTAGCCGGAAATACATTCTCCTCATAGCACCTTTAATTAATTAACAATTTCTCAGCAAATTCATCCTCCACTTCTTAAATGGTTGATTTTGTGTCATTTTCAGGGACATGGATGTTTTCCTCCCCATTAGTTTCTTATAAAGGATGTGAAATTGGGATACAGTATTTATTTCACATTCATTTTAAATATGCCAATATTTACATTTTCAAGTATCAAAACCAGGATCAGAGATAACTGTCAATCATTTTTCGTTTGTATAGCGCAACTTCGTAACAAGTGTTTTCTTTAGACACTTTTCAATAGTGTCCATATCTCTATATATGTATATTTATAGATAGATAGAGAGATAGATAGATAGATAGATAGATAGATAGATAGATAGATAGATAGATAGATAGAGCTATATATTTTCTATGTTCCCATGCATACATTAAGAGATGCGTCCATCCAGGCAGAGACAAAGGGAGTGAAAATAAGAATTTATGATAGAGACAAACCCATGGACACCCAGATCATAAATCCGTCCTCATCACATTTATCTCTGCTGAATGTAGATTGAAACTGTAAATTCTGTGCTTAGCTTTGCTCCCAAGTGATGGGGATCCATAATCCATACATTTTTGGATTTTCTGCCACTCCTGTTATTCAACACTGTCCTGCATAAATGAATGCTTCTGCAAGTTGCAAGTTGACTGTTAACATGGTATGTCGAATAAAAACATGAAAACGTATAATTTTTCGTGCGGTATTCGTTTAGGCAGACTGTGTTTTATCTGGTGATGTGACTTTGATGAAGATCAGAACATATTTTATGACCAATTTAAGCAGAAATCCAAGTAATCCCAAAGGGTTCACATACTTTATCATGCAACTGTACATCTTCTTATCTACAGTAAATGGTGCTACTGGAATCTTAATTTTCCTGAGAGACTCTTCCAAAGGGATAGATGAATTTCTATCTAATCTAATGTGATCTAATTTTCAATTACTTCTAACTTTTTCCATAACAACGAATCTAAGTTTGTCTTTTCAAGCTTTGGTGGAAAAACATTAATATTATTCTATAATTATTTGGTCACTTTGCACCAAAAAATCCACACAAGAATCAAACTGCAGGCTGAAGCTGAAGAAATGATTAATAGGCTTTTAATTGTTACCTCCAGTTGTATTAGTAGTAATATTGCTACCTTACCACTTTATTAGTGTTTCTATTTACTCTTATATGTCCTTAGCTCTTTTCATTTCCTCCCTGATCCTCTTCATCTGTTCACTTTTATGACTTCCTCTTTCTCACTTTCACTTTCCTCTTCCTCCTGCTCGTTCCCTCATCCCTTGTTTCTCATTTCTTGGACCACTTTCTCTTTTTCTACAGTGAGTCACTAAGCGGTTACACCACGTTTTTATTGCTTATTGATTTTTTTTATTATTGAACTCAAACCTAGAACTGTAAATTCTCCTCTCTTCTTTCTTCAGATAAAATCATTCGCGATTATCCCAGAATCTGTGTCTGTTTGTGTCAGCAGTAGCACCTCCAGCCTTTATTTATTACCTTCTTGCACGGTTATGCTTCACTTCACTAATGCAACCACTCAGCATTAAGAAACACAAGCTGCTGACCTAAGACATGATGAAGATGATACTTAAGATGATGAAGATGAAGGAAATGATGATGACGTCTTGGCTTTTTTTCCCCCGATGACTGAAGTCTGGGATTTATCTTGAGCAGTGAATCTGACAGGCTGGAAAAGCACAAAGCCAGAGTAGATTGAGAACACTGCTATCAAGAAATCAAATCAGCACAAACAAACAACCAGAAAGCACAAACAAAAAAACAACACCTGAAAATCTGCAGTTAAAATAGGGCTGGAAAATATGGCAGAAAAAAAGATTGATTTGTTGCTTTTTGAAAGCAAACCAAACCTAGGGTCATTGAATTAAAAAGGTTGTGAAGAATGTGGTGCAGAAAGATGCAGCTGCCTGTCTTGACAGTTAAGTTCATTTGAAGGCCTGTTTTAAACCCTGTTGTGCTGTTATATTTTTTTTATTGGCTGCTACCTCAGCCTGGTCTTTTGTAAGAGATTATTGATCTCAATTGGACTTCCTAGTTTGTCACCACTGATGCCAGTTTTAAGAGTATCTTGTATAAATTTAACTTAAAAATAAAATTTGTAAGGGGTGTCCCAATCCAATATTGATATTTGATATCAGTCCGATATCAGCAAAAAAACAATTACTGGATTATATCTACCACCATCTAAAATCTCCGACATAAGCACTCTGATACAAGCAGTCCATTCTAATTTTTTATTTATTTAAATTAGGTGTAGAATATGCTTTAGTTTAAGTTAAACACAGTAGTTATTTTGCAATTCAAAATGTTTTTGTTTTTATTGGATTTATTGGGGTTCCTTTTCAGGGTGTTCTAATTTATTTTTCTTTTGTTTTATTCAATTGTACATATGCTTATGTTTAGGTTAAAATTTATTGAACCCATTGCTTAATAGTAAATGGCTCAGTTTTTCTCTTACCTACTATTAGGGCTGAAAAATAAATTGCAAATTAGATTAAATTGCAATATGGCTTGTTGCAATTTTCAAATCGCTGAAGGTTCAATATTTTAGCCCAAAATGTGTGGAACATTTTGGCATTGTGATGTGGTTTTTTGCAATTTCATGCCTATTTTTTTAACTCTATTCATACACTTTTTTCCCACTTTTGGACCATTTTTACCTTTTTTTAACCCCGTTTTTACAACTTTATGCCTATTTTGCCCCATTCATCTTTTTTGGCAACTGTCAGAATCATTTTTGGAATTTTTACATGGTTTTTGAGATTTAATTTCAAATTTAATTCCCAAATTTGCTGCCATAATTAATTTTCCTAAGCCACTTTTGGATTTTTTTTGCCAATTTTTCCCCGTTTTGTTTGCAATTTCATATGTATTTTGCACCTATTTATTAACCTTTTTCCGCTTTCATACCATTTTTACCCAGTTTTTACAATTTCATACGTATTTTGCTTCTGTTCGTCACTTCTCCGTGTTTTCTCAAATCTTTTATCCTTAAATTAATTTGATGTCATATTGGTTTTACTATAAAAAGATCTACTGCTTATGTTTGTTTAAGAATACATAAGATGAGGAACATTAAAACAATTGCAGAGTAAATCGCAATATTGGGGAAAAAAATCGCAATTAGCTTATTTTCTCAAATCGTTCAGCCCTACCTACTATTGCTGACTACTGTTCTCTGTTTGAGTAATCTCACCTGATCAAGCCTTTTCTTACACTACATATTTCAAAATAAGTATTAAAAGTCTGTATGATTCCTGCTGATATCGTATCGTATTGATGTCAGAATGGACCAATGCTCAAAGCTGCAATATCGGAGGTGAAAATGTTGTATCGGGACACCACTAAAATGTATTACATCAAATATGATGGGATTAAAAATATGTAGCTATAAATGTTTGTGCTACTCATTTGCTTTGAAACTCAACCAGTCAAAGAACGCATTAGTGATGAAGTCATAAAAATTGACACGTGCAAACCCAGAAGTCTATTTTGACAAAATATTTGTATTTTGTTTTTATATTTTTTTTTGTTAAAGCACACCATTAACAAGCAAAACTTCCATAAACAACATATTTGATTTTATAAATTCAGGTGATCTGCAGGAATAGAGGAAACCACCCTTTCATACTGCCCCCCTTTCTTTTTTTATGTATTTATAAATACATGTGCAATACATGTGGGTTTGCTGACATGCATGGGTATGTAAATATATGTAAAATTCTTCATTTTAGGGCTGGGCGATATGGCCTAGAAATAAAATCCCTAATTTTTTCCACAACACTCTATTTAAGATTTTAATCGATTTTTCCCTCCCTAAAAGAAACAAAACTACCAGTGACATAAAAATGAAACAAATCAAGTTTTGCCTTTATGTTGTCTAAATGTTTCCCTCTTAAAGTCAAAGCCTGGGTCATAAAGGTTGATTATGTAGTATAAACGTAAGCAGGTTTGTCTACATAAACACTAAAAGGCTGAGGTATTTTTACAGTATTAGCATGAAACTCTCTGATCAATATTTAATCTACTTAAATAACAAATACAAGCCTATAAAAGTGCTTGTGCAAACCCTAAAAGGTCGACAATCATGAAAATTGAATTTTTTTTTTCAAAAATTGCAACGACTTACAATTGGACTACGGCAAGAATAAAAATTTTAATTTTTTAAATCTTCTGCAGAAATTAATTCAAATTAATCAATGTAATCGATTTTTTGCCCAGCTCTATGTCATTTGTAATTATTCTTCTGTAATTATTTTCCCATTATGATACAGTCTGGTTGTTTTCTGCTGAGAGTTTAATATCATCACTCTGAAAGACTCAGTAATTTTTTTTTTCAGCTATGAACTGCCGCCCTTGTTTATTATATTTATGGTGATAATTCTAAATGCCAACATGTTCAGACTTCAGTGCGGTCTTTGCTTTTGAATGCCCACACTGCAGTGACAGTGACATTGAGTTTAACCTGCTCTGATCCTGCCGTCTACAGCTGTCTTTCCTTTTTAGAATAAACTTGATCTGTATGTCGTCCTATATGACATCAGGCTGGTGTGTTGATTTCCACACACTCCTCTCTGTGGCAGTATTTTAGGCTGCACGATGCCGATCAGTGAGCTGTTATCTGAATTAGAGCATCTCTAAATCTCGTACTCGGCGTCCTGGTCACATCAGTCCGTCCATTTCCTGTCTCTTGTCTGAGTCCAGCTCAAATAATCAAGAGGCTTAAGCACGTAGTCCACACCTCCTTCTCTGCCTCAGTGTCATCTTCCAGCTCTTTCTGGATGATCTCAAGGTGTTCGCAGGCCTGTGAGATAAACTGCATTAGTCATCCATTGTGTCTGTCTGTCTGTCTGCACGTACACACTGCAGCTAAATGTGGGTCCGTGTGTGGATGGATTAATCAGCCAGTTACATGGATGGCACATGGATGGTTGGACATAAACCATCTAATACATGCATGTTATGGAGAGATGTTACAGTAGGATAAAGCCTCATAATCAAACTGAATTTCCAGATTTTGATTCAGGCTGATTGTCACAGCAAAATAACTGTTACAAAGTCGTTTTAGTTATTTTAGGACTTGTTTTTTTTTTTTTAGTATTTTCACAAATTAAACCCAGAGACACTGTTTAAAGTAATGAAATATAATCATTTACTCCTCATGTGGTCCTCACACGCATCTTTAGACCTGAGGGCTGCACCTAATGTTAATGTCTTTAAAAACAAAACTCAAAACCGACCTTTTAGTCAAGCTTTTACCTGAATTACCTTTTGGTGTTTTATTTATTCTAATGACAGCTTACTTTAATCATTAATTTATCTTATTTTTTATTTTATTTTTTTTATCTTATCTATCTTTCCTTATTTTATTTTCTATTTTTTTTTTATTTCATTTGAAAAAAAAAATTTTTTTTTAATTTCTTTTTCTTATTTTATTTTATGATATATTTAATTTTACACTTCAACCTAACCTCAAGTGTTTTCTCATTTTTACCTTTTAGATGGCACTTCCTCAGTACGCACTGGGTACAGCAGTGTGCTTTATTATTGTCTTTTTATCAACACTGTGTATGGATTACAGTGTGGGTGGGTTTGGGTCATAATTCCTTTATTTTAATTCATCTGTCTGACCCATAACAGTCATGGGAAACGGCTCAGCCCTGTATTTTGGAGTTAGCTGGGAGTGTTCGAGCTCTTTTACCAACTTTCGAGGCTGCTTGCATCGCGCAATCATTGAAAATGAATGGCAGCCTGACGCAGAGGACGCACAGATCGCTTTTGGGTGTGAACACAGGGTCAGCCGGTTTCTCAGATGGCCGTGTGACATGTTGATATCGTTAAGGAGAACAGATGGATGCAGACTTACTAAACTATGCAAACAAATCTCGCCACACACAATTTGCTAATGTCACATCATGCTAGCGTTTTGTTTAAATGCATTATTATGATCTAATGTGGGAGAAATGCTGTTAAAAAGTAGCACTGACCCCATAAGCTTTTCCTATATCACTGTATCCCTGCACATTTTTTGCAGGAGCAGCAAACTGTGTGCTATCAACTGGTTGTGTGCAGTGTGACTGTGCGTTTAAGGGCATGATGATGTCTCAGTATTTCATGCTGATTTATTTGTTTTGTCAGTTTAGATGCCACAGCCTACTTTGGGCATTAAAGGTGGGGCTCATATTCCAGATTTTACAGTAAACTCTCCTGTCATATCAACCAGCTCTACTTGTAATTAACATTTTTGTTTGGAGTAGAACGAAACTGTTATTGTAACATGTTTTTTGTCATGATTTCACACCTAGAGTCACACTATGGGTGTCCCAATCCGATATTGATATCCGAAGAAAAAAACAAATGTGGTATTATGTCGACCTACATCTCTAATATATCCGATATAAGCACTCTGATACAAGCAGTCCATTCTAATTTATTTTTTATTTCTGTAATTCAGTTGTAGAATACGCTTATATTTTAGTTCAACAGTGGTCATTTTGCATATTTTTCATTTATTTCATTTAATTGTAATGTTTAAGGTTAAATGTATTCAGTTTTTCTCATACCTGTTATTGCTGACTACTGTTCTCTGTTTGAGTAATCTCACCTGATCAAGCCTTTTCTTACAGTCCATACAACAAAATAAGTATTGAAAGTCTGTTTGATTCCTGCTGATGTTGTATCGGATCGATATTGGCATCAGCCAGTACTCAAGGCTGCAATATTAGTATTGTATCAGAGGTGAAAAAGTCGGGACACAGTTGCAGAGTATCCCCACTAGAAGCTTGATTCAGCATTTCAGAACATTTAAGCTGCTATTGAAGCCTTCAGATCTCCATCCAAACCACCTTGTTTTGTCGTATAAACACGCAGAGTGAAAAGGATCAGAAGGGAGAGTAACAGCATTAGTATTCTGGACGTATTCAGAAGGTTTGGCTGGCGTGGATGCAGCAGTGACATTTAAAGACAGGAACAAAATAAGTGACGGAGTTTCACTCTCACTGCTTTTGTGGAAAGCTTAAACAGAGGGTTGGATTAAACCACAGAGGAGTGTCGGCTCCTCGAGGACAGGTATCCGAGTAATCAGGTCCTGAGTTTACAGTCCTCCCTCCTCTCTGTGTAAACAGACTTCTCTCTGTGAGTGTGAATGAAAAGCTATTTATGTGAGCAGCAGTAAGTCGGAGTGATTCTAAGCTCAGACACTGAAGTTGGCATGGCAGTCAGATTCACTTATGCAGTGTTAATTTTGACAGCACTTTTTAATTTATTTTTAGTCTTTTACCAAAAACATCTTTTAGTTTTACTCATAACTGAATCATGTAAATTGTATGAATTTTAGTCTAGTTTTACTCGATGAAATCTTCAGTAAATTTTGTCCACGAAAATATAAAGTGGAAAGTGTAAGGCATTTTTTATGTTTCCGTGAATTTCTGAAGTCATGTTTCACACTTGGATAAAATGAAACATCTAATAACCCTTTATTGAATGCTTGTCTATTTCTGTTTGTGGTGTCAAACTCTGGAACAGCCTGGACGTCACTTTAAAAATGTGCAATAATAGGCAAATATTTATTTGCACTATAGGCAAGTATTATTAAATTCATAGGAGTAATTGAAGGAGAATTTGTTACTGTTTAATACATTTTCAGCATGTATTTTAAAGGGCTGGGACGATTCACTTTTCTCCCGATTCGATTTATTGTGATTTTTTTCAGGTGCCGATTTGATTTCAATTGAGATTCTACGATATTGCCGATTTTTGCAGTCTTTAGTTAGTTTTTTAACACCAGCAAAAAAGATGAACAATGATGATGCCTCCAGACTATATCAGGAAAAATACACATCACATCTGAGTCAGTTTTTAGGATTTATTCAGCAATATATTTTAACTAGCTGTTTATACTCTCTCTTTTCAAAAGCCTGGATTGCATATAAAAGTCACTTATTAACCCTTTCGGCACCAGAGTTTTTTTCAAGAAAATACTCAATTTTGCTATCAAGATTTAAAAAGGCTATAGTTTCAAAGTGGTTAGTTTTCCCACTCATCATCATCACTGTAATTTACGGGCCGAGCATGAACCCCTCTGCTGCCTTCACTGTGCTTTTTACCCCGGCTTCTCCCTCGTCTGACCAGAGCTCCGCGGCCTTTCTCATTCCCACTAACACCGTCACTTTTTGCAGTGTTTTGAGCTTCCCTGCACCCCAGACCAGTCCCCTCCTCGACACTCACTGGCCCCGGAGAGGCAAAGCATCGGCCTCAGTATGTGCTGCTGGGGACTGTAATGGCGCGCGGACCCGCTCCCGCTGCGCGCACACGCGCCGGGCAGTTTGGTCCTCACTGGACAACTGACCGTCATCCTCAGAGAG
Organism: Scarus forsteni; assembly: GCA_036419115.1. Taxonomy (NCBI): domain Eukaryota; kingdom Metazoa; phylum Chordata; class Actinopteri; order Labriformes; family Labridae; genus Scarus; species Scarus forsteni. The sequence goes on along the minus strand of JAZDUH010000103.1, from coordinate 3,730,358 downwards.
TAAATATTCCTCAGATTCAGTCAGCCTGTACTTGACAAAGTACTTTCGGCATCGTGAGTACTCTTACTCACTCTATCACTCTGTGGCTGTGTCTCTCTCTCTGCTCCGCTCTACAGCCACACTTGCGCCCTCGGTCCGGTGTGTGTGTTTCAAAATAAATATACCCCAGAACTTTGAATAGAAACCTGTCACCTGCCCACTATCTGCTGGTGAAAAGTAGTAACACTGTTCAGCACTATTTTAACAGCTAACAGCTATGGCCTGTTTTATTCAGCAATGTTGCTTGCCGCAATTTTGCGACTTTAGCGCCTGAAGAGTTTTGGGGGGGAGGAATCGATTCTCGAACAAAAAAATCGATTTAAAATTCGGCAGACAAAAAATCGCGATACTTATGTGAATGGATTTTTTTTCTCCCTCTCCTAATATTTTAACACCGATCAAAATTAACATATGCAATTAATTATTGTAAAAAACATAAACTTTTGGTTAAGGGCAGATATTTTGCGGATAAGCTTATTGTTTGTATATGCTTAATTAGGAGATATATGATTATGAATACTAGAGTGTGCATTTAGTAAGTATTTTGTATGATTTGTAAGGAAGAGGCGGGGCTTATGCAGAACATATACAGATGTTGCCTTGACTACTTGTTGATTGTTCTCTTTTTTTAAGTTTGAGATGAATGCAAATAAATAATTAAATAAAATGAACAGTTTGAATGTCTAAATGAACAGAAACAAATTTTCCTTTTGAGTGAAATGCTGATATCATGTAGGATCGATATTGGTATCAGGTATCGGGACACCCCTAGAAAATATTGTGTTTGTTTCTTGTCTGATACGTTGTGATAAACAAGGACGTTGTGTTCAGTCAGCGTAGCCTTCAGCTCTCCTCTCAGCAGCTTCACCTGGCTGTAGTGATCAATGGGCTTTAAGTCCTGCTGATTCTTCTCACTACTAAACAACAACACTTCCACTGTCAGATATTCCTGGCTCTACTTAATTGGCTCTATCTGTGACTTACTGAAGGACAGAAGGATTCCCTCTCACACACTCTCGGTCAGAAATAGCAGCTTAATCAGTCTGAAGATGTCGTCGAGCTGCTGTGATCCTGCAGCTTTGTCCCACTGATGGCCCATGATGTAAGCCGTGCCCACACAGATCCTCTCTGCTGATTGGCCAACGGCTCGGGCTCATTCACCACACCTGGCAGGACACAGGGATGATTAGAGACCGGGTTGTTCATTAGTGTAGTTGTTTGTTCAGAAGTTTACTTCCTGTGCGTCATGTTTGGTCAGACAGACGGACAGACAGTGGCAGCTTTGATGCAGACGTAAAACGATGGAGTCAAGAAAAGTGTTCATGACAGTTGTGTTTACAAACTGGCCGAAATGGAGGGAGAGCTTGTATCTTAAAAAAGTTTCAAGTTGTCAAAATCTTAGATATCTCTAATAGAGCTGGGCGATATGGCCTTGAAATAAAATCCCCGATTTTTTTTCCACAACACTCGATTTACGATTTTAATCGATTTTTCCCTCCCTAAAAGAAACAAAACTCCCAGTGACATAAAAATGAAACAAATCAAGTTTTGCCTTTATGTTGTCTAAATGTTTCCCTCCTAAAGTCAAAGTCTGGGTCATAAAAGGTTGATTATGTAGTGTAAACGTAGGCAGGTTTGTCTACATTAACACTAAAAGGCTGAGGTATTTTTACAGTATTAGCATGAAACTCTCTGATCAATATTTAATCTACTTCAATAACAAATTCAACCCCTAAAAGTGCTTGTGCAAACCCTACAAGGCCGACCATCATGAAAATTGTATTTTTTTTTTCAAAAACTGCAACTACTTACAATTGGACTAAGGCAAGAAAAAAAATCTCGATTTTTAATTTTTTAAATCTTCTGCAGAAAATAATTCGATTTAATCGATTTCCCCCCCCAACTCTAATCTTTTTAGTATTTAATGTTTCAGAATGATGAAATTCTGTGTTCACTAGGGCTGGGTATCGATTCAGATTTTCTGGATCAATTCGATTCGATATCACCAGGTCTTAAATCGATTCAATTCACGATACAATAAGATATTTATTCAGTCTGGGATATCTCAGTTAAAATAATACTGTAAACTTAAAAAGTGACTTTTGACCTGGTGCATTATTTAAATTGTTTTTACATTAAGAAATTAAGCAAAGCAGCTACATTAATCTTATATTAATTCTATACATTAATGCGTATTCTGCATATTACTTGTTTTCTGTCCAACTCCTCTTTTCCTTTGTGCTTGGTAAATCCAAAATACGTGCATACGTCAGCCTTTAAACTCACCGGTGGTGCCCATATAGTGCTATTTGCTTCTGCCGTGTTTGTTTGATTACTTGCAGTAACATCTCACGAGATTTTGTTCAGTGGAAAGCAGCGCTAAACGCAGATCACGCAATACTAGCAGGGTTGATACCACAGGCTGCTTCTCTGCACATCCAATGAAGAAAAAACTACCCCAGTTAAAAGATCGATCTTTGGATTTTATGGATCAATTAAATTGATTTGACACTGACTCTGCAGGTCAACTGTTTTCATTCATCTGAAGAACTTTTTTAAAGGTGCTTAAGTGCAATTGTGTGTTTTAGAGCTACACGATTTTTGGACAAGATATAATTGTAATTTTTCTGGTAGATATTGCAATTGCAATTTGATACACTATTTCCTTCAAACTAAGCTTCAGTGCATATCCACTATATGGACAGAAATATTAAAAAACATGACAAAAAATTACATCACACCATCAAACATAGAAATCTATTACATTTAAGACAGGGATGATAACTAAGAAATGTGTTATTAACAATTATAATAACTTTATTTATATAGCATTTTTATAAACAGGTTTGCTTTGACAAACAGACAAGAACATACAGAGTGCAATACAAGAGCTTCTGCACAAAAGGAAATAAAAACAAAGAACAAAACAAATACCCCTATTAATAATATGAAACATAACATAAAAAATGTAAATAAAAGAAGAATTATTATTCATTCTTATGAACGAGAAACATGCATGTACACTCTGTTAAGTCCTTTCCCAAAAGTAGGTATTACAACCGAAGATTTAAAAGAGCATCTTTAACTGTCTTAACTTAAAAAATGAAGTGTAAAAATCATTAATTGTACCATGGAGGTTATGTTTTTGCCGGCATATGTTTGTGTGATTGTGTGTTTGTTTGTTAGCAACATTAAGGAAAAACTACTGGACAGATTCTGCTGAAATTTTAAGGAGATGTTGGTCATGGCCCAGCTTAAAAATGATCAGAGTTTGGTGGTGATCCAGTAAGTTGCTTTTAGTAAACGATCATTTTTGCTCATCAACTGTCTAACTAATGATGATATCAGCATGATTCTGAGTGCTGAGTGTGGGTTTTCAGGGTCATGAATCATATTATGATGGTAACTTATCATGGAACTATTGCTTATAGATGTAACAGCGATATGTGAGCTACCTTGGCAAATGTTTGTGCTCCAGAGTCCAGATGCTTTATACGACACAGGAGGCCAGAGGTGTAGTTCTGATTGAAACTCACTGAGAGGCCCAGCAGCAGCGCGTGGGCTGAAATGAGTTTGGAAATATTGGCATATTTGATAGCAGTATCACAACATTCCCATCTTTTTCTCATTTTGTGCCAATTTAGATCAGATAAAGATGAAGATGTCACCTTGTGTGAAGTACAGATTGCCCGTCGGTCTCGGTCAAAGTGTTGTTTGCACCTTCAGCGACTCCTCGTTCTTGGAGACAGAAGGATTGAAGAGAGATAAACCGAGAGGAGGGATTTGGGAGAGGGATGGAGCAAACAGAAGGAGTGTGAGTGTGCATGTGTGTGTTTGTGCAGAGACCAGGGGGGAGGCGAGCTGTCCTTGACTTTGACCTCCACCAGCCTATTCTCTGCATCACATAGGACGCTGCCCGCCGGACACATACACACCCGCACACACATAAGCACACACACCTGTTGTCTGTGTGCCAGGAATGCACCGCAGTCACTTATAGACCCTCCAACAGAGGTAGGACCACCGAATAGAGGTAATCAAACATCAGCTGTTCATATATGCTCTGATACATCCCTGTGTGTAAACGGGGGGATGTTCCCTGGAGGATCACTTCAAATCTGGCTAGCATAAGTCACATTTTGCAGACCAAAGTTAACAAAACACGAGGGCAGCAGGCCAAATGAAGGTCTCTTAATTTAGTGCTAGATCCAGGATCAGTGGGTGAACAGTGTGAGGTTGGTGTGCAAAGATAAGTGTGGATAGTAAGGCTGTCACTTTCCCCAAAATCAAACAAATGGTAGAGGTAATACACTGCTTGGCCAAAAAAAAAGTTCCCACCTGGATTTAACTCAGCAAGCAGGTATGAGCCTTCTATTGGATAATTACTGCATGGCTGATTATCTTTCAGCTGGTAACAAGTTATTTAACCCCAGCTGATGAAATGAGTAGCTTCTCATTTCTTAAACAACCATGTCAAAGACACATCCTGTGGTCGTGGAAAAGATGTTAGTCTGTTTAAGAAGGGTCAAATCATTGGCATCAAGCAGAGAAAACATCTAAGGAGACTGAAGAAACAACTAAAACTGGGTTAAGAACTGTCCAACACATTATTAAAAACTGGAAGGATAGTGGGGAACCATTGTCTTCAAGGAAGAAATGTGGTTAGAATAAAATCCTGAATGATGGTGATTGGTGAATCACTTAAACGTTTGGCCAAATCAAATCAAAGAAAAGCAACAGTAGGACTCAGGGGTGTGCTTAATAGTGAAAGTAAGAGCATTTCCACACACACAATGTGAAGGGAACTCAAGGGATTGGGACTGAACAGCTGTGTAGCCTTAAGAAAACCACTAATCAGTAAGGCTAAGCAGAAAAAAGGCTTCAGTTTGCTAAGGGGCATAAAGATTGGACTGTGGAGGACTGGAAGAAGGTCATGTGGTCTGATGAGTCCAGATCAACCCTATTCCAGAGTGACGGGAGCATCAGGGTAAGAAGAGAGGCAGGTGAAGTGATGCACCCATCTTGCTTAGTGCCTACTGTCCAAGCCTGTGGGGGCAGTGCTGTGATCTGGGACAAATCTGTGACATTGCAGAAGCTTATCCAAACATTGACGTAGTGAATGTGTGCTGTAATCAAAGCTAAAGGTGGTCCAACTAAATATTAAGAGTGTGACCTTGTTTTTTGGTGGCGCCTTTTGGCGAATGACAAAGATACTTAAATTGGCTTTAGTTTTGTGTCAGGCTCATTTAATCTAGAATTTTTGATTGTGTTGAGTTAAATTATATATGTCTTGGTATCATCCTTTTTGGAGCTTTATATGGTATTTGCAATTACTTTTTTTTTTTCCTCATTGAGCTGCATGACAGTATGCAACAGTGCAGCCCTCAGGCACTGACAAAAATATTTATGCGGCCGTCTTGGTAATCAAAGTTGCCCACTCCTGGCATATTGTATTTATTTCACTATATCAGGGTGCCTACACTCCTGGAAAACAAGAAGACAATTAACCAATTTTCCAGTCTTGGAAAACATTTGGCAATGAGAAAAAAAGTAAAATGTCCTGGAAAAGCTAAAAGAGTTCTGGAAAATGATTTATCCTCCTTCTGATTCTCTTGACTTTTTTAGTGAACGCAAACAGGTGTTATTAAGATGTACCAAGCTTCCAAGTCGTAGACCATAGCTTTAAGTGAATGGAAACATCAGCCACTTGCAGAAACAGTTATCTATGCTGTGACGTGCTTGACATTGTTGACACTGAAAATCTACAGGCCAACGTTTGTCCACATGGAAAATCTGCAGGAATCAATAAGGGAATCGTTAAAGAATTGGATCAGTTAGCAGGACCGTTAATAGCATTAGTATCAATAGAATCTTATCAATTCCCATCCCTTCTGTGATTAAGGGCAGTTTTTCACATTTTGACCCTGTTGGAAATACCTTGACAGAGGTTCGTTTTCTCAGAGCTCTTCTTGTTTATTTTATAAGTTTGATCGTTATTCATATTTGGTTGACTCGTGAACTTCAGACATCTCAGCATGAGTGTGTGTTTACATTTTCGAGTGTAAGAAGGACTGCTCTATGTCTGTTTATCTGTGTCGTAGAGTTCAGTGACATGTTTGGAGTCACAGATGATCAGGGTGATTTCACTGATCCACAAACAGCAGATGTGACTTCATGTTTACTGTTTGTCCCTAACTTTAGAAATCATTGCTCATGGGAAAAAGGGAAAGACGTTATGCTTTCTGCTAGCGTGCACATTTCCATTTGTGTGCGGTTGTGTGTGTGTGTGTGCTCCTGCCTGTATCTGGGTCTCATGCTTGGTCAAGCTTGGATCGTGACTCGAGATGAGAAAGTAAGATGTTGAGTTTCCATCGTGGTTAAATCTGTGCAGCGTGCAGAGAGAGTCGTGATCAGAGCTGGAGAAGATATACATTATGTACAACAGGGAGGAAGTAATAAAAGGCATTTCTGAACTCGATCCCAGGTTAAGAAGTTTTTTAAGTTTCAGTTTTTTATTCTATCTTAGCATCATGTGTTGCCTTGAATATCCCGCTCCAAGATAAAGCATAATGTCAGGCTGATTAACCTTTAGAAAACAAAAAGATGCATAGAAGTGAAGTGCGCAGAGTGAATATTTCATGAATGAGGAGTCTGTTTAAAGGTCGTATAGTAACTGGATGAAAATATGAGAAGCATCATCTGATTCAGCCCAGCGGGGCATTGATTGATTAGTGGTGTTGTATCTTTCCCTCTTGGGAATTGAGCAGAACAAGGTCTCATCATATTGGACTTTTTTTGTTTGTAGATTTCAGTCGTTTATAAAGAGGTTGTGTATGTTAGAGGAAGACATTAGAGTAAAACATTTTTTAATCAATGGCTGATTGTGTTAAATTATCAGAATTTCAGTGTGATCATGATTTTTCAATTATTGAGCATAGGGAAGTAACAGTTACTGGTAAAATGGTAAACCGCTGTAAAATTTCAGAATGCTATTATTAGCCCCGCCAAGGAGGTTATGTTTCCGGTAGAGTTTGTCTGTCTGTGAACAAAATAACTCAAAAAGTAATGGATGGATTTTGATGAAACTGTCAGGAAATGTTCAACATGGGAAAAGGAAAAAGTGATTCAATTTTGGTGTTGATCCGGATCAGCGTCTGGATCCGCCATGACAAAAAATGTGATTTTCGTGAGTAACTACTGAACTAAAATAGATATCATTATGAATCCAATTGCTAGTGGTATGTTTTCATGGTCAAGGAATCTAAATATTTAGATGAAATAAAGGTAGGACTAATATTTATGGTGAAAATCACAATATGGGCGAGAACTGTGGCGCTGGCAGAGGTCTGCGCTCTCCGAGTGCTTATTATTATTATTATTATTATTCAGGCTATTATAGCCATCAGCTGATGGTTGGTTATCTACTGTTCTGTGCATCATCATCTCCTATTCATCATCATCTCCTATTCATCCTCATCTCAGCTGAGCTGTCCAGTAGTTGGTTTATTTCAGCTCTCGAGGAATTATTTTAATTATAATGAGAATGTAAAAAAAAAGCAGAGTTTTTGTTGACCAGCCAATCTTCAAAGTGATTCTTTGAGGATGTGCTCTGCATATTCAGTAAAAATCTGAAAACCTATTAATAAATACCAAACTTTCTGTTAAAAACACAAGCAAAGACTGTACTGAGTAGAACAGAATGTAAAGCTATTTATGGTTTAAGGACCATGATACGTGCTTATCTCCTAGCATTCTCTTTTTAGCTCGGCAGAAATAAAAATATAAACTGCTCCTGACTCTAGACAGTAAGAGTTGCGTCAGGCTGAAGTCCAGCGCGAGGGAAGAAAAGCTCACGTGTTAGATAAAAGTCTCTGCATGTCTGAGCGGTTGTGTATGGAGGCTGTTTGCTCTCAGTCCATTATTTTGGGCCCACATCATGATATTATCAGAGCGTCATGCCTCGCTTCAGCCCTGACATAGACCAGATGATTTCTTTAACACACACTCATTCGCAGGCACTGACGTCATCTTTTCTCCGTCATATTTTCGGGAAGTTTTAGCCTCCACAGGATATTTTTTAACACAGGCATATCATATTAGTCTCTCGGTAAATGATATTTAAAATCTCACATTGTTCTCAGGATTGAGCTCCATTGTTGCAGCTGTTTGATGTGGTAATTCTGTTAGAAATCTGTCACTGAGCTCCTCTGTTACGCCTCCTGTTTTATTGTTTTAAATGCTAAATATGCATGATCAGGTTTTTACTGTAGATGTTGCTCATTAGCAGGTAGGCTTTGATTTAGTGCTGAGTGTTAATCAGACAACAGCCTGATTAATGAGGATGTTTTCTATTCACATAAGTCCTTTTTAGGCTGTGAAACATATCCTTTTCCATATTTATTATTCTATTTTCAGATTATTCACACAAGACAAATAGGTGTTACATAAAACCAGAATCAGTCTTTATTTGTGTAGCTCCAGTTCATAACAAGACTCAAGACATTTTACAATAAAGCAGGCTGAAGACATGCTCTTCATTTTATAGCTATACATACATTGTATTGCCAAAAGTATTCACTCACCAGCCATAACTCGCATATGAATTTTAGTGGCATCCCATTCCTAATCCATAGGGACGCCGGTCCACCCTTTGCAGCTTTAGCAGCTTCAACTCTTCTGGGAAGGCTGTCCACAAGGTTTAGGAGTGTTTATGGGAATTTTTGACCATTCTTCCAGAAGAGCATTTGTGAGGTCACAAACTGATGTTGGACGAGAAGGCCTGGCTCTCAGTTTCTGCTCTAATTCATCCCAAAGGTGTTCTGTCGGGTTGAGGTCAGGACTCTGTGCAGGCCAGTCAAGTTCATCCACACCAGACTCTGTCATCCATGTCTTCATGGACCTGCTTTGTGCTGTGGTGCACAGTCATGTTGGAAGAGGAAGGGGCCAGCTCCAAACTGTTCCCACAAAGTCTGAGCATGGAATTGTCCAAAATGTCTTGGTGTGCTGAAGCATTCAGAGTTCCTTTGACTGGAACTAAGGGGCCAAGCCCAGCTCCTGAAAAACACCCCCCACACCATAATCCCCCCTCCACCAAACTTTACACTTGGCACAATGCAGTCTGACAAGTACTGTTCTCCTGGCAGCTGCCAAACCCAGACTGGTCCATCAGATTGTCAGATGGAGAAGCGTGATTGGTCACTCCAGAGAACGCGTCTCCACTGCTCTAGAGTCCAGTGGCGGCGTGCTTTACACCACTGCATCCACGCTTTGCATTGCACTTGGTGATGTGAGGCTTGGATGCAGCTGCTCGGCCGTGGAAACCCATCCATGAAGCTCTCTGCACTGTTCTTGAGCTAATCTGAAGGCCACATGAAGTTTGGAGGTCTGTAGAGATTGACTCTGCAGAAAGTTGGCGACCTCTTCTCACTATGCGCCTCAGCATCCGCCGACCCCACTCCGTCAGTTTATGTGGCCCACCACTTGGTGGCTGAGTTGCTGTGGTTCCCAAACACTTCCACGTTCTTATAATCCAGCTGACAGTTGACTGTGGAATATTTAGGAGTGAGGAAATGTCACCACTGGATTTGTTGCTCAGGTGGCATCCTATCACAGTTCCACGCTGGAATTCACTGAGCTCCTGAGAGCGACCCATTCTTTCACTAATGTTTGTAAAAGCAGTCTGCATGTCTAGGTGCTTGATTTTATACACCTGTGGACATGGAAGTGACTGGAACGAGCTGAACATATACTTTTAAGTGGTATAATGTACATGCATGTACACAAATACAGAAATGTTTCCATCCAGGCAGAGACAAGGGGACTAAAAATAAATCAGATATTTGAATATGGAGTACAAGGTGACAGCCGTGATCAGACCATCCTGCTATGAGCGAGCTGCACACTCAGATTGTTTTCCCGTGGGATTTTTGTTTTGTCCTGGGATGTTCGCTGTAATCCCTGGACCACTTTGTAGATTACAGAGACACATTTTGTAGTCAAAGGGTCTAACTCTGAAATAACATAACTGACTTTATGTAGCAGATAAGGAAACAAGGGAAGAACTCTCTTAGGAAAACTGCATATTTGAACATATCTAAAAATGAGACCTTGGAGATGTTCTGATCGCGCTTTGACAAAAAACGTTTTATTTGGAAATAGGTCACAGAGGAATATTAATCCATTATTGTGCCTGCACTGGAATGCATTGTCTGAGTAGAGAAGATGGAAAATCTGAATTGTTGGATTCCTTAGTGAGATGTTAAACACTGGGTTTGCTAGCAGGTTCAATTCAAGCCCAGATAATATCTTGTTTATTCTCATGAGTTGATGTCCAATAGGAAAGAAACCATATTTAACTTAATAAAAAATAAGTTTGGCTGACCCAGACCTCCTGATTTAAACTGTGCCAAGTAAATGAAGAAATTAACCTGTCTCTGTTTGAAAGCTGCCTTAGAGATAGGGCTGGGTGATATTGCCGAAAATAAAATTCCTGATATCTCTTCTCAATACTTAGTTTATGATTTTATTCTATTTTTCTCCTCTCAAAAAAACCCAGTGACATAAAAATGACATGAAAAAGTTTTGCCTTTTGTTTTTTAAGATATATTACCAAACTAAACAAACTTTACCTCTTGAAGGTGAAGTGTGTATCATAAAATGAAGACTGAAGTGAAGACTGACTGATTTTGACAGTATATTAACATGAAGCTCTGATTAATATTTAATCTTATCTAAAAGACAAACAAATGCCTATAAAATTGCCATATTTAAAACAGCAGTTTTGTTTTTTAAACAACTAACATTTGGAATAAGTTGAAGAAAATCTTGATTTTCAATTTTTAGATCTTCTGCAGAAAATAATTAGAATTAATTGATTTAATCAATATATAGCCCAGCTCTACTTACAGGTGAATATGTGCACCATTTCAATATACATAAAGTTGAGAAGACTAATTTTATCTGTGTTAATGCAACCAACCAATGAGTTTGATAATGCAGACGAGTACTGAACGATTTATTGTTTCGGATCGAAATTGCAATTTTGACAATGCAATCTTGTGATTGCCAATGCAGCAATTTTTTGCAGCACTGCTGACTTACCCATGATCTGTTGTGTCAAGTATTTCACAAAAAACTGTTTAACAAATTTGCATTTCCAGAAGTTCTGGTGAGCAGGTCAACAACACAAAACCTCTGTTCAGGAGTAGAAGTTGGAGAGTCCCTTAGATAATAAAAACAAATTATTTACCATCAATAATAGGTGATGAATAATGTGATATGTGCTTTTGATCATTGATTTCCGTTCTGTTGTCTCTACTTTAAACAGTGAACATTGCACTGAAGCTTGATTTGAAGAAAATTGTGAATCAAATTGAAATCACAATAACTGCCCGAAAAATCGAAATTAGATTTTCCTAAAATCATTCAGCCCTAATGCAGACTATTTGTTAAAGTCTTGCTTTGTTCGCCCTCAGAGTTGTTTAAACTATACTTATAAAGCCATCTTGAACATGTATTTTAATGTATTTGTTTAGTTCACAGGACTTTAAAGCTTCCCTTCCTCCTCTTGAATCTCCTTCAAACAGATTACTGACAGACGTGTTTTCTGACCCTGCTGTTGCCACTCTGCGTTTCCTCACTCATCGAGCTCCGCGGAGAATCAAAATAAGTGTGTGTTTTAATTTGTGTGTGTGTGCATTAGGACCCTGACACGGTCCTGTCACAAACAGCGTGCTGAAATATTTGATGTCAACAGTTTGTGGCGACATGCCCAGAAAACTCGGTGTTATTTTTACCCGCTGCCCGCTTCAGATTCTGTTCAATCACAACTGTTGTTCGCAGAGTGTTGTTTACTGCTGAGGGAAACATAATGTAATTAGCTCATGCATTAGGAGATTCTTCCCCAGCTAATTATCTCAGAAATCCTGCTGTTGTGTCTCCACAGTGAGCCAAACAAGCTGCAGTCTGGGCAGAGGCACAACTCTAATGTAAAAGTTATTTCCATCCTGAAATTCAAAGGCATTTAACAAAATATATGCCACAAAGTCATAAAAACACCAGAATATTAATATACTCAAAAGCTGAGCCCTGTAGCTTTGGCAGTTATAAATGACATATCAGGAGTGAATGAGTTGTTGTTGTGGGGAGGTTCATTTGTTATTTGTTTTGAAAATGAATAACTGTTTACAGTACGGTTCTAATGCCTTTTACTATTTGTTCTGGCAGACCAGAACCCTTTAGAACAGGAGTGGGCAACTATCAATGCCAACAGGGCCACATTCCTTTTTTTTCTGTGGCCGAGGGCCGCACTGTTACATATTGTTGACACTCTCAATAAGAAAATATATACATAAACAAAAAAATAGCTTAACAAAGGATTATACTAACACTTAAATATTCTAACTAAAACAGGTTTAAACCAACACTATGTAGTTTTTCAAACATAATATAATCCTTCGATATTCATTGTGATGGTCCACCACTTTATAGTGAGTTGAATGACACCTCTGTCGTGGTCTGGAGTGGTCTGTATCCCTTTCACTCGCGCTATGTAACTTCGAGGTGGATGGTGGGAACCCTGCCACACTAAAAAAACTACACATTTGGACTGCTTTACGGCATACGTCACTTCCCCCGATTCCCGATTCGTTTAAAACACGGAAGTCTCAACGAAAGCCAATCGCGGAGCTGTAACCATGGCGGAGGTAACAACGTTAGGAAGAGAAAAGTTTTGCCGGAGGATACAAAACAAAGAAATAGAGAGAAAAACAAGCTGAATGCTCGGACCAGAATAAACATCGGTTCAGCGTTCACTTGCTGGTGTGAAATAAAAGACGAGGAGGGATGTCCGACTACTATCAGGTATGTTGGGCGACTAATTTATGACGAAGTTCCTCAAAAAAACTTGACAGGAAAAAAGTACAGCACAACAAATCCAGAACGTACCAGTATGTAGTTTTGTTTAGACCTATTTCAAGTGTGTGATATCACCAGCTCGTCGTTGTCTTTACTTTAATTTACTTTATCGCTTCAACAGGACGGGGTCGACTTCACGGTAATAAAACCAAGTTGAACATAGCGATTTTTAACATCGTCATTTAGTCAAAAATAAATACATTACCTTGTCGCTATCCATCCTGCAAACAGCCGCTGAAGACGAAAGAATACTTTTGAGCGAAGTCCTGGCTTCTGTGATTCGCCTACAAAACAAATGCACGCGACCGTCAGATCTCTATCCTTACGACAGTATGCGCGCGCTAGAGCTCATGGGCAGTTGAGTTCTCTCTCCGGTCAAGCGGGGATCTTCCGTAGTGCTGCTTTAAGCTTATTTTTAATGCTTACCAGTTTTAAAAGCTCAAAATTTTTACCATTACCATAGTTTCCAAATGTGTTTTTTTACCAATACTATAAATTATATTTTAATATCTCATAAAATATTTTTAGAGATACAATCATAGCAAAGTAAGAACTTTAATTACTTCTAAAAACAAAAAGCATGTACCAGCAATTAAAGGTTAGTAAAAATATTTTATCACCTATCCTAATTTATGCATTACGTAGTGCTGGTTACTCATGATGAATCATGTTCAGCAACTGTTGTTTTGTTTCTTCATATTTCCACATTGTTTGGGGTTTTTTGGCAAATGACTGGTGGGCCACATTGAGTGACGTGAAGGGCCACATATGGCCCCTGGGCCGCCAGTTGCACACCCCTGCTTTAGAAGAATAAAACCAACCAATCAATCAATTTGTTGGGCCTCTGAGCATGGTTTGAACACCACAGCTTACCTGAGTGTTGTTGCTGACCCTGTCCATCCCTTTATAACCATTGGATTCCCATCTTCTGATCGCTACTGTTAGCAGAATGACGCTCCATGATGAGTTGACTGTAATCCAGGGGCCTCAATAGATAACAGATCTCAATGCAGTAGAGAACCTGTGGGATGTATGTTAGATATCTTCAGCAACTGTGTGATGCTATTGTGATAACATGGACCGAAATCTCTGAGAACTATTTCCTGCAGCTTGTTGAAGAATCTGAAGGCAATAGGGGGGTTAAGCTTACTGGCAAAGTGCACCTAATAATGTTGACATGATAACTTTGAGATGCGTATAGGAACAGGCTTCCAAGGGGATTTAAAGAAGCAGTTCACCTGGAATTAAATTGATTTAAAAGAATATATAAACAGTAGGGATTAGGACTAGGTTAAAAAAATCGATTTAATCGATTTAAATCGATTTTCCTTTAACTGGTTCATAATTGATCCATAAAATCCAAAGATGGATCTTTTAACTTGGGTAGTTTTTCTTCTTTGGATGTGCAGAGAAGCAGCCTGTGGTATCAACCCTGCTAGTCTCGTGTGATCAGCGTTTAGCGTTGCTTTCTATTGAACAAGATCTCATGAGATGTTACTGCAAACAAACATGGTGAAAGCACTATATGGGCACCACTGGCAAGTTTAAAGCTGATGTTGTGATGTACAGTATTTTAGATTTAACAAGTACAAAGGAAAGTAGAGTTGGACTAAAAACAAGTAATATGCAGAATATGCATTAATGCATATCATTAAAATATGATTAATGTAACTGCTTTGGGTTTAGTTCTTCATGTTAAAACAATTTTTAATGATGTACCAGGTCAAAAGGTCACTTTTTAAATTTACAGCACTATTTTAACTAAGATATCGGCAAGAAGAAACAAAAAAAAATGTAGCATATCGGATATCGGTTAAAAATCCAACATTGTGCATCTCTGGTAAACAGCTGTGCATTTGTGGGAACTACAAAACCCAAAACCAGTGAAGTTGGCACGTTGTGTAAATCGTAAATAAAAACAGAACACAATGATTTGCAACTCCTTTTCAACTCATATTCAATTGAATACACAGAAAAGACAAGATACTTAATGTTCGAACTGGGAAACTTTATTTTATTTTGCTAATAATCACCAACTTAGAATTTAATGGCAGCAACACATTGCAAAAAAGTTGGCACAGGGGCATTTTTACCACTGTGTTACATCGCCTTTTAACAACACTCTCCGTTGTTGTATTTTGCTTTGCATAGTAGAGTTTTAACTTGCACTTACAGATGTAGCGACGAACTGTAATTACTGGCAGTGGTTTTCTGAAGTGTTCCTGAGCCCATGTGGTGATATCCTTTCCACAGTGATGCCGGTTTTTGATGCAGTACCGCCTGAGGGATCGAAGGTCACAGGCATTCAATGTTGGTTTTGGGCCTTGCCGCTTACGTGCAGTAATTTCTCCAGATTCTCTGAACCTTTTGATGATATTACGGACCGTAGATGATGAAATCCCTAAATTCTTTGCAATAGCTGGTTGAGAAATGTTGTTCTTAAACTGTTGGACAATTTGCTCACGCATTTGTTCACAAAGTGGTGACCCTCGCCCCATCCTTGTTGGTGAATGACTGAGCATTTCAGGGAAGCTGCTTTTATACCCAATCATGGCACCCACCAGTTCCCAATTAGCCTGTTCACCTGTGGGATGTTCCAAATAAGTGTTTGATGAGCATTCCTCAACTTTCTCAGTCTTTTTTGCCACTTGTGCCAGCTTTTTTGAAACATGTTGCAGGCATCAAATTCCAAATGAGCTAATATTTGCAAAAAATAACAAAGTTTCCCAGTTCGAACATTAAGTATCTTGTCTTTTCTGTGTATTCAATTGAATATGAGTTGAAAAGGATTTGCAAATCATTGTATTCTGTTTTTATTTATGATTTATACAACGTGCCAACTTCACTGGTTTTGGGTTTTGTATGAATGAGCTCTGAGTTTGATTGGACCATTACCTCTCTTTCAGCAACTGTCAGTAAAAGATTGAGTCAAAAGAATCCATGAGTGTTTTTACATATATATTCCATCAGTCATAAAAAATTAAGATGTCATTATTCAGAAATAAGTGTTTGTTATGAAAATTTTAACAGCCTTATTAAACAGTCAATCATTTAACCATGTGCAGTTGAATAAAAAAACTCTGTGGACTTCCCTCTGCTGCTCAAAGCTGATCATTTTAACTCGATTATCTCCAAAATATTACCCAATCAAACTAACAGTGTGGCGTTTCCTCTCTCCTCAGGGACGTGGTGACCCTGGCGAGCTGACGCCCTGCTTCTCCTGCCCCCCGCCCACCTCGGCCCCCCCTCCCCCCGTCCGGACCGAGTCTCCGTGCTGCCGGCGGTGGATTGGAGCACTGTGATCGGAGGATTTGCGAGGTGGTTTTTCGGTCTGGCGCCGCCTCCCCCAGGGGCCGGCGTGCGCTCCCAGCAGCCCGTGGTGCCCTGTGCCCCCCCCTCCCCGTCACTGCACAACAGAGCCCATGCCCAAGGTGAGGACGAGACGCATCCTTTCAGTAAATTAGTTTTTCGTTTCTGTAAAAGAGGAATGAATTTGCTCCCATTTTCTGTCATGATAATTAATGCGGGCAACCCATAACTCGTGTTTTTCCCACCTGTAACTGAAATGGCAGTCGAACTCGTAACAACTCGTGCCAGATCAATGTTTTCCGAGTTACGACTTGTCACATCTCTGCCTAAACAATATGACCGCTTCTTTGGATGCTGTGGTGCTGCTCATGAGCACGTGGTCAGATGCCTTCAGATTAAGGGTGTCCCAATACAACTTTTTCACCTATTGATCAGGTGAGATTTCCCAAACAGAGAACAGTAGTCAGCAATAGAAGGTATGAGAAAAACTGACCCATTTGTTATTAACCAATGGGTTCAATAAATTTAAACCTAAAACATAAGAATAGAGTACGAATAAATAAAATAAATAAAAAACTTGAAAAGCACTCGGAGAGTGCAGGCCTCCGCCAGTGCCACAGTCCTCACCCATATTATGGTTTTTACCATAAATATTAGTCCTACCTTTATTTCATCTAAATATTTAGATTCCTTGACCATGAAAACATACCATTAGCAACTGGATTCATAATGATATCTATTTTAGTTCAGTAGTTATTCACCAAAATCACATGTTTCGTCATGGCGGATCTAGATGCTGATCCGGATCAACACCAAAATTGAATCAGTTCTTCCTTTTCCCATGCTGAACATTTCCTGAAAAGTTCATCAAAATCCATCCATAACTTTTTGAGTTATTTTGTTTAGAGACAGACGGACTCTCCCAAAAACATAACCTCCTTGGCGGAGGTAATAAATCAGAAGACCCTGAAAAGTAACCTCAATAAATCCAAAAAATACAAAAACATATATTTTTAAATTGCAAAATAACCACTTTGTTTAACTTAAACATGAGCATGTATCAGAGTGCTTATATTGGAGATTTAAGATGTAGGCCCATATAATCAGATTTTTTTTCTTTTTTTTTTTTTGCTGATATCGGATTGGGACACCCCTACTTATTGCTGAAGTATTGCTCTAACGTTAATCATCAGCTAATGTCAACGCATCCTTGTTTAGTGTTAGCTCGTTTTCACTGCATTAAACATTTCAATATACATTTCAAATTATCGTCTAATACTGTAAAGTATAACCTTGTTACCTTTGCGTTGTTTACCCTCCTCCATTTCACTCAAATGGGCAAGTTGCCCCGTTGGTGATTGAAATTATTTACATTCTTAAGAATATCAATCAGTCAATCTTTATTTGTATAGCGCCAATTCAGTGTTATCCCAAGACACTACAATAGAGCATAAAGCTCTTCATTTTATGGATACACATATATGCATAGGTACATATATACATATAAAATACACATATATATACAAATATATCATCCAACAGCCAACATGAATCCATATAGCCAATCATAAATACCTCCATCATGGCTCAAGAAAAAACCTTCTGTTAAGCAGCCGGAAATCTTGACTGTGGACCCCAGTCTCATGATGAACAGCAAATCCACATGATGCTGTTGGGTGTGAGGGCAAAGGAAGGGAGGTAAGAGGAGACAAGTGGACTAAAGTAAGAACTAAAGTTAGTGACAGATCCATGATTTATCAGAGGTTAGCCTCTTGAGATGCTACATCTCGTTTTCAGGAGGGAGTAAATCTTATAATGTCAGACTTCCTTGCGCTCAAACTGAAGTCATAATTTACCTGCAACGCTTTCAGGTCAGATCTTGGAGATTTCAGCTGGGAAATATCCAAGCTATCAGTTGCCTGAAACGCAGCATAAGAGTTGTCTGTTGATATGTGATGGTGGTCAGTATCGTCATGACGACCACAGAGACCAAACAAAGGAGAACATTCAGCATTTTGATTCCTCTCTGGTTTCTCCAGAGTTGCTTTTCCCTGTTTTTAAAATGCACATTCGCTAAAGCTTCATCATGAATGGCCTCATTTTCCAGAACATTCTTTATAATTTAAGCACGATGTAATTGATCAACACCATGTGAAGTTAATTAAATGTTGCTGTTTGCTGCAACATTTAGCTCGTACCAGGCGAGCACATCCTGCCAGAAAATCCCTCTTCATTATCCAGACTCACATTTTCTGTGACTTCGGTCTGTCTGCCTGTCTGTCTGCTTCAAGTGAAAAAAATTAAATGAACAGGAGTTTGTTTGGGAACAGTGTAGTTAATGATGGTTTTGGGGGTGTGAAGTTATACACTATATTGTTCAGGTGTTTTAATCACATTTTTAAATTAACCATATTATCTTATGATAATGACTCTTAGAGTTTAAGCAGTAAATTCTATGTTCACCTGAATTAAGCTGTCTTAATCAGGGATTGACAGAATATTTATATGGCAGAATACTTTTGTCTTTTGTGATTTTGTTGTTTAAAAAATACTTAACTGCCGGTGCTCCCTGCCCCTTCAACAGGAGGAGGCGCGGTGCGTCCGCCTGGAGCCATGTGCCTCCCTCACACCAACAACATGGACAGCAAGCTACAGGGGGCGGGGCCGGGGGGAGGGGCTACACTTCGATCACGAGCAGGAGGCGTTCCACTGGAGCCCTTCATTCACCAGGTGAGTGCAGACTGCCCGTATGTCAGGGAAGTGCTGAATTTACATACTTCACTCAAATGGACCCTGTTAATTATTTTGTATTTTGTTTTAACTGTTTTCATACCGCTCTGTCTATGTGCAGGTGGGAGGGCACACCAGTATGATGCGCTATGATGACCACACGGTGTGTAAACCTCTGATCAGCAGAGAGCAGCGATTCTACGAGTCTCTGCCTCCAGAAATGAAAGAGTTCACTCCAGAGTACAAAGGTCAGTCACACAAAATGCACCGAGGCTATGTCCTGTAATAATAATAAGAAGAAGAAATTAAATTTATTTTGCTACAGGGTTAGGTGAAACAATATGGCTAATGAATTAAAAAACAATTTATTTAAAAATAATCAGGCTTTTTCTGCAGGTTTTTGTCTGGCTTTTCAATTAAAATAAGTCTTTTCAGTAAATGATAATAGGGGGCTTAACTTTTTCAGTCTTTGGGCAAATCACATTTTAAATGTAATTCAATCAAAGATCAAAACAATCTTTTCTGTCTCCTGGTGTTCAGACATCACCAATCTGGAGGGAGTTTGTTGTTTTTGTAAATCACATCAGCCTGAATGTGCAGAAATATTTGGTTGCTTCAGAAAAACGGTGATGGAGGAAGCTCTGATATAAACTGATCTGAATGGAGCCGCTCTGCTGCGTCTGCATCCCAGTGAATTCAGAATTGCTGCTCCGAGTGAAGTCGTGAGTTTGTTAAAGACACAATCTGCTCAGCAACATCTGCATTTTAATGCAAGTGCAGAAATTTAATCAGTCACACTTCAAACCTTCTCCAAATAGGGCTGAAGCAGATCAGAATGGATCCTTTCTAACTGTTTAGGTTTCCAAATCAATCTTGCACAGTCTAAATTTGCACAAAAAGGGGATTTAAGGGGCACCAGCTTAGGTCATTTTGTAGAGCAGGCAGCCCATATACAGCCTACACCCCTCGATGCATGTCAGCCTAAAACTCTACACTCAAGGTGTTTGTTCTATCCTAAAGTGTCCTAACGAGAGGGGAAAAAGTCCCACAAAAATGATCTTGAAATATCAAAATAACTTTTAAGCAGGCCCAGGAGGGTTCCTGCAGTTAATTCAAGTGTCTTTAAAGAATCATAAAAAGTCTAATTTTTACTTTCAGAGGTTTTAAATTAAAGAGATATGCATGCTAAATCAAATATAAACATATTTTGTTAATTATTTTCAGGCAGTTGCTTATTTACCTGTCAGATTGCAGCATTACAGATCCCATATTGCATAAAATAAATGCAGCTGTGAGTCTTTGTCAGCACTGGTGAGGTTTGCTGTCTTAACATAACTAATTTCAACATTTGATGCAACCTCGTTTTTCTACTTCATGTTTAAAACAAACGGCCTCCACTGCTAGTTCTTTTGCTGTTTTATTGTAGCCAATTCACCAAAACCACGATCATCGTGTAAGTCTATTTAATCTTTAACCAGAAACAAAAACTTAACACCCAGTTATAATGCTGCAACAGCAGTGTAATTTTGACGGCACTTTTAATTAAGTTTTAGTTGCCGTCTTTGGCCTGATATCTTTTAGTTTAGTCATAATTTACTAATTTAAATTGTTAAAATTTTAGTCTAGTTATAGTTGGTGAAATTTCACAACATTTTAGTCAATGAACTCTGCTGTGAATTTAGTCGACTAAAATATGAAGTATAAAATGTAAGGCATTTATCATGTGTTCTTGAATTTCTGAAGTCATGTTTTACACTTGGATAAAGTGAAACCTCTAATAACCCTTTATTGAATGTTAGTAAAGTCTGAATGTCTAAATGAACAGACACAAATTTTCCTTTGTGTGAAATGCAGTCACCTTTATTTAGCCTACCTGGCAGAGCATATCAGTTACAATACCAGAACTGACCACAAACAGTGAACCTGCTCTACGTGAATATATCAATTCATAAAGAGAGCAGCTCTGATTGGATCGCTCCACAACTTACCCCACCACCACCAAGCTAAGGCAGCTGTGATTGGATGTCCCTCTGAACTCATCCAACCTTTCCACACAACTAAAGTAGCTGTGATTGGATATATTCCTAACTTGTCTCTACTTTCTACATAACAAAAAAAAGGTAAAAAAAAAAGGTTTTGGACAAGAGCTGTGATGTAAATAATTAGCCAACAAAATTAACGCTGGTGAACATATGATAAAACAGTTTTAAAAGCTGCGTATGCTTGTAACCAGTGCAATAGTGGGATTTCTGCTCTTTTTTGTCTTTCTCCAATCCAGTTTTACTTGTTAAGCACTTTAGAAATAACCACAGTGGACCAAAGTGCTGTACAAAAAGAAAAA
Organism: Scarus forsteni; assembly: GCA_036419115.1. Classification (NCBI taxonomy): domain Eukaryota; kingdom Metazoa; phylum Chordata; class Actinopteri; order Labriformes; family Labridae; genus Scarus; species Scarus forsteni. The sequence continues at coordinate 3,709,024 of JAZDUH010000103.1, read as the reverse complement.
AAATTAAAATACAAGAACAAATTAAGAGATATAAAACAACTGTACAGTTAAAACAAGGTAAAAATAATGACCCAATACAAAATACCAAATAAAATAAATGAATAAAAATATTAATGCATTCAAACGTCTCACTTGGAGTCAAAAGCCAAGGAGAAAAGATGAGTTTAAAAATAGGAGGGAGGAGTCCTGACATTCTTATTTTATGGGACATATACAAGAAATTTGATTTGATTTTTGTTTTTCTCAAACAAGCACATACATAAAAACACATAGTATGTGTAATGGGAAAAATGGCAAAATGTGACAAAGTGCAGGTTTGAGAAGGGGCTGAAGGAAGCAGAGCTTATCAAGTTCAGCCCCCTCTTACGCTGTCATATAATTTCAAGATGCATGATACATAATTCATAATCCATATAATCTGAGGAGGTTTAAAACCCTGATTAAAAACATGGCAACTAATACAATTCTTCAATAAAAAATCCTTAAATGTTTCCACGAAAAGATTTTCATTCTCTGCATTTTATGCTCCTAAAGATTTTAAAGTGAATTCTCTTCATTTCGTGACCATCTCAGACTTTGTCACACTCTCAGTCACTCTAAATAGTTTGTACCTCTGGGTTTGGTCGCGGATGGAGAGGCAGACGGACGGATGTGCGGATGTTTACTGGCAGCGGTGCAGCTGCTCTGTTCTCCATCAGCACACACACACCATGTCTCTTTGCTGTAGTAACAGACCCAAACACTCTGCTGCATGTGTGTGACCTATATATCATTTAAGGAAGTTACGTAAGAGAGGTGAGAAAACTGGTGGTGAAGGGTGTGGGGGCAGCCGGAAGGAATTTGGTTCAGAGTTGAAGAAGCTCGAGCTGGTGGGACATGGTGTTTCATTTAATTTCAACAGTGATTCAAAAAAAACACTTTACTTTTTCACTATGATACATCAGGTTCTTCTCTTCAGTCATATTTTTTAACAGAAATCAAGGATACACAATATTATTGGTTTCATATCATTATCGACCTATATTGAAATTTTCGCAGATATATACACCGACTATATCAGCCACACATATCGGCCAAATATCACCTTGAACAGTGTTGGGGAAGTTACTTTTGAAAAGTAGTGTTTGCTCAATACTCGTTACTTCTTAAAGAAGTAACTTGTTATTTTACTTAGTAAGTGACTTTTTACCTTGCGTGTTACTTTTATGTTCTATGTTGCTTGACTTTGAACCGAATCCATATCTGTTCCTAAATGTGTAGGCCAACAGAAAGTTCTAGTACAGAGTAGGACTGCCACAATTAGTCAACTAGTCGTGACTAAGTCGATGATCAAAATTGTTGACATGTCAATTTATTTTAGAGAGCGTTGTTTTCTGTCAAAACTGTTGCTGCACCTCTGCTGTCTTGTCTGCCTTTCTGTCCTTGACATGTGCAGTCGTGGTCATCTGGGTTAGCCGTGATGTCACCAGAAGACTTAGCAAACGGTATCATGGCTAAACGGCAACTGAGCTCAAAAGTTTGGGAGCATTTTACCAAAACAAAAGAGAAGAATGTGCAAAATCTGCAAGGCAGAACTTTCCTTCCATGGCAGTACAACGGCGATGCATGAGCATCTGAAAAGGAAGCACGTCGTGGCTGATTCAATTTCTGACGAAGAGGAACAGTCATCTCGATAAGCTAATTGGCTAGTTAGCTTCTAATATTAGCGTCAACAGTCCGGTGACCAGATGGGACAGTCCCTGTTTTGGATGACCTGTCCCTGGTTGAAGCTGTCTCTGAAAATGTGCCTAATTTTAGTGTTTTATTATTGTGCATCTATTAGAACAAAGTTTATTACTACAGCCGTGTAGGAAGCAGAAAGCGTGAGGGAGCAGACGAAGACAACAGTAATTGTGGTGCCAAGTCGTCTCATTAAAAGTGACTTTGGGCTTTCTCTTCTACTTGTGTGAATCCCACATGATTATCACCCAGCTGCCACTACAAAGCAAGTGGCTCTGGTGCATGTGCTATGTGCGTGAGTGTGTTTCGGGGCGTGCGCGATAACCAGGAAACGAGGATGTTGACAAACTGCCTACCACAGTTGTGCTTTGCTTTATTGTTGGGAGCTGGGAGATAATCAGAGGGATTCACACAGACAGAAGAGTCCCAAGAAGGAACTAAAGCTTGCGTCCCTAGAGGAAAACAGGCCCGTAGATGCTTATAAGGAGCTGACTTGGCAGCGCTGCTTGTGTCTAATGCGGGCAGCTAAGAAGGCATCATTGGTGTCAGATCTGTCCGTGGGAAAAGTAACATTAAAAAAGGGAATTACTAGTACCACATTTTTAATATTAGGGCGTCTCTACTTTTTACCAGAAAAAGTAGTTCCGTTACTGTAACTCATACGTGTTGCACACAACACTGGCCAGCTGATCGCAGGACCACTTGAGCTGAATTTCCACCTAGCAGTCTGGTTCAGTTTGGTCTGTTACGACACACAATCACAGATATTTCCACTGTTGGATTAGTAGAAAATGTCCAAGGATCAGTGACCCATGCTGACCCACTTTTTAGTGCCCCTATGAAGATGTGTAGCCCAAACTGACCCTAAAGGGTGCAGCTAAAAACCCTGCTGACTGGTCACAAAAATCATCTTTCTTCAAGCAGCAGTGAAAACAAAAACACATACCTTCAAATCCCCACGTCAGACAGCTGCATGGAGTCGCGCTGCTGTGTTGTCACATGTTTACATAGCTGGCATATCACTCTCCGCTTCGCTCACATCGCCGCTCTCAAGTAAAGGTATAGCTGGGGGTGGAAACCCAAACAAGATCAGGGCGTCATGCTCCAAACCATACACAGCCAAACCAGAGCACTCAGTGGAAACAAAGCAATGGAGAAACAAATCATCATTCACACTCCTGAACCTGAGGGCAAGTGGAAGTCACCCATTTCCTCATGAGCATGTTTTTGGTCAGTGTGATGAAGACGGAGAGCCTGGAGTGAACCCACCCACGCACAGGAAAGGCATACAAACTCCACACAGACAGACATATGCTTCACCTGCTGCCTCACCATGCTGCCCATCTTTAATTTATGTTATATTCATATTATTAACCTCTACAGCCACAGCCCTTTTTTAAGCCTTCTGATTAAAAATGACATACTCATTGTTGCTTACAGAGAAACAAACAAACAGACGCCGACAATAACATAACCTCCTAGGCGGAGGTAACTATTTCTACTAACATTAGGTTACAGGTACATGCTTTGTTTCTGCCTTCACTTGGCTGTGATTGTGTCTTAAAATACCGTTTATGATGCATTAAAATATAATATATAAATAAAAACTTCCTTTGGTAACAATTGCAAAGGTAATATCTCTGTGCTTTAAAACTGGTAAACATTCATTCTTTTATTACATTCATCCACATACTTTTGTAGAAGCTTAAATTGGCCACATTTCATGCTAATTAAATTGGAAATGCTTATTTGTTTCTTAGTTAAAATATATTAACGTTAGCGTTAAAAATAACTATGTGACCCTCTTGGTAATCAAAGTTGTTCACTCCTGCTTTAACACACCTCAGACCACAGGATAACCTTATTGGATAATCTTAAAAAACAGAAGATAATGTGATGTTTGCCGTCCTTGGTTAGGTCAGTTTTTTCCCCAACATGAAGGAGGTTCATTCATCTGCTTTATCTTCTCAAATGCTTGTTTTCTCTGCTAAAGGGAACCAAAATAGATGACAGATACACAGTAAAAGTCTTCATGTCTTCCTTTGTTAAAGCTTCCTTTGCCATCTTGGTTCAAACTTAAAAGAACCACAAAGTGCAAAACATCCGTGTAAAGAAGGTTGAGTTTATCATCCTTCAGGAGTAAAAAGAGAAGAAAGGCAGAGTGGCCTTGCATGACTAAGAGAAACCTTCATTCAATAAAAGTTATTGAAGTGCGATGAAATGATTTCCCGTCAGTTGTGGGTGGAACTTAATATCTCTCTGTTGCTTTGGAAATAGAGTTGCTGAATATATGAGTATTGCATATTAAATTAATTTATCGCCCAAGCTCAGTGCTACACCTGCATAACATCAACATGAAGTGTTTTTAAAGAGCCTGACAATTACATAACTGAGATCAGGTGAGCTGAATAGGTGACACCTTTAAAGTCACACCTTAAAACCCACTTTTTTAGACTTGCTTTTACATGATCCTTTTTTACTTATTTTACATTTTTTAAGTGTTCTTATCCCCCTCATGGTATCTCATTAAGTCCTGTATATACTGTCTGTTGCTTTAGTTAAAATGACCCTCTGTGCCTTTTCCTTTGACTCTCCCGGTCTCTGTTGTTTTATTCTGCCTTTTTCTGCCTTTGTTTTGTCTTTAAAATCACTTTGTAAACTTGTTTTAAAGGTGCTATATAAATAAAGTTATCATTATTATTATCATAAGTACGTTTTAATGATATCATGGAAGAAATGCAGCATAAAAGAGTTATTTTATTTAACTTATTTCAGTCAAATTTAAAGAAACTAAGGGCCAGATCCTCAAAAGGATTGCACTGCTTTTGCAACCGCTAAATCTGTGCAAATGACAGAAAAAAAATCGCGTGCAATCCTCAAAGCAAACTGAACACAAACTGCACCTCCACTCCTTGCTGTGCCAGTCCAGTTTGCATGCATGTAAATTAGGGAATATTCATAAACTCAGCACAAAATTGCCCCCTTCCTACGCAAATGAACCTCACTGTAAATACCACCTATTCCACAAAGAGCAGCTCTTATTGCCACAGGCAGTAAAGCGGTGCTATTTAATGCCAGTGAGAAGCGTGTTTTACATCTATGCAATTTCTCTTTCTCACTCTCTCTCTCTCGCTCGAAAAGATTATAAATGTAACTGAGTTGGTGTTAACTGTGGAGCAGAGCTTTATAAGGGCTGTCATGCCAGGACTCTCCGGTAATCATGGCAGCAGTGTTTGTAGCCAGGCAAAGGTACCGTGGTAGGCGACATGCCAGACTACCACAAGATAGGATCTATCAGAGGAGAGTATCACTTTTTGATTTAAAGAGATTGTGAGGAGTTTCTAAGTAATGACAAAGAAGTCTCACTTTTAGATATATGCCTGATCGAAATACAGACTTTAAGATTAGTTTTATAGCATCAAAATAGGTTATCTATAAATGCTATTCCTTAGCTAAGTGGTCGGGTCGGACAGGGCTGGACTGGCCTGGATGCTCAACTTCGGGAACAAGACAATTAAAACTAGAGCAAATTTAGTTTTCCAAAAATTACTTGTTGTCACACATCAAAAACTACCGCTACGTAACTAGAAAGAGATACATTACCTCGTCACTTTGCATCCTGTAAGTTGTTGAAAAAAGAAGTTGTAAAGCAATGCAGAGTTCTGAGGAAGGTCCAAGCTGCATTTACCACAACAAACACACACTTTGGCTTCGGTAACGTCCTTGGTGTGTTCCAGTTGTAGTCAGAAGTAGGAATTTCTGGGTTCTGAGTAGGAAACTGTAACTGGATCGTTCCTAGAAGTCAGAATTTCCTGCTGGGAACTCGGTGAAACCTCGCCACCCCCAAGTTGACAATCGAAGATGGATGCCCCCAGTGTGAACAGTTATTTAGAGCTGCATGATCCTTGTGCTACTCAATGACATCAAGGATGACAGTAATATAGCCGACTGTGCTCGTCTCTGCAACCACTTCTTGGTCATTTGAGTTGAATTTTCTTCATTTATTTTGCGCTCATATGATTCGAGCAAATTCTTTTGAGAATAAGGCACTAAAACAGGGCAGATTGCAAGTGTTAATTCTGCGCAAACAACGGCACTATTAGTGGGAGCAATCCATTCTTTTTGGATCTGGCCCTAAATCTTTTGCAGGAATTGTAGTTTATTATATCTGAAGTGTTACTGAAGCTGCACCTGCGACTGCCGGTCTCTCTGCTCGCTCAGCTCCTTCACTCGAGGTCACCTGCTGGATTTTTCCCTGCACGCTGACCTGCAGGCACCAGTTTGTTTGTTTTCCCTCGAGTACAACCTGCCTGTGTTGTTGTCCTCGCTGCCATGACAACACACATTCATAAGGAGTCTATATTTAGCCTCTGGATTCCTGCCCACCACCATTGTTCTGCTGATTAAATAACAGCAGACAAACGTGCAGACAGGCAGGCAGCTGCCCAGCGACCACTTTCTAGCTCTGTCAAGGTTGTTTAATCCAGGAACTGTTTGACGTCAGCTGACTCTTCAGTTTGGACTCGATGTTTGGAGTAAATTTCCCACCAGTGTGTGGACTGACAGTTCAATTCAATTTGGAGCAACAGAGGAAGGATGTTCAGCGTCTCACTAAGAGAGGAAGAGACGCTCTAAAAATAACAGCTTAATGTTTAAATAAAACATGAACAGACGTTCCTGACTGTACATTTAATCCCTGAACAGTCTCACAATTGAATTTACAGAATGTTTGCTACATCTGCATAAACAGGCAGAAGACAACTGACTGTAAAAACATTTACTTTACTGTAATAAGAGTCTAATTCAACCCTGAGCCTCCAGAAGTGCTGCAGCTCTGAAACATTTGAAGACACAAGCACTGGCCACTCTATTAGATACACCTGTTCTTTTTTTTCTTTTATTTAAATATTTTTATTTATTTTTTGAAGACATAGTGCTTAGGAGTTCATCAGTTACAGAAAAGTTGTATGTATAGATACATGTCAGCATTGAGCACGTCAATAAAGGAGTTCTTTATAATTTAAAATAAAACAGTAGAATAAAATAAAAATAAATAAAATGGGGAAACAAACATTAAAAGAAAAATTTTAAAAATCCCCAGCCACTGTTAGTAAGCTCAAAGACATCAGTTTGTCAGCTTTTCATCGCAACTTCATTTCTTTTTGATTATTTTCAGGCATTTTGTGCTTTTATTGATAGGAGAGAGAGACAGTGGATAGGCTTGTGAAGTGGGGAGAGAGAGGGCGCATTATCGTTTTTCATCAACAACCTTTTTTCCCTAGTTACTCAAGACAGGAACCAATAAAGACAAGTACACATGGCCAAAAAAACAAAAACTAAATTGACTAACTAATTAGCATTAGCTGGTTGAATATCTTAGTATCTAAGTATAATATTGTTTGGACCTAGTAATAAAACAAGGTACATACAATCCCTAATATGGTAATTAGCTTCGTTATAGCAGTCAAGGCAAGTATAGCAAAAAGAGAAAAGCAAGAATTAAACAAATAAAAATAGCCAAACTAAAATAGCAAGATATGCCCTAGAAAAAAAATAAAAATCCAAGCATTATGTTAGAGCTGGGCAAAACATCGATTAAATCGATTAATTTGAATTATTTTCTGCAGAAGATTTAAAAAATTAAAAATCAAGATTTTTTTCTTGCCGTAGTCCAATTGTAAGTAGATGCAATTTTTGATCACCCGATTCAAAGTGTGTCATTTGCACATTGAGAAACATGTTTCCCTGCACAATGAAATTCCTACTCTGCTGTCCACAATGAATGCCAAGTAAGAGGTATAACAATAAAAATAGATTTAAATAGTAGCACAAAAGTATACTAAATAATACTAAATAATAGCAGCAAAAATAAATAATATAAAACAAATACTATCCAGATATGAACAAGATTAAGATGTGCATGATGATATTATCACTATTAAGGATAGAACTATAAGGCTATTGATTTATGTATATTTTTGTTAACATGTAAATTGTGCAAATGTCCAACATAAAGTGCAAATGAGCAGTTTTATCGGTGCAAATGAGCTGTTTGAGGTAATTGCTGACTCCTGTAATCTGTTCAAGACAGTGGGAAAATATTCAATAGAATACTCGATTGCAAAAAGAATCGATATTTGCAGCCCTTGTCATCGACTGAAATGTTGTGAAATTTCATCAGCTCACACTAGGCTAAAATTTAAACAAAGACTAAAACTTAAGTAAAGGGTTCTGTCAAATTAACACTGCTTTATGTGTATAAATAGCATACATTATGTCACACAAATCCAAACCATATCACATCCTCAGGAAGTAATGTGAATATTTTGAGGTATAATGATGTTTGCGCTTCTTTCTAAAGGTGCGTTCACACCGCAAGCGACCCAGCGACAAAAGTCGCGTCGCCCACTGAGGTAGCGTCGCGCGTCCATAAATAGCCTACCTGTTTGGTCGCCTGGCGTCGGCTGGTGGTCGGTGACGTCACGTCTGCTCGAGTTTTACCGCGATCGTATCATATATCACATAATAGGATGTTTAGGCGGACATTATTCCAGCTGTATCCTTTTCACTCACTTATCAGACACAAAACTCTGCAGTTGATGATGCAGCAGCATTATCTGTGAATTTACTGCAGTTCGTCTGCAAATGTTCTCACTGAGATTAGTTCCACCTTTGCGGAAGTCATCCGCCCCTGTAGTCCGGATGAATAACAGCACCGTCACACGTACACACACCGCTGATTGGCTGATGCTGCACAGCCACGCACAACATCACCTGAATAGATCAACTTTTTTTTAACTTTGACATCGCGCGACGAGTGAAACGGTCGTCTTGTCGCCGGCTGTCGCGTCGCGGGAGGGTTAGCCCCGCCCCATCGCGGCTGTACATTGACTTTGCATGGAGAGTGATTGCCGAGGTAGTACAGGTAGCGTCCGGTGTGAACGCACCTTAAGACTGGCTTAGAATACAGGTGGATCAGGGGTACTTTGTACGTGAAAACTTGGAGGTTTTTTGAGAACTAGTGATTTTGAACGTGGTCTATTAGTCACCAAGACAGAATACATGAACTAGAGTTTGGGAAAATATGGGCTCTTCAAATCAGAAAGCAGTTTTAATGCTGGTTTAATGATATAACAAGACTTAATTAGCAGCTTTTTCTTTTCCTTGCTAATGTGTGTTAATGTTAAACATCTTAGTAAACTTAAAGACCTTTAAAACTGATTGTTCATGTTTCCCACTTCTTCCTTTGGTGAGAAGTTTTGTTGGAATAAAGTCGTCACTTCTCTAAACTCGGCTGCCTCTGACCTTTAGAAGATGCAAACATGACGTTGCACTTCCTGCCAATGGCGTTGGTCACGGTGACTGGCAGCAGCAGTGTGAGAGTGAATTGTGTCTTATGTGGAAACTTTGGTTTTAACTGTTTTCTTCAACTGGTTTAACCGTGTGTCTTTGTAAGATGGCGTAATCTGTTTCTTATCTGCAACTTAATGTGTGATAAACAAAAGGCATGATTCTTCGATTTCATAAGAATCCACCTGTCACAACACAAACCTGGAGAAATAGTCAGTCAGTAAAAGTAAATAGGCAACACAGATTCCATCTATGGAAATGTAAATATATGTCATCATTTGTTGTGTCAGGTGTGGTGCTGGTGTGCTTCGAGGGCGACTCGGATGGCTACATCAACCTGGTGGCGTATCCGTACGTGGAGAGCAACATGGAGGGCGGGCCGACGGAGCACGAGGAGAGGGACCCCCCAGAGAGAGAGCAGCCGAGGAGGAAACACTCCAGGAGAAGCCTTCATCGCTCATCGTCTTCGTCTGAACACAAAGAGGATAGAAGCGATAAGAGGGAGGCTCACGACAACGATGCTTCTGATAAGTAAGATCAAAATTAAACTGGAGCACTGAGCAAACGTTAAGAAGCATCTCTGATACACACGATTTTCAGGGTGAAGGTCCAATATTCTTTTCCACAAATGCGGGGATTTTTTTGCTTGCTTGTTTCTTGAATCTATTTAAAAGGAGCTACTTTTCTTTCTTTTTTTAAATATACTTTCTTTTTATTTAACATATCAGTTCAAATCAAGGCAAAATGAAGTAAAAAGACAAACATAAGTTAAAGGAACACTACACCCAAACAACGATTTGGCCTCATTTTCTACTCACCCTCTTGCTGAACAACACTGTGGAGTAGTTTTGGAACATCTAGGATGCAGCCGGAGATCTGGGGGGATCCTCGCTGTCCACTGACATTGATATCATGACTTAGATAAGAGCCCGAACGAACAGTGTCCTTAAAAGTCCACAAAAAGTCGGCAATATTCCTCCAATACTGCTCGTGCGCTGTAATCCAAGTGTCCTGAGCGGGTAACATCCACCATTTACTCGAAACTACATCATTTAGCACATGTTTATAGCCTAAACAGCACCTCTTCGCATTTCTATGATACACTTACGGGTGCCTACGGGAGCCGCGGATGACCAAACCAAACGAATCGCACTCTGCAATAACTAGGAGCGTAGAACAAGAAACAAAAACCCCAAAAATCCCACATTCTGCTGACCCCTCTTGTGTCTGTCCACGGCTCCGTTGCTCACAGCAGAATGTGAGATTTCTTGTTTCTTGTTCTCGCTCATCAGCAGAGAACCTAGGGGATTGTGGTTTGCTACTACTAATTCTTACTTAAAGGGACTGTGAGGAGTTTCTAAGTAATTACAAAAAAAACTCACTTTTAGATATATGCCTGATGGAAATACACACTTTGGGATGAGTTTTATAGCATCAAAATAGGTTATCTATAAATGCTATTCCTTTAGTAAGAAGTGACAGGGCTGGACTGGCCTGGATACTCAACAAGAACAGACAATTTAAAACTATTATTGCAGACTATTTGTGGACGGGACTTTAGAGATACACGGGCTCTTATTAATGATAATGTCAGTGACATCACTCCAAGATCTACGATTCCAAGTTTTCCAAAATACTTGTTGTCACACATCAAAAATACACGCTATGTAACCAGAGAATACATTACCTCGTCACTTTGAGGAAGGTGTAAGCTGTTGAAAAAAAAAAAGCACTAAACAAGTTATTTGGATTGTCAGGAAAGCTGCATTTATTAGCATCACAACAAACAAAAATTTTAAACTACACGTCTTAGATACCATCCCGAACAAGTTTGTAAGTTGAAGTAGGGTTCAGTAAGTTATTTAGCTCCTGTAATAATCAATTTATTTGCACTTCTGACTGGGGTGTGTCGCTTTACATCAGCTTTATACATAGTATTGTTAGACTTATATTCCCAAAAATGCTGCCATAGTGATAATCACATTCTTCATGTGATATTTGTGAACAACAACGCAGGGCGTGCTAACAACAGCTAACAAATAGCCTGGTAGATCGGCATGTTTTTTTCCGACTTCAACTGGAACACCGATAAGTTGGAGATGATGTCACTCCCAGTTCCGAGGTTACTGGAACGCAGCATTACGACAGTCGCCGTGTGTGCTCATGGGTAGCAGAGCCTTTATGTCACCGGTAATAGATTCTCCTCACAGTCCCTTTAAAATCAAATCTAAATGGTTTGATACACTCAATCCAATTCCTCCTTTTGTCTTCAAATACATCACTCTTCAGTCTCAAAGTTAAAGTCAGTTTTTTCATAACACATATGTCATGCATAATATTACACCAGTACATTAATAAATAAGCAACCAACATGCATTTGACCCAGGTACTGAAACAAAATTCTAGTCTCTAAAACTTTTTCCATGCCGCCTCTGATCGACTTCCAATAACTTTTTATCACAGAACAGTCCCAAAATTCATGGTTGTGTTTTGTTTTCATCTTTCTCCAACCTCTCCAACAGTGAGTCTGTCCCTCTGTATGTTTCTCTGCATCTTTAGACATGCTGGATGGAGAAGAGATATTTAAACATGCCACAGCAGGCCTTTACTCTCAGGAAGCGTCCAATTATACCATGATGGCGATAATTAGATGTGACTGTGCTGCTTTAGGGCATGATGGAAAATGTAGTGCCTCTCAGGCCTCAGCTGAAGTGCGTCTCAACCAGAAGACTTCCAGAAAAAGACAGCAGGGTGTCATCTCCTCTGCAGCTGATTTTTCACTCAACAGTAAGATGGATGTGGTGACAGAAAGACTCCACCTCCGGGATAAATTTGAACAATTTAATCTTTGTAACTTTGCAACATTTCATCCAGCACAATCATTACAGCTAAATTTGAGTTTCTCCTAAACTTTTCTCTGACCAAAAACCTGCAAAACAAAAATTTCTTAATTGTTTTGTTCAATACAGAGCTGGGCGATATGACCTAAAAATGTAATCCCTGATTTTTTTTCCACACAACTCTGTGTACAATTTTAAGCTTTTTTTTCCCTCTCGAACAAAAAACCTAAAGTTTAAGTTGCACAAAAATCAAATGAATAAAGTATTCCTTAATGTTACCAAAAGATGTTTCAAAACTAAACAGACTTTCCCTATTACAGTTAAAATGCATGTTGTAATTTTGTCATAAAATGTTGATTATGTAGTTTAAAGGGACGTACATGAACAATGAAGGGTGAGCTTTTATCACAAAATATTAACATGGAACCATCAGATTAATATTACACCTCATTTAAGAAACAAATAAAAGCCTAAACATTAGGGCTGTGATGATTCACTTTTCTCCCGATTCGATTTTTTATGATTTTTTAGGTGCTGATTTGATTTAAATTGCAATTCTACAATATTGGCGATTTTTGCAATCTTAAGTTAGCTTTTTTAACACCAGCGAAAAAGATGAACAATGATGATGCCTACAGACTATATCAGGAAAAATACACATCACATGTGAGTCTGTTTTTAGGATTTATTCAGCAATATATTTTAACCAGCTGTTTATACTCTCCCTTCAAAAGCCTGGACTGCATTTAAAAGTGGCTTTTTAACACAGACTAAAATGAAGCTTCTAAATTTGGGAAAAAATGATTTTTGAACAAAAAAATCATCAAACAAAAAATCCCAATGCATATGTGAATCTTTTTTTTCCCATCCCTACTAATCAAGTGCTTGTGCAAAATCCAATAAGACCTACAATCATGATAACTGTACATTTTCTGTATTTATATTTTAGAACATTATAAGTTGAGAAAAAAAATCTCATTTTTTTCATTTTTAAATCCTCTGGAAAAGTTAATTTAAATTGATTCATTTAATCAGTATATTTCCCAGCCCTAGCCTCGTAATGGCAAAATATTGTATTACAAACTAAATCAAAACATATTCACAAGTAAACAGGGATCTTTTTGTAAAAAAATTTAAAAAATTAATCAATCTTTTGCAAAAGTTTCTAGTATTGTAAACCATGCATCTTTGCAGCAGTCTTATGGGTGTTTCAAGGGGTGCAATACAAATCTGAAAACATTAATTTTACAAAGGAATAAAGGAGGTTCTCCAGCAGTAAATACAGCATATTAATCATCTTCTTTCATGTCCTTCAGTCTTGCAGAGCTGAAGAGTCCGCGGCTCGACCCAAAGATCCACTCGGACGTTCCCTTCCAGATGTTGGACTGGAACAGCGGTTTGAGTTCAGAGAAGATCAGCCACAACCCGTGGAGCCTTCGCTGTCACAAACAGCAGCTGAGCCGCATGAGGTCTGAATCCAAGGACCGCAAACTCTTCAGTATCCTTCTTCAGCCATTCACAATCAAGTCAGAGTTAATGTTGACAGCACTTTTAATTTAAAGTCATAGTCTTTTGCTTTAAACAGCTTTTAGTATAGTCATCTAGATTGTTTCAGTTTTAGTCTAGTTTTAGTCGACTAGAATTTGAAGTGTAAGGCACTTTTATATTTCCTTTAAGTTCTGAAGTCATATTTTACTCTTGGATAAAATGAAACATCTAATAACCCTTTACTTAATGTTAGTAAAGTTTGAATGTCTAAATGAACAGAAACAAATGTTCCTTTAATGTGAAATGCAGTCACCTTTATTTAGGCTACCTGGCAGAGCATCTCAGTTACAATACCAGAACTGACAACAAACAGTGAACCTGCTCTACATGAATATATCAATTCATAAAGAGAGCAGCTCTGATTGGATCGCTCCACAACTTATCCCACCACCACCAAGCTAAGGCAGCTGTGATTGGATGTCCCTCTGAACTCATCCAACCTTTAACACAACCAAAGTAGCTGTGATTGGATGGATTCCTAACATGTCTCTACTTTCTACATGACCAAATTAGATCTGATTGGGTTGACACTGATTCAAAGACACTTAAAACTCATTGTAATTTAACAAACACATAAATTTAGTACAATTATGTTAAAGCATAAATACAAAGCGAAGGAGCTGTTGGAACGTTTTATATCCGAGTATTTGGCCAGTGAAGTGGTGTTTTGACACAGTCTGCGAGTGTGAGCTCCGCTGGTGAATTAAGTGTGTGGGTGGGGGGTGTCCAGGGTTATCGGGCCAGAGGTCATATTTTGATGTTGAGCTTCAAAGCGACAGACTGCAGCTGTCTGGAAAACAAAACAGCCCCTCTGTCCTCCGTATGGTCGGCCGTCACACTCAGCCGGGCTGCGGTCAGAGGAGGTCGTCTGGGCGGAAACACGGTTCACTCTGACTATTAATGACAATATCACCACCGTGAGAAGAGAAGCGTCTTTTCAAACAAGATCGTCCCTTTAATCTGGAAAACCATGAGACAGAGTGTGGAGGGGTTTGATTTAGTTTTATTTCTGTGTCATGCATAAACGACATGATCATAAAGTCATTTGAACAAAGGGACCAGAAACCAGAAGAGACCACTGTCAGTACTAATCTCATCAAAATGGACCTCCCTGAATTTACCTGGGTGGGAGATATTTAGCTTTAGATGCGATCATCTGTTGATATCGATATACAGATAATATCAGGCAACCACAATTTGTTGTCCCATTTGTAAAACTAGAAAAGCACTCGGAGAGCGCAGACCTACGTCAGCCCCACAGTCCTCATTAGTCCTACCTTTATTTCATCTAAATATTTAGATTCCTTGACCATGAAAACCATACCATTAGCAATTGGATTCATAATGATATCTACTTTAGTTCAGTAGTTACAACAAATCAGATTAAACACTCCAGATTCCACAGTATCTTGGCTATATTTTGGCATTTTTTTGAAAGTCTATGGCTTTAGTTGTTCCTTTGCTATGACGAAAATTCCAAGGAGATCTAAATTTTTCTTGTTCTGGAGCAGAGAATCCAGAATTTTGCCGGTATCCAGATCAGTCTTTGATATCTTGTAAAACCTGTTGGAAACTTGTCCTGTATTTTTTGTTCAAATGTCCTGACTATTTGTGGTGGAGTAAAATGCACAAATGCCAAAACATGGTCCAGTCTCGCAATGTTAAAGAATCCTTGAAAAAATTCCTGGATCCAGACAGTGATCCGGATCACTCCCAAAATCTAATCATTTGTTCCTTGTCCCAATCCGGACATTTCCTGATAATTTCATCGAAATCTGTCCTTAAAGTTTTGAGTTCTATTGCTAACAGAGAAACAAACAAACATACGGCAGCTATAACATAACCTCTTTGGCGGAGGTAATTAGCAGTTATTTTCACTGTCAAATTGCAACAACCTGACAATGAGGATAATTCTAATGTGGACGTCTTTGTCACCAACAGCCCATCGCTGGTTTGTGTTCATCCAGGATGTTTCCATTTCTGTAGACTTCAGGAGTCAGAGAGGGGATACCTGTTCTCTGATTTCTAGATCAGGTTCAGGTTCACGTTCAGGTTCAGGTTACTTTATCTGTGCCATGTGAGAACGTATTTTGCAGCCAGGGAGAAAGAGACAGCCATCATAACACACAAATATCTAAACAGATGTAACATAGAGCAGCTGAGCAGAGGAGATTTTAAAATATACTAAACCCAATGAAACCTGTAAACAGATAAAAACTGTAAAAACAATAAAATGCTAAAGTGACTAATCTTAAAACAGTCAGGGCAAAAGTAAAAAAGAGGGCTTCTGTGGGGCATTAAAAAGCATTAAAATGCATTAAATTTATTTTGTGAAAATTAAGGCCTTAAATTCTATAAAAAAAATAATTGAATTTGATTCTCAGAGGCATTAAAAATTCTTCCTGTTGTTTTCAAAAAAACATTTGATAAAATATCATGATACTATCATAATACACAATTACAGTCTCAGATTCTCCAGATAGGTAGGTTTATTTACATAAACATACAGAACCATTGGAATAATTTTTTCTAGCCAGTCGGGTACAATTGCCTTAAAACTGGATGTTTGTTAAGTTCCAGGCGGGCTGGACCAGGTGGAGGAACCCCTCTTTAAATTCAGTCTTAGCTTCATTTTTTCTGATTTGTTTAAGATGATATATTTGTAGAGACAGTTTAGTCAACAAAAAAAGTTTAACAAAAACAAACCTGTGTAATTTGTCTGAAGTTCACGGTCATGCATTAAACATTTTACAGTATAGCTCAGGATGGGAATTGCTAAGATTTTATTGTTACCACTGCTATTCACGATCCTGCTAATCCTGCTAATCAATCCAATTCTTTAATGATTCCCTAATTGATTCCTGCAGATTTTCCGTGTGGGCAAATGTTGGTCTGTAGATTTTCAGTGTCAACAATGTCAGACACACGTCACAGCATAGATAACTGCTTCTGCAAGTTGCTGCTGTTTCCACTCATTAAGGTTGTGCAGTAGGCGCCTTTTTAAAAAAAATTTAGGCCACAATTTTGACGCTTCTGAACCCTGTCAGTGGAAGGAACTGATAAGGGAATTGATTAGCAAAAAGACTCATGATATCGATTCTTTGATAGAGGTGTTCACGATTCTTAACTGGAATTGGGTTTCGATTCCCATCCGTAAGTATAGCATTAAAAAAACAATTAAAAGCATTAAATTTGACAAGCTGATTTTTGCAGAAACTCTGAGAGAGATCAACTCATAACATCGTATTAAAAAGTCAAGTTGGCACCATGGTGAATTAAGCCAGCGTAACAACAAATTAAGTCTCACACACATAATTAAATATGTTTATGAAAACAGCTGTTTTAATAACCAGAGTTCAGAGATGTTTCCTCCTTAACTGCACCGTGCTTACCAGAGTTCTTGTTGCTGGAGAACGTGGTCCATCATTTCTCTTACCCCTGCATCTTGGACCTGAAGATGGGCACCAGGCAGCACGGAGACGACGCCTCCGAGGAGAAAGCGGCCAGACAGATGAAGAAATGTGAGCAGAGCACTTCGGGCACGCTGGGGGTCAGAGTCTGTGGCATGCAGGTGAGGAAACACGCCTTTGGATTATAGGCAGGGTTGTTCTTTTCCTGGTCATTTATCCAACGTTGTTACAGCGGCACACTGATGGAAGGTCTTAAGTTTGAGGAGATGTGAGCTGTTGTGATGTTAAGGTGCTGACCATCATTGAGGGGTCAGAACGCAAGAGGGTCACGTGATTATTGTCGCAGCTTAGCCACAGTTTCTGGTAACTATTTTTCATTTTCATATATAGAGATATAGATATGTTCCAACATGACATATATTCTGTGCACATGTGTGGTAATATTAATACTGAAATAAAGCTTTTTTTTGCAAACACTTTATTATGTAATTATCATTTACAATATAGAACGCCACAATTAGGCATATGTATATATATATATATATACATATATATATATATATATAAATATATATATATATATATATATATATATATATATATATATATATATATATATATATATATATATATATATATATATATATATACACATATACACACACATATATATATATATATACACACACACACACATATATATATATATATATATATATATATACATACATATCAAGATTAAGTGAATAGAGTAATAAATTAATTAGTTGATAAAATAGAGCTTTTGAATTGTATGAAATTTTCTCTGAAAAAGGAATAATGAAGACAGTACAGTAGCAGGCTTTGGCCATGGTTACGAGAAGTTTTTTAATTCAGAATTAGATAATTTGGACTTTAAACTTTTTCCTTTGTGTTTCAATGGAAATAATAAGGTTTACATTGAAAACACATGTATTCGCCTTTATTCAAGGCCTGGGAGTTTGGAATGGTTCTGATTGCGGGGGCAGACAAGACGTAGTGACGTATTTACGTCTACTGGAAGAAAAACTCCAGTTCAGCGTCTCTGTCAGGGAAACCTCGTCCAACTTGGACGCTACAACTTTAAAAAGGTCCACATTTTAATGCTTAAGTTCATCCGTTCCTTCATTATTTCCAAATCTTTCAAGGGTCTTTATTACTAAATTTTGTCTGCTCAAGTCCCACGCTTGCTTCGGGCGGCCCTCCTGTTCCCATCAGCATCCCGTGCATCATTGCGACAGGACAAAGAAATGAGCATGGGCAGAACAATCTGAATTAATTTACAGTGGAGTGAACGTATACATGATCGAAGAATTATTTAATTCAGATTTAAATCAGAATAAACCAGCCACTTACTTTGGAATTATCATTTTCATTCAGAATTAGGTGTTTACATGGTCTTTTTTATTCTTTTTTTAAAGTGGATTTAAGTTTTATCCAGAATTAAATTCTCATGCATACTTGATTAATATTAACGTTACAAAATGTCCTTGCTTTATTAACTTGAAACATGTAGGAAACTCTGTCTATGAAGTATAAAATGTCTATTTTTGTCGTGTCTATCTACTGTAAATATAATTGAAAGTGATAGCTGGTGACTAAAAAAAATTAAGAGAGGAGGAAACCCAACCCGTGGCATTGTGTTATTTTGCTAGTTGACTACTTATCCATACTTTCTTTTATTCAACAGAATGTAGTAATACACAATGGCTTACATGATTTTTTGAAAACATTTAACTCAATCCTGTTGTTTCCAGATTAACCACACAGGCCTAATGCAAAAGAGTTTCATCGAGGATGTGAGATACAACAAGAAGCAGACCAGTGATCACATTAAAAGCAATATTTTGTTTAAATTGATGAGCTATCATGCTTTAAATTATTGTGTTATTTTGATTCAGAAGTGCTTGAAATGGTCATCATAAAAATGTTGCTGTAACTTCCTACATGTAAATTGACCTTCGATAAACGCAGAAACAGACCTTCCCCATAGGAATCCTCCTGCTCTGTCCCTTTATTTTGAAACACTGAGGTCTCCACAGATCCTCCATTGCTGTTAAATAATTGGCCCTTTGGTGTCTGCAGAGTTGGTGTAACTCTGTCCTGTGCTTCTCTCTCCTCAGGTGTACCAGCTAAACACGGGTCACTACCTCTGCAGGAACAAGTACTACGGGCGCGGCCTGTCGACCGAGGGTTTTCGCCAGGCGCTCTATCAGTACATGCACAACGGGAAGGGTCTGAGGCAGGACCTCTTTGAGCCAGTCCTGAATAAGCTACGCAGCCTGAAGGCGGTGCTGGAGAGACAGGCGTCCTATCGCTTCTACTCGTCTTCACTGCTCATCATCTATGAGGGACAGGTGAGTCACAGCTGAAGGTGTCACTGATTTATGTGGTGGTCTGTATATGAATTTAGATCTTTAGTCCACTGTGAATGGGTTAGTATCAGTTTAATCCTGGTGGGTCACTTTAATTTAAACTCTGTGAGGTAAAAACATAACATAATTTTATTTGCCCTTTTTTGCTTTGATTACTCAATCAACTTTAGTCCAAATCAAAAACACTGAATAAATAATATTTTATTTTATTTTAACTCTTTAATTGCACATATGATTACATGATGTCACTGTAATTACTTAGAAAGATCAACAAAAATGAGCTTTTTTACATATAATTAATGTTGTAGGGCTGGGAATTTTTTTAAGATCGGGCTTAAATATACACAAGATTCGTAGTAAAATTGATTTTGATGCATTGTTATTATTTTGCCATGCAAGATTCCTAACTTACTACCTTTCAGGTAAACAGAGGACAAAAATGTTCTTTTCCAAAAACTGCTGTAAAAACCAACCACATCATTTTTTTGTTTATCAGTTCTTTTAAGCAATTTTAGTCCTGATGAAAAAAATTGTAATTATATTAATAATTTTAACTCCCATTTGATTACATGATGTCACTGTTGTTATGGAGAAACGCATACAAACTGAGTTATTTTCTATTTAAAAAAATCTTGGGATTGGGTATGTTTTTAAAGATCAGGCATAAATAAATGTATGATAAGTAATAACATTTAATTTTAATAATTATTTTATTCATATTTATATATATATATATATACCTACGTATATATGTCGGTATATATACATACATTTATAGACATCTCAAATAAAGTCTGACCTAATTGGTTTTATGTTCCGAACCCAACTTTCCCATAGTCTTTTGAATCTGTCGTCCTCCAGTCTCAAGGAGAAAGTTAATTTTTCCATCACATATGTCCAATATTTTCTAAATGTTCTGTTTTCTTCTCTTCTGTCTTTGTTACCTGATGTGTTGTAAACATCTGCGGGGCTAACCCTCTTGCGATGTGACTGCTGCGTTCAAGGCGATTTTGCTTGTCGCGCGTTGCCAATGTTCAAAAAAGTTTATCTTTTCAGGTGATGTCGTGTGTGGCTGTACGGCAACAGCCAATCAGCGGTGTGTGCATGTGTGAAGTTACCTGTGACAGACAGTTTTTCTTTAGGGCTACAGAGTAACACTCTATGTCCGCGTGGAAACATTAGTCAGTGAGGACATTAGTTCAACCTAGAAGGACCACAGAGAACTGACGGATGATGCTTCTGCAGGTCCATCAGCTGCAGTGTTTTGTGGTTGGTAGGTAAGTGAAAAGTATACAGCTGGAGTAATCTCAGCATATACATCCTATTATATGATATTTGATATGATCGCAGTGAAACTTGAGCGGACGTGACGTCACCGAGCCACTGCGACAGGCATCAGTGACCAAAATGAGGTTTTTATGGACACGCGATGCGACTTCAGTGGGCAACGCGATATTTTGTTAGGTGTGAACGTAGCCTAAGTTTTCCTCTCACGGATCTTCTGTCCTCATTCTGCAGGAACCTGAGGCACCTTCAGTCCTCAGCTCGGGGCAGCACACGGCCCTCACGCAGAAGACTCCCGGGACCCCCGTAGAGCCTCACCGCGGCCCCGGGCCCCATCCACCCCCACCCGCAGCAGCCCCCTGCGACACGGACATGAGCCAGAACCCGGAGCCCGGGTCTCTGCCCTCTCAGGGACCTGGACTTATGGCTCCGCCCCCTCCCTCCTCTCACCCTCCCCCACAGACCCCGCCCACCAAATCGGACTGCCACTCCTTCCTCCCCCATCCAGACTCCTTCCCCCCCGCCCCTCCCCCTCAGCCCAAGCAGCCCCCCCTGGTGGACGTTCGTATGATCGACTTCGCTCACTCCACCTTCAAAGGTTTCCGCGGAGACACGGCGGTGCACGACGGGCCGGACCGGGGCTACGTGTTCGGACTGGAGAGCCTGGTCCAGATCCTGGAGAGCCTGCGGGACGACAACCCGCAGTAGCTCCAAAACACACACAGAAATACACTCTCACAAACGCACACAGCTTGTTTTAGTCCAGGTTTCTCTGCAGAGTCTTTAAGAAGCGGGACAGTTTGTAAGTATGAGGCGAGCTTCTTCAGGAGAACCGGAGAAGCTCCCTGACCGAGGCTCTGCACACACACACGTAGTTATACATCTATCCTTATGAGGACCTTCAATGACTAAATACATTCCCTCTTCCTGTCAGACAAAAAGCATCCAACCTAAATTAAACCCAACACCGTCCTCTCCAAACACTCCAAAATATCTTCTTCTGTCCCTTCACTTAGTCGTCTACAAAGTGATACAGGTCCAGGGTTTGGCACCAGATGATGAAAACTTCTCTGAGCTCACCTTAAATTTAACTTTAAAATTAAACTCAATGGACACATTTATAATTTAAAAAGTGAGCTTCTTGCTCTTTTCAACTTGAATATTTGTTTGAAGTCGACCTTCAAACTCATTCAGGGTTTGACATTTTGATGGGTTACATTTATAGCACGAGAAAACACAGAGAGAACTCCAGCAAGGTAGCTCACATATTGCTGTTACATCCATAAGAAATAGTTCTATGATAAAGTTACCATCATAATATGATTCATGAGCCTGAAAACCCACACCTAGCACCCAGAATCATGTTGATATTATCAGTAGTTCGACAGTTTTGAGCAAAAACAATCATTCACTAATGGCTTCTGATATCTGGATCACCTCTAAAACTAATCATCTTTAGGATGGGCCATTGCCAACATCTGAAAATGTCAACAGTCTGTCCTGTAGCTTTTGAGTAATCATGCTAAGAAACAGACAAACATGCGCTGGTCAAAAACACAACCTCCAAAAAAGAATAAAAAATTCTCCCAAAGGGGGCGTTTGCATTGTTGTATCTAATTTGCAACTTTGACAGTCCAACCACCAAGATCAACTGCAACGCACCATGTGTCTTGACAAATAAATTAAAATAAATTGTTTGATATTTTTTCAGTTTTCAGTGGTTGCTCGTGCTAATTAGGGCCGCCACGATGCCAGAATTCTAAACTTCTCCCTGAGCTTAAGAAAACTCCTAACTGCCCTTTTTACATACAAAAAAATGAAACTTCTATAACAATGCCAGGAAAACCTGCCCAGAAAATTCCCAGATTTGCTTGTTCACACCTGTCCCTTACAGCTGGAAGTTTTTTTATATATCTGCATTTTCTAACTGATTTTGTCCCAAATGTTTGTGCATTTTTATCACTTAATTGACTGTTAGCTTTTAAAACTGATAGCAAAATAGCAAAATGTCTGGTTTTTGGTTTGTTTGTGGACTTCTCTGTTCCCGGAAGTGTTAACAGAATCAAACACTGATTTGATTTGTTCTGTTCTATAAAACATTAAATACCCCTGGATTTATTGATCACCTCTGCCAAACAGTTGAGCGGGTAGTTAAAGGGTTAAAGAAAGGCTCACAAAGTGGAATTAATCCATCAGAAATTTAAAAAAAAAAGTGTTTATGCTCAAACAAAGTGCAAGTATCTGTGCGCAGCATTATGCCCCAAGTTTTCAACATTTAAACAAAACATGACTCAGGTGCGGGTATTTTTTTTATTTTTACTTTACTCACAAAAAAAATAAATGTTTCACACTGGTGTCATGGCAGCTCTAACAAAGCAAAACTAATTTACAACAGCAACTCCCTGAGAAAATAGAAACCACTGCAAACATTAAGACTGCGTCTTTCCACAGTGCTCTGGGATGATCTTTGCATATTATGAATACAGATGAGCATCACAGATATTTTGGGAGCAAATCCAATTTAGAAGAATGTCACAGTGATTAGGGAGTAGGTGTAATCCATAAAAATGTTAATTAGGTGGATCTTATTAAAAAAAGAACATTTAAGATGTCAGTTATCATGAAGAGAAGAACATTCTAACATCCTCTGGAGCTATCTCTCTTAAAGTTGGATTCATGGTGACAAGAGAATCACAAAATAGGAAATAAAATGGACAAACCCTGGATGTGCATCATCAAACATGGAAGACTAACGTCACCCTTCAGTCAGTGGTTTTAACTGGTCTGGTCTGAGGATCCAACACCTCCTGAATAAAAGATTACAACGGAAAAGCTCAAAAATGATCAGCTGTTAAAGTTTATTTCATGGATATTTAGCAGCTTTGGAAACGAAACATTCAACAGTGAGGCACTAAAGCTGTTTCTACCAAGGAGTCTGGCTCAGTGCTGCACACAGGTTTAGGTGTTGATTCCTGAAACAAAAACAACATCCAGCGCCAGCTTTTCCACTAGCACGCCTTGGCCCTACTCTGCTCGGCTCTACTCGATTTGCAGCATGTTTCCATTAGCCTGGTACCTCCTAAAACAAGCTAGTTTTAGTACCTACTCCGCTCTGGTTCCAAGCGAGCTGAATCGATACTAAAAGATGACGTCACCGACTGCCGGCTACTGATTGGTCATAAGATGTCGTCATCGATGATTTCTGAGACCTAGCATGCTAGCGGTAGCTACCATTAGCTTACCCTCATACGTCTTTTCTTTGCAGCTGGATTGCTCTCGTCCTCGGCTTCATTCTGTTGTATAGCTTCCAAAACTCCCCTGTGCTTCTCAAGGGGTATTTCTTCTTACCACCTGCAGCCATCTTCTGCTTTCCTTTTTTACTCAGTTTGTGACAAAAAGCCACAGATTGTTGTGTCGCGCTCAAAATGACGTCACCGCGATGCTGCTTAGCTGTTTACAGCGACGCTGCACCCTTTTGGGCAGGCGACTGGGACTAATGGAAAAGCAGCACAAGGCGAGTAGAGTAGAGCCGGGTAGAGTCGAGTAGAGAAGAGTAGGGCTAATGGAAAAGGGCCATTTAAATCACCTGAGGATCTGAGTGGGGGACTTTTCTATCAGTGCCGTTAGAAAGAATTTCAGCAGGCACTCTGTGAGTTGCACACCGTCTTTGCTTTGTTGGTGAGGAGGAAGTGCAGGAGGATTAAATTAGACCTGGGAGGAAATAGATTATGTTTTGTTTTGCGCCATTTTATGGGATGATTTTGATTGTTTGTTTGAAATCTCAAGAAATGGATGGTTGCAGCAAACATGTCCAAAAAACAGGTTTGCTTTTCTGTTTCATCATCTCAAAGCCTGTGGGACAAAATGCCTTAAATGAGGTCTGCGGTGAAGCCAAAGAGACCTTTGGAGACTTTCTTTCCCTACATCTTACTTCTGAAAGTGCCCAGCTTATGAATTTTAGCTTTTTTAACGAAGAAGGTCACGAACAAATGTCCTACCAGGACTGCAGGGTTTGCATTTAGCATTTTATCATCTTTGAAAAATGTTATTAGACTCTTATTATATCGCCATGAGCTCTAATTTTATCAGTTTTCTACTAGAAGCAATAAAAGTTCAGAGCTTAGTCGCATTGACACTGTTTGTGGTGTAGCTTGACGTCAGTTGTCTACATTTGCAGATTGTTTTTCTGCTTCAGAAGTTAATGAAACAGACCTGAGATTGTCCAGATCAGGGATGGAAAATTTTGGTACATCCATTTTATTCTCACTGTCTGAGAGACGAATACAAACTACAAGTGATTTTATTAAAATAACAGATATGATGGTTTCTGTAGAAGCTATGATGAGGACAAATATGCTCTTTAACTTAACATGGGCTTTAAGCTACTATAAGGCCCTTTTAAGCAGGAAAGTAGTGCATACAAGTTCTGTCTTTGTTTTTTTTGAAAAATCACTGAACAATTCTTATTGAAAGAACTTAATGAAAACATTTACAATTAAGAAATGGTTAACAATATGCCCCATGTCAGATTTTCTGTATGTCTGCAATTTTTTGAGAATTATAGTCGAGTTGTGTTACATATTTTGGTGAGTAAGAGTGCCACCAGTTGCCCACCCCTGATCTAGATGATTTCAGCATGTAAGAGTTATAAACAGTTTTTTTACCACCACACGTCTTATTTTCAGAAAATAACCCGAGGTTCTTTGACGGTGTAATCAGCTCAATGCTAAATTCTAGATTGACCTAACACATTTTCAGTAGGGATGCACAGTATCATCAGTTAGATATCAGTGTGGACAGACAATAATCATAAAGTTAAATATCAGGATCTGCAGATATGAAAAAATATGCTGATATTATCAACCAATCAACATATACAGCCATTTATACCCCTTACATTGGTTCAGATATCTACAGAATGCCTTAATGTAACATAAACTTCACCTTAGTTTCACTTAAGAATCTAACAGTAGAAAAAGGGTTCGTTTTTTTGTCCCTTATTCTGTTTTCAAGCAAATAAAACATCACTAAATAAAATCAGTCAATTTTCGTAAAGTGAAGACTGTATACATTTGTCCAAAAAAATCCGTATTAGTTTCAGGATTAAATTTAAAATATCGGCAAAAGTTCAATATGGCGCATCCCTAGTAAACAAGTGTTTTTATATTAAAATGAATTTAAATGATATGGAGGAAAAATGGCACAAAATGGCACTTGGATTTGTGATGAAAGATTTATGGTTTTCTGATCGAAATCGCAATTTCAGACATCGTAATTATGTGATTGCCAAAGCTGCATTGTTTTGCAATGCTCCTGACTGACCTGGGATCTGTTGTGTCAACAGTTTTATAAATTTGCATTTAAGGAAGTGCTGGTAAGCTTGAAAGCAAAAAGGCAAGAATTAAGATTAAGTTAAGTAACACTTAAGCTGAAAAAGAGTAACAGATAACTAGTCTGTTGAAGTTTCGAGAATAAGGTTGAAATATCTTCATAAATAATTTTTAAAAAGCCACTAAAATGAGAAACACATTATAAAAAACAATGTTGAGATTGGTCCAAAATTTTGAAAGTATGCCAAATTATTGAAAAAAATTAAAGGCAGAAGTGAAAAGTCAAAATCATGCATAAACAGTCACAAAACTTCAATGTCAGCAGCAAAGTCAAACTGTTGGACAAAAGAAATATTAGGATGAAAGTTTAAAAACAAAGAATAAGCTGAAAAAGACCCACAATATCCAAAATAAAGACTAAAATATATCTTAATGATGCATGGATGAGGTTATGTAGGCCTATTCGTCTGAAAAAGAAGTAAAAAAATCAACGTTAAAGTTTCAGATCAACAACACAAAGCTTCTGTTTTGGAGTAGAAGTTGGAGTATCCCTTAAAAAATGAGAGCAGATTATTTATCATCAGTATTAGATGATGAATAATTCCTTTCTCTACTGTTGTCTAAACTGTAAACAAAGTTAATTTTGCACCAAAGCTTGATTTGAAGAAAATCGTGAATCCAATTCTGCTAGAAAATCGCAGTTAGATTCCTACAGTCGTTGGATATTTGCCTCACTGCCTCTTATTCTGTGACCCTCTTACACAGTCCTCTGTCCCCCTTTGGGTCCTGACCCACCAGTTGAGAACCACTGCTTTAAAGGTTTCCAGTTATCAGCCTCAAACGGTCCTCAGAAGGATAGTACGCACACACACACTCACACACACACTGGTTCGTCCTGGGATCGGCTGTCTGAGGAGCGTCTCCTCGCTGACCCCCACACTCACTGTACCTCCTCCTCACCTCCTCACCTCCTGACTCCTCCCTCTCCTACCCTCACCTCCTCTTCTTCTACAGAAACCAAACCTGGACAGGTGAACTGACTCTTTCTAGAGTTTCCGTGACAGCACTCAGAAACACATCCATCAGTTTAAAGCAATAGCCGGCGACGTTAGAGGCCACTTTTTAGTTTCCCGCGAGGGAGGAGACGTGCAGACAGAGATTTGAATCATAGACGTAGGCTTTAAGGACAGAGTAGAGATCATTTCTGTTACGCTGTTCGTCCCTCTTTTGGGCTTTATTCAAACGTTAGTGGTTGGTGTCCTGTAAAAATCATCCTCTGGGTTGTTGTGAAATATGGAGAGCATAAGTGTCACTTTCCCAAACCTGGTCTGCTGGTGTTTTTATTGTTGTCAACAAATCCCCAAAAAAGACTCAAACCAACATCCAATGATCCTCAAATGGGCACCTTTGTGTTTACAAAATCTGATTTGATTGGATAACCTTTATTTTGAACACGGGAAGAATAAAGTAGTAGAGTTAAAAAACAAACCAAAAAAATGAAAACATTATTTACAGATATTCTTAAAGTATTAATGCTGTTCAATGTCCGAAATGTAGTAAGAAGCTAGGATTACCTTTTTTACCCCATTTTTCAAAAAAAAAAGAGCCTGTGGTATCAACCCTGCTAGTCCCGTGTGATCAGTGTTTAGCGTTGCTTTCTACTGAAAAAGATCTCATGAGATGTTACTGCAAACAAACATGGTGGAAGAACTATATGTGCACCACTGGCAAGTTTAAAAGCTGATGTTTGAATGTACAGTATTTTAGATTTAACAAGTACAAAGGAAAATACAATTAAATCATATCATTAAAATATGATTAATGTAACTGCTTTGGGTTTACTTCTTCATGTTAAAACATTTTTTAATGATGTACCAGGTCAAAAGGTCACTTTTTAAATTCACAACACTATTTTAACTAAGATATCCCAGACTGAATAAATATTGAATTGAATCGTGAATTGAATCAATTTGAGACCTTGTAATATCGAATCGATCCAGAAAATCTGAATCGATACCCAGCCCTAGTGTAAATATATTTATTTCTCTTTATCAGGAAAAAAAGTAGCTATGAGACAAAATTAACATAAAACAAGTTTTTCCCTCTTAAAGTGTCATAAAATGTTTATGTACACAGACAGATTTGCCGACATTAACACTGAATTCTGTGCTGTTTTCACCTTATATTAACATAAACACCTCGATCAATATTTAAAGTAACACCCCAACAGTTTTATCTTACTCCTGAGTCCAAGCAGATAGACTCCATTGTTTCATCTGTGCTGCAGTAACAAGGAATAGACAGGCAGAGCTCACCAACAGCTAATTAGCTTAGCTAAAACACTGGGAGTCAATGGGTAGTGTTAGCCTGCCTCTGCCTACAGTCATCAGATAAACTCTTCAGCAACTCTACATCGTCCTGCGTGCTTGTTGTGACTCAGTTTTTACCCCTTAATTCTACATCATCTTCTACTATCATCGTTATATCTTTGTTTTGTGACTTTCGCGAACGTTTCGAGTCTTTTGATCAGCTCTTTTAAGTGAATGATGAGAGCCAGTTCCCAGATGAGTTAGCCATTATTAAATGCAAATTGCCTGCAAAAACAGACTGCTCTCTCATCACCACAATTCCATTCTTTTGGACACTTTAAAGAGCCATTCAAAAGACTCGACTCGTCCATGAACGTCACACCTCTAGTAAACAACACAAAGCCTGTTTAGAGAAGAAGATGAAATAATGATAGTAGACGATAATGTAACATTTACACAGTGAAATGAAGAAGTAACAGCATGAACACGGGACTGTTTAAGTGCTAAATATTTTATCTGATGACTGAAGGCAGAATCAGGCTAGCAGAGCTCATCCAAAGCTAATTAGCTTAGCTCGAACACTGGGAGTCTGTGGGTAGTGTTAGCCTACCTCTGCCTACAATCATCAGATAAACTCTTCAGCAACTCTAAACAGTCCTGTGTGCTTGTTTTGACTCCTTTCTTACCCCTTAATTCTACGTTATCTTCTGCCATCATCATATTGTCTTCTTCTCCTAAATAGAGGCTTTGTTAGTTGACCATCTTCTGTGGTGGTTTGCTAGAGATGTGATGTTCATGAACGAGTCAGTTCTTTTGAATCGCTCTTTTTAGTGAATGACAAGAACTGATTCACATTCTTCAAAAAGTAAACAATGAAACTGATACAAAGATCACCAACATTTATTTAGAGAAACTGGCTGAAATAGCTCTTAAATAAAAGACAAATTATAAAGAATGATGTTGACATCAACCTTAAAATGTGAATTTTTGAATTATTTAAAATACAGTGAAATGAAGGCAAAAGTTTAAAGGCAAAGCAACTTCAATATCAGCAGTAAAACCAAACTGTTGATCAAAAGGAAAGTCCAAAAACTAAAGAATAAAGACAAAATTGCCTTAAAATCAAAAATAAAATAAACTAGAATACATTTTGAGGTTACACTCTCTCAAACTGTTAACAAATACTTTAAGAAGATTCTTCCTCCTGCTCAGCTCTTAGAAACAAAATCTGCCATAATATTTTCACATTCACAGATTTTAAAACAAAATAATTATCCTATTGATAATAATAAAAATACAAAATAATGTAACAAAATATTTATTTATTTCAAGCCAAAGAAAAAACACAACTCAATAATAAAAAGAGAATTTATAAAGCTGTGAGAAAATTCTTCCAAATGTTGGTTTTGGTCTTTTATTTTTGTGGATTTGTTGACAAGAGAGTTATAATAATAATAAAAATTAAACCAGCCTTAATCTTTAAGCTGGGGCTGGGTGATATGGGTGAATGATGAGAATATTTAATAAGAGATATTTTTCCTACATATATTATATTCATAAATATATATATATAATTATATGTGATCAAATCACATTGTTTAAATGACATTAAATCATCGTCTCATTCCCAAAACAAATATTAACGTCCCCACTTTGAGCAGCCCTCACTCATCAGGGTTTTTTTATCAGTTTAAATTTTAATCAATTTAAACCATCAAGACAAATGTAAAACTAATTTTCTGAGTAATATTGTTGAATTTGCACCCAGCCCTGCCTCAAATGTGTCCCGACACACTAAAAACTCTTCGTCACAATCATCCTCAGTCTCATCCAAAGACGTCACCATCCCTCTCACCTGATTGGTCCTGATGAGAGCGTGTCAGCCAATCACATTCGCTCATTTATGCTTCCATCATGGAGTCCTGCAGGCCGGCTGTGACGCGGCACCGCCCCCTGCTGGACGCCGACAGAAGCTCACCCCAGAGGCTGGAATAAAAGAGAGCAGATATGAATATTTTATTTTTGGTTTATTGAGGTGATAATTTATTTTTTTATTGTATCTTTGCCCATGTGTGTGGGTGGATGTTTGTCTTTTACATGTCTGCCCCAGAAATGTATAAACTGTAAAGAAATTAAGACACAGTGTGTAAAAAAAAACAACAAAAAAACGCAGTATTATCTGAGCTCACTCAAGTCTGTTTATCTGGAGACTCATCAATCAATCAGCTCATGTTTCATCATGACGATAAAACAGAAAATCAGACTTCAGTCGCTCCCTGAGCCGACACTTGTGCCTGCCGTGGAAATGTTTGCTTCAGGTGGAAACTCCTCTGAACGTGTGTGTGAGGGTGTGTTAGTGTGGGGGGGCGTCAGGGTGCAGGAAACGTGCGAGGAGAGAGATTTATGTGTCATCAGGCATTTAGAGAAAAGAGTTAAGATGAAGAGAATAATTACTGTGTTGGGACTAAAGGCAAAAACTCACAAATTAAGTCTAAACGAAAAGGAAAAGGGTAAATGATGATTTTGAAATCCTGTTTGAGAACAAAGTCAAAATGTGAACAATGAAGCTGAAGCAGAGATAAACTGTTAAAGTATCAAGAATAAGGTTGAAATATCTCCATAAATAATTTTAAAAAACCACTAAAATGAGAAACACATTATAAAGAACGATGTTGAGATTGTCCCAAAATTTAGAAGTTAAGCCAAATTATTTAAAATACAGTTAAATGAAAACAACAGTGATGCAGAAATAGTCCCACAGCTTCAATATGAGCAAAAGAAATATTAAGAAGGAAGTTTAAAAACAAAGAACAAGTTAGAAAGGACCCACAATTTCCAAATAAAGACTTAAATATATCTTAATAATGCATAAATAAGGTAATGTAGGCCAGGGTTTTTTCAGGTTTATTGCCAAGTAGATTTTTACACTTCAAGGAATTTTGCTCTGGTGCTCTTGTTGCAAAGTACAAATAGACAAATAAGTAAAAAGATAATTGTAAAAGTTAAAGGTGCATGCATTGGTAATAGAAATAATCAGATATATAAATATAGCATAAAATAAAATAGACCTAGTAAAGTTAGAAAGTCTTTTTTGGTAATAAAGTTTGAAATATTCAGGAAAGAAAGTCAAACTTTCTGATCTGAATCAGAAAGAGGCCCATAGTATTTAACAAAAATACAAATATAAAAAAGGGCTTAAAAAGGTTCAAGTTAAGTCAGAAGTTTAATATACATGAAGAATTCTTTAAGAATTAAAGTTAAAAAGAGCAACAGATTTGATGGAATCTAATCAAATGTCAATTAAGATTTTTTTTCTGAAATTAAGATTTAAAAAAGATATAAAATCATATACTGAAGGGGAAAAAGTAGTTTTTGTTTTCAAGAATAAAGAAGAAAACTGCCAGCATAATTTTGGAAAAGTTTTTATCCTAAGCTTGTAATTGGTGTTCAGATTTATTATTTAAGGTATTTTTAATGCTGTTGTTGAACATTTTGACTCTTTCTCATCATGCAAACCTCTTTAATTGTTTTAATTGAACCATTAATTCTTGATAATTTGACCCTCTCATCATTTTAGACTTGTTTTCTCAGTGCTTGATGAAATAAATCCTCCTCTCTCACTCTCTTCCTCCAGCCCCTGCTCCTCCTCCGTCACGTTAGCCTCCATCTTTAGTCTTTGGTTTGCTTCACATTTAAAGAGTCGGCGAAGACGTGCATGCACATTATCGTCCTCCTGTTCGGGTCCTTCACGGCGTCACTCCTTCCTGTTACAGAGTGTGAAGCAGCGACGTCCACACGCTCACGACTCCTCTTCACGAGCGTTAGCCTCAATCATCGATCAGTTCTTCAGCATCGGACGTCATCCTGACTGTTTGTTAGAGCAGTGAAAGTACGTGAGATTAAATCTTTCCAGAAGCTCTGGGGCTCCTGTGGTTACTGATCCAAGAGAAGCATGTTCTTCATCACACAGCAGGGTGCTCCTCATCACCTCAGGGTGGTTTTCACTTTAACTGAAATGGATTCTTCAAGTTTGGATGATAATGTTAGAAAATTCTTCACTCTTAAAGGCTCTTTGGTGGCACTCAGGTGATTTTTTTTCTAGTTTGGGCTGCAAGAAAATCCTCTGTTCTTTGCATTTTAACAAACTAATTTGATTCAGGGAGTTAAATAATCCAGACAGGAGCCTTGAAAAGCTGAGAAGGTGAACATGTGCTTAAAAGAGGTCATAAAAGAGGCTTAATTTAAGTACAAAGTGATGTGTTGTCGTAGAAACCATCTCTGAACCAAAACTCGTCTCCTTACTGTGACATAAAGGAGAACTGGCAAAGATGTTAGACTGAGCCTCATCCCAAACCAGCTCTACGCAGTTTCACAAACCAAGCATCTGCAAAGCAAACTGATAAATATATCTACATACACTAAACTGCCAAAAGTTTTCACTCTTCTGCCCTCACACTTATATGCCCATATGACCGCCCATTCCTAATGTGAGAGTTTAATATGATGTTTGCAGCTTTAACAGCTTCATCTCTTCTGGGGCTTTCCTCGAGGTTTAGGAGTGTCTATAAACAGTTTGACCATCCAAAGGTGTTCTATTGGGTTGAGGTCAGGACTCTGTGCAGGCCAGTCAAGTTCATCCACAGCAGACTCTGTCCTCCATGTCTTTATGGACCTGCTTTGTGCTCTGGTGCACAGTCATGTTGGAAGAGGAAGGGGCCAGCTCCAAACTGTTCCCACAAAGTTGGAGCATGGAATTGTCCAAAATGTCTTGGTGTGCTGAAGCATTCAGAGTTCCTTTGACTGGAACTAAGGGGCCAAGCCCAGCTCCTGAAAAACACCCCCACACCATAATCCCCCCTCCACCAAACTTTACACTTGGCACAATGCAGTCCCACAAGTATGGTTCTCCTGGCAACCTCCAAACCCAGACTGGTCCATCAGATTGTCACATGGAGAAGCGTGATTGGTCACTCCAGAGAACGCGCCTCCACTGCTCTAGAGTCCAGTGGCGGCGTACTTTACACCACTGCATCCACGCTTTGCATTGCACTTGGTGATGTGAGGCTTGGATGCAGCTGCTCGGCCATGGAAACCCATCCATGAAGCTCTCTGCACTGTTCTTGAGCTAATCTGAAGGCCACATGAAGTTTGGAGGTCTGTAGTGATTGACTCTGCAGAAAGTTGGCGACCTCTTCTCACTATGCGCCTCAGCATCCGCTGACCCCGCTCCGTCACTTTACGTGGCCTACCACTTGGTGGCTGAGTTGCTGTGGTTCCCAAACACTTCCACGTTCTTATAATCCAGCTGACAGTTGACTGTGGAATATTTAGGAGTGAGGAAATGTCACCACTGGATTTGTTGCTCAGGTGGCATCCTATCACAGTTCCACGCTGGAATTCACTGAGCTCCTGAGAGCGGCCCATTCTTTCACCAATGTTTGTAAAAGCAGTCTGCATGCCTAGGTGATGATTTTATACACCTGTGGACATGGAAGTGACTGGAACACCTGAATTCAGTTATTTGGAGGAAAGAGTGAATACTTTTGGCAGATATGGTGAATGTACGTAGCTTAATGAATTAAGTAGACCACCTGTCAAAACAAGAAAACAAATATTTTAAAACAATCTCAAACTTTTTTAAAACTGATGTTTTTGTTATTGGACAAACATTTTGAGCAGGAAAACGTTTTCATACCAAAATCTGAGCCTAACTGAGCTTCTTTAAGGAGTTGGAAATAATCAAGTAGAACATTCAACCACTGAAACCAAGTTATCAGCTCAGAAGAGTTATCTGTTAAATGAATAACTGTGATTTGACATCCTTACAAAGAAATTATAATAAGCTCTGGTATTTTTTCTGTATTATTGTAAAACCATAAATTCAAAATAATATAGCCTGGTGGCACAGCAGGTGGTGCAGCTGCCTCACATCATATCAGAGTTGTAAATATAAGGTAAAAAGGTTTATTCAACAAATATGACTTACCACAGGATTTTTTAAATCAATTTTATTTTCTTATGTACATATGTAAATAAATGAAAACGGGGTCCTGTTGTCAGTTTTCAGATGCTGTCTCTATTACTCTCTCTGAAAAAAAGTTAAATAGAAGCAGCTTGATTTCTGTAGTCAGGAGGGCATTTTAATAGATAAACATTAAATTATTTCCATTAAAGTGACACACCAACATTTTTTCCATGTCTTGTCTCACTTCTGAGTCCATGACGAGCAGATAGACTCCATTCTTTCAACTGTGTGTGCAGTAACAAGGAAGAGACGGGCAGAGCTTGCACACTGCTAGTTAGCTTTGCTCAAACACTGGGAGTCAATGGGTAGTGTTAGCCTGCTTCTGCCTACAACCATCAGATAAACTATTCAGCAACTCCGAACAGTCCTGTGTGCATGCTGTGACTCATTATCCTCTATTATCATCATTTGATCTTCCTTTCTAAACAGAGGCACTTTTAAAACTGGTCATTCCTGACCAGTTTTAAAAATGTTTAGCTGAGTTGAGAGAAGAAGATAAGATTGTAACAACGGTACTGTAATTTTGCCTTGAAAATGTAAAGGTGACATTCATGCTAGTGTAAATAAATAATTTTATTATATTTACCATATTTTTTCATTTTTTGCTAAGTAAAATTTTTGTGCAAAAGGAATTAAACACCTGTCCCAAATAGTCGCCTGGTCTGCTCAGTAATTGAAGCAAATAAACGCCACGGCTTCTATTTGGTATTTTAAGGTAATCAAGTAACACAGAATTAGTTCTGTTTGGTATCTGGATTGTCTACTTTATTGTTGATTTTCGGATATGACTGGTGGGCGACATTTAGTGAGGTGGAGGGCTGCATGTGGCCCCCGGGGCTGCTAGTTGCCCACCCCTGCTGTAGACAGAGATAGGCTAACACTACCCATTGACACCTAGTGTTTGAGCTAAGCTAATTAGCTGTGTGCAAGCGCTGTCCATCTCTTCCTTGTTGCTGCTTGCACAGTTGAAAGAATGGAGTCTATCTGCTTGTCATGGACTCGGGTTGGAAGCAAAACAAAAAAAAGAAAAAAAAGTTTGCGTGTCCCTTTAACATGTGGCAGAAAATCAGTCAACAGGTGAGATTGTCTGTAAACGATGATGAAAGTCCGTCTGTATCTGCCGTTGTCACCCCGGGGTGCTGCTCTGCTGACCGTACAGGTCGTACTCCCTGTACTGGATGTAGTCCTTCAGTCGCCCTGGCAACGGCAGGAAGCTCATGAAGACAGGTGAGCGGAGACGGAGACGACCGAGACACTGACGGATCCTGAGGCGGCAGAGATGCTGCAGACAGCGAGCACCCTCTGAGGAGGAGGAGGCAGAGCGTTCAGGTGTGGTCTCAGCAGCACGAGCTGATCTCAGGTGTCTGGGTCCTACCTTGTAGTCGGCAGATGTCGCTCCACTGCTTCTGCTCCATCAGCACCGCCTTCAGCTGCGAGCACAGAGTCACGTGATCCACGTAGTCCAGCAGGACCAGGACGGTGTGGCCGGAGAGATGTCTGAGCCAGGAGACGGTGATCACCTCACAGAACTACTGACACGCACACACGTGACGTCACACATGTCAAACATTTAAAATAACATGTCAGCGTCACACCTGCCAGCTACAGAGGGCAGATATTTAACCCTTCAATGCATGATGTTACAACAGTAGACAGGTATTTTTAATAAATTCCAAAAAGTCCAAGTGACACAAATCAAGTTCTACCTTTATGCTGTCAAAATATATTCCTAAATCAATCAGGATTTCCCTCTTAAAATTAAAGTGTGTGTCATAAAATGTTGATTATGTAGTTCTAACGCAGGCAGGTTTGTCTACATAAACACTGAAAGCTGAGAAACTTTCAGTTTGTTAACATGTTTCTCTCTGATCAATATTTAATCTAATTTTCCAAAAATAAATACAAGCCTATAAGTGCTTGTGCAAAACCTGACAGGGCCACCATCATGAAAACTGTAAAATATCAGTAAAAAAAACTCAATTTTTTGTTTTAAATCTTCTGCAGAAAATAATTCAAACTAGAAAAGCACTCGGAGAGTACAGACCTCCGCCAGCGCCACAGTCCTCACCCATATTGTGATTTTGACCATTAATATTAGTCCTACCTTTATTTCATGTAAATATTTAGATTCCTTGACCATGAAAACATACCATTAGCAATTGGATTCATAATGATATCTATTTTAGTTCAGTAGTTATTCACAAAAATCTCATTTTTCGTCATGGCGGCCAGACACTGATCCAGATCAACACCAAAATTGAATCAGTTCTTCCTTTTTCCATGGTGAACATTTCCTGAAAATTTCATCCAAATCCATCCATAACTTTTTGAGTTATTTTGTTCACAGACAGACAAACTCTCCCAAAAACATAACCTCATTGGCAGAGGTAATTAGTTGATTTAATCGATTGCCCAGCCCTAGCACACTACCATGTCCAACCGTCAGGTGGTAAATTCTGACTGTCTTATGTTTTATAAAAATATTATCTTTACACATTTTATCATGTCAAGATACTGCATCATAAATCCAAACTGTGTAGCCTTAAGAAAACCACTAATCAGTAAGGCTAAGCAGAAAAAAGGCTTCAGTTTCCTAGGGAGCATAAAGATTGGACTGTGGAGGACTGGAAGAAGGTCATGTGGTCTGATGAGTCCATATTGACCCTGTTCCAGAGTGATGCACCCATCATGCCTAGTGCCTATTGCCAAGCCTGTGGGGACAGTGCTGTGATCTGGGACAAATCTGTGACACTGCAGAAGATTATGGAAACAATGACACAGCGAATGTGACTGTAACCGAAGCTAAAGGTGGTTCAGCAAAATATTAGAGTGTGTGTGTGTCCTTTTTTTTTTGTTTGTTTTTTTTTGCCAGGTAGTGTGTTTCAGTAATTTGTGTGTTCGGTCATTACCAGAGTGTCCTTGATGACGGTGTTGCTCCAGCCCTCGTAGTCGTCGGGGATGTGTGAGTTGTTGCCGTAGGGACAATCGAAGCATCGTTTGACGTCATAACCAAAGTTACACAACATCCTCAGCACCACCTGAGACACAGAGACCAAGACTCATCCAAATATTTTAGACATTTTAGTAATTTTTTAATTAACAGTGAAATAAGTGAAGCTGGAGCTGCTGTTTCTAGAAGAATCTGTGAGTTTAGATAACTACACTTTAAGAGAAAGATCATCCTTTGACCTCGTCTTTGAGAGCGTACTGCAGAGCGGAGGGGAAGTGCGTGGTGTTCACTTTGCAGTAATAGTTCACGTTTGCTCCAAAGCGCAGCAGCAGGTTGATCAACTCGTAGTTTCCCTGACGCAGAGCGACCTGAAAGACACGCAGACCGGATAATCGACAAGGCCGAGGAATGAAGTTCAGCGGAAAATAAAAGAACATAATGATTAGCACATTGTTTCTACATAAATTCAATCAAATACACTCATGTTCAAACTGATGAACTTTGTTGTTTATCGTAAATATTCACTCATTTTGAATTTGATGCCCGCAACACATCCCAGAAAAGCTGTGACAGGAGCTAACCCAGTTTTTATTGTAACTAGCTTCATTTTTGTAATTCAGAGCTCAAGTTCACAGACTAATTTACCTGCAGACATTTGATTGGGTCTTGGTTGGCCATGGCTCCGCCCTCCAGCAGCAGTTTGGCTGACGGCACGTCGTTGTTCGAGACAGCGAAGAAGAGCGCAGACTTCCTCTCGTCATCATAACCACGGCGGACCCACGGATGGAGCATGTAGTTCGGGTCATAACCTGCATCCAGCAAGGTCTGATGGGAAAAAAAGGGAAACAGATATGCGTGACTCAATCCAGACTTTGTAACAAATTAACTGCGAGGAACAATTCAATCACTGGAATAACTTTACATTTATTAAAACAACACGATATTATTTAAATCATGAACAGCTGATGATCTACTCAGTTATTTCTTTAAAGTAGAATGAATCATCCAAAACAAACTAAAGTTTAAAAGAAAGACTCGGTGTGATAAAAAAAAGACCTGTCTAAGTATTTGATGATAAAATATAGAAAAAGGCTCCATCACTGATTATCCAGGTAACACTCTTTCTCTCTCACACACCTTGATGCAGTTTGTGTGTCCTCCTGCAGCAGCCGAGTGCAGTGGACTCATCCCGCTGTCCTCCACTTCGGACATGGAGGTGATCGGGATCAGCAGCTTCAGAGCTCTGAAACACAAACACAACATCATCTGCTTATTTAAGAAACGAGAGGTGCTCCAAGTGCACAAACCTCTGCCAAGGCATTTAAACATAATCGAGGGAGTTACTGCCAAAAAGGCTAAAGTTATAAAGTCAATAAAAAACTCCTGGACCCACATCCTGATTCAGATCACCACCAAAATTGAATCACTTCTTCCTTTAACCATTATCAACATTACCTGAAAATGTTATCAGAATCTCTGTAGAAGTTCTCGAGTTATTGTCAAAAATGCGTCAAACTGTCCAGAGACAGACCCACATCTAGATTGAGATCACAACCAAAACTGAATCACTTTTCCATTGTGCCATAACTAACATTCCCTGAAAATTTCATCAAATCTGTTGAGAAGTAATTCAACTATTGTTTAAAAAAAGGTTGGAAACACCTGACCCCACAAATGATTCAGATCATCACAAAAATTGGATCACTTTTTACTAGAGCCATGACCAACATTTCCTGAAATTGTCATTTAAAACTGCTGAGAAGCTATCAAGTTATTGTAAGAAACTGTAGAAATCTTCCTTTCTCAAATTGTCAACTAATCCTTAAAGATCCACTGCTGGGCCCACATCCTGATTCAGATAACCACCAAAATTAAATTGGTTTCCTCTTGAGCCATGATCAACATCCCCTGAAAATGTCATCCAAATCTGCTGAAGAGTTATTCAATAATTGTTTAAAACAGGTTGAAAACACCTGACCCCACAAATTGATTCAGATCACCACCAAAATTTAATCTGATCTTTCTTGAGCCATGACCAACATTCCCTGAAAATGTTGTTTAAAACTGCTGAGAAGCTATAAAGTCATTGTCAAAACTGTAGGGAACTTCCTTACTCAAACTGTTTACAAATCCTTAAAGATCCACTCCTGGACCCACATCCTGATTCAGGTCACCCCCAAAATTAAATCGGTTCCTTCTTGAGCCATGACCAACATTCCCTGAAAATTTTTATCAAAATATGTTATAGAGTAATTCAATAATTGTTTTAAAAAAGGTTGAAAACACCTGACCCCACAAATGGATTCAGAACACCACAAAAACTAGAAAAGCACTCTGAGAGCGCAGACCTTCGCCAGCACTACAGTCCTCAGCCATATTGTGATTTTCACCATAAATATTAGTCCTACCTTTATTTCATCTAAATATTTAGATTCCTTGACCATGAAAACATACCATTAGCAACTGGATTCAAAATGATATCTATTTTAGTTCAGTAGCTATTCACAGAAATCACATTTTTTGCCATGGCAGCCAGACGCTGATCCGTATCAACACCAAAATTGAATCAGTTCTTCCTTTTCCCATGCTGAACATTTCCTGAAAATTTCATCCAAATCCATCCATAACTTTTTGAGTTATTTTGTTCACAGACAGACAGACAGACAAACTCTCCCGAAAACATAACCTCCTTAGCGGAGGTAATTAGTCAGTTCTTCCTCGTGCTATGACCAACATTGCCTGAAAATATGGTCAGAATCTGTTGAGAAGTTTTTCAATTATTGTTTAAAAGAAGGTGAAAACTCCTGGTCCCACCAATAGATTCAGATCAAAATTTAATCTTTTTTTTTCTTGAGCCATGACCAAAATTCCCTGAAAATGTTGTCAGAATCTGTTGAGAAGTTGTCGAGTTCTTTTCAAAAGTATGTCAAACTATCCAGTCACAGAATGTTAATAAATCATTAAAAAACTCCTGGACCAACATCAAGTTTGAGATCCAAAATTGGATCACTTTTCCCTTGTGCCATGACCAACATTCCCTGAAAATGTCATTTGAAACTGTTGAGAAGCTATCAAGTTGTTGTCAAAGATGTAGAAACGCCCTTTCTCACAATGTAAATAAATCCTTTTAAAAAGTCCTGGATCCACATCTGGATTCAGGTCACCACCAAAACCGAATCACTATTCCCTCAGGACATGACCAACATTCCCTGAAAATTTCATCAAAATCTTTTGAAGAGTTATTTAATTATTGTTAAAAAAAAAAAAAAAAAAGAAAACTCCTGGCCCTGCAACTGGATCAATATCACCACCAAATTAGATAATTTCTTTCTTGAGCCATGACCAACATTCCCTGAAAATTTCATCAAAATCTTTTAAAGAGCTTTTTAATTATTGTTAAAAAAAAAAAAAAAAGAAAACTCCTGGCCCTACAACCGGATCAATATCACCACCAAATTAGATAATTTCTTTCTTGAGCCAGGATCAACATTATTTAAAAATTGTCATCAAATTCTGTTGAGAGGTCATCAAGTTATTGTCAAAAATGTGGAAACTTCCCATCATGCAATGTTGACAAATCCTTAAAAAACAATCCTGGATCAGCACCAAAATCTAACTGATTGATTTTTAGCCCGTTCTTGACATATCCTGAAAATTTAATCAATTTCTGTTTAAACTTTTTGAGTCATCTTGCCAACAAACAAACAAACCCGACAAAAACACAACTTTGCTGTTAGAGTTAATAAAGTAAAACATTCAATGGCTCAAACTAAACACGTTTCACTGTAATAAAACTCAGAGTTTTACTCCAGATATCCTCTGTGGGCGACCCGGTGGATGGGCATGTGTCCCGAGTGTTTGGCCACATTGGCGTCGGCGCCGTACTCCAGCAGGAGGCGGATGACTGCAGGGTCTCCGGATGAAGACGCCTCGTACAGGATGGACGCCTCGTCCTGAGCCTGAGACAGGACGTCTGCTCCTGAGGGACAAAACACACCGAGAGGAAGATTTGAGCACCTGGACCACCTGGACCCCTTTGCCAAAAAGAGCCTGGTCTTCTTCATTTGGACCAAGACATTGTATAAACATTGTGTTCTGTTTTTCTTTACAATTTACACAACGTGCCAACTTCACTGGTTTTGGGTTTTGTAAATCCAGCAGATGATTGGACGATTGTTCATCAGTCACATTCATTATCAGCCAATCACGTGAGCCCTTTAGTAAAACAAACTCTCACCAAAACATGTTGGAAGTGGAGTGAAAGTATCATCAACATAGAGACGTTTGTAGTGATGATATTTGTGTTTCATTTGATAAAGAAATGTTGTCCGGATCTAAAAAAATTGCTACTGAACTGTTAGCATCAATGCTAATCTCTTCACAAGCAGTCGCATCCCACTGCTGTCACGCTTGAAGCTCTTTACAATTCCTTCTCTGAAGAGCGCTGATTGGGCCGGCCCACTTTAGGCCCTTCACAATCGTTGTAGACCAGAGCTTGGTCAGATGGATCAGATCTGGCTGATGACAGAAACTGAAAAAGGAGGATCCAGCTGCTGTGCAAGGTTACAAAAAAACTTTGGATGATTTAGTACTTGGCAACAAAAACAACCAAAAACTGAGTCTTTTTGTTGCGTTTGCAGAACTTTAACTGTTTTGACACATCTACAGTCAGCTGCTCTGACTCTGCTGTGATTCACCCTCTGATGGGTGCAGTCGTCTCAGGTGTCTCACCTCTCTTGAGCAGGATCTCCACCACCTCCAGGTGTCCTCCCTGAGCGGCCAGAGCGAGCGGTGTGAGCCCATAGTGGCTGCGAGGGTCCTTGGAGGCCCCGGCCTCCAGCAGCAGCTTCACTAGCTCTGCTTTTCCCAGACGAGAGGCCTCGTGGAGCGGACGCCGGCCGTGGCAGCCCTCCTGGTTCACCCTGGATCCAGTCTGGAGCAGCAGCTTCACCAGGTCGGAGCGCTCGGAGCGGACCGCTGCAGGGGGGACGGGTGTTGGTCAGTTAAACCAGGGCCTATGCTCATTGTTGTTGGAACATATCTGACCTTAGAGAACTCAGATGTCACAGTGGTACTTTCTCTCTTTACGTCATTTTACAGCATAAAAAATGAGTCCTTACTTTGTGGAAAAGCACAACAGTCCCACCTCAAAAATATGGTTAGAAATTTAACTGACACTCTATATTTGGAAAGAATAAGACATGTTCTGAAGGACAGACTTCAACTTTATGATGAAACCACTCATATTTTAAAGAAATTTAAAAATGATGGAGGAACTTCCAGGACCATCTGATTTCCTGACTGAAGTACTCTGAAGGGCTGATGAACCTTAAAGGGACAGTTCAGTTTTTTTGAAGTGGGGTTGTATGAGCTCCATGTGGCCACTAAGTACATTAGATACAGTAGAAAGTTCTCTCCTCTCCCTCATTAAGCCACAGTCTGTAACCGTCGGAGACAAAAAAAAAGACGCTAACAGGAAAGTACCGTACCAGATTCAAAGGCTATTTTCTCCGCCTACGAGAACTCAAATCAAAAAATAATACCACAGTTTAAGAGTACGCTACATATGAATGTTTTTAAGTGCATTAACATTTCAGAAATATAAAGTTTATCTGGACCTAAGCCGACTCACGTCATGTGTCCCTCCGCTAAATCACTCTGCCGTAGTTAGCTTGCAGCCTCATAGACTGTTGTAGACTAATTGAAAGCACATTATATTAAAAATATTTCTGAGATGGGTTTTTGTGATCCTCCTCATAACGAGGGCATGCGGTTAGTGGCCATATGGAGCTCATACAACCCCACTTCAAAAAAACTGAACTGTCCCTTTAATAAGGTCTGACAGGTAATCGAGGGCATTCAGAACAACTAAGAAAGTGATTTCATATTTCCTGGATTTAAAATAGTAAAATGTCCTGATATATGTGAACAGCAGGGAGTTCTCTTTTGTGACTTTTTCATTTTATTTCATTTAAGTGTTAAATTAATTTATTGATAAATGAAAGGTAATTCAACACAAACAAGTAAAAAGTTAAAACCATCAAAGAAACAGAGCAGAAAGAAGAATAATCATGTTTGATCTGCCCCTTTTTTACAAAGTCAATCATTAACAATGTAAATAATAAAACACCAAACTTCACAAATCGCTTCAGGGCCAAGGAAGCTTTCTTTTCCCGCTATAAGAAACGGGGATTTAACTTCCTGTTAATTTTAGAATTCATTTTAAAATGTTATATATTTTTTAAATGGTACATCTCCAACCTCTTAAATGTTAACATCCTCCCTCCAAACTTTCTCGGCTGTGGCCGGAAAGTAAATTACCACTCGAGTTGAAAACATCCCCACCCTAAGTCCCGTCTTAAAACTAATATTTATTCCTTGGCTGTAGTTCAGCATTAGAGTTGTGCTATTTTACTGTCCTAATCCCTGTGTTTTTATTGCTTGTATTTCGTTTTTTGTTTTTGTGTTTCTGTTTTTACTTCTGCAGGGTTTGTTCCCTTGATTTTTCTGTGCAGCACTTTGGTAAACTTAAATATATTTTTAAAATGTGCTACATAAATAAAGTGGATTGAATTGGAATGGAATTTAACCTCCACAGCCCCTAAGTACCCTCTCTAATTTTGCTCTGCATCCCTTTATAACAATAGTCCTTTGCAGGGATGATGTAAAAATATTTTATTTTTCTTCTTAGAGTTTTACAGCCACTCCAGCATCATTTCCAAGAGCTATTCACAATAAGAAATGGTTTATTATTATTATTATTATAAGGCGAGGATTGAATTTTAAATTATTCTGTCTTCTATCTTCATTTACTCTGTCCCAGTAACACATATACTGATAATTATACATCTGGACAAATCTATCAAGTGTTACTTTTATTATTGCTCCAGAATTATTCAAATAGACCTTGTGATTGTAGAGATACACTCTTTCCTTTACGAGTATGTCATTTTAGAGCAGAAGGCTTTAAAGAAGGTAAAAAAGGAAATCTGAAAATACACAGACTGAACTCTTTTGCTCACAGATCAAATCTTCTTAACATGGTGGTAATTTTAAATCTGAAGTTAGACTTAGATTCCTCTTCAGTGAATAGGATGTAGTTAATCATACCTACAAACAGCGGGGAGTCCTCCTCTTTGTCCCGACAGTTTGGATCAGCTCCATGTTTGAGGAGGAAGGCAGCGTTTTCTATCAGCCCTCGCTCCACAGCCACAAACAGAGGAGTCTGACCGCTCAGGGAACAGGTCTTCACCGAGTCTGGACCCGAGGCTGAGCACAAAGATGTGTCGCTGTCACATTAACGTGCTTATATTTGATCCCAAAGCTGCACAGACTCAGTGAAAAGAGACAGAATGAACCTTTAAGTGTGATCTCCAGGAGGGTTTGGTTCTTCTGAGCTGCAGCTTCATGTAGAGGAGTCCATCCTCGAGCGTCTGTATTCGAGAACTTCTCTTTCTGTCTGACGCTCAGGTCCTTCAGCAGCTTCTCATTCCCTGCATGGGTGTAAAAACATAAAATCACAGACAAGAAAAGCACTAAGACAGAGTAGACACCCGCCAAACAGCTCAGTTATGGCAGTGGCTTTGTCCACAACTCCTGTAAAAGATACATCAGATCCAGAATAGAGCCAGGATCCAGACCAAACTCAGCACATGCATGGAAGTTGATATCCTGTATAAGCACAGCAAGTTTTG
Source organism: Scarus forsteni (assembly GCA_036419115.1). Classification (NCBI taxonomy): domain Eukaryota; kingdom Metazoa; phylum Chordata; class Actinopteri; order Labriformes; family Labridae; genus Scarus; species Scarus forsteni. The sequence goes on along the minus strand of JAZDUH010000103.1, from coordinate 3,664,172 downwards.
AGAACATCACTTAATATTTTGATTTTATATGAATTATTGAATGTTGTCAATTTTCTACCGTTTTATTGATTTCCCATTATAAAGTTCAATGTTTTTTGTGGCATTAATCTGGATCAAATCCAGAAGAAATTTAGCATGATGACAGAGATATAAACCCAAAATTATTCTGTGAAATTGGAAGCGCATCCATAAAAAAATAGTAGAGATAGGACTTTCAAAATTTCCACCGAATGTTAACTTATGGGATTTCTTTTTATTTGGGGATTCTTTTGCATCCAGATAATTATATGTATCACCACCAAACCATTTTTAAACTGGGCCATTACTTACATGTCCTGAAAATTACAGCAAAATCTGTCCAGTATTTTTTGCATAATCTTGCCAACAAACAAACAAAAGTACAAACAAAAAGAACCAAACAAAAATACGCTGGCAAAATCCTCATCCTGCCCATTTCACATCCAGTTTCTGAGCGATCTCCAAAGCTTAACTGCATAAATTAAAAAAACACACAAAGATTCTAAGATAGTTGATATTTGGTGTATATGATCATATATATTTCATAAAGAAAGTTTTTGTTGATTTGTCTTCTCAGGGGCTTTAACGTGCTTTTAGTCAGAATATGGAGACACTTAAAGCTTACAAAAATTCATGTAGTCCTGTAGAAACTTGGACTGCACAGACCTGAGAGTTTCATTTCTGTTTTTACTGACCTTTACAGACTCTACCTCCCTCTTACCTTGTCTGATGGCTGTGAAGATCCTGTTGACTGCAGACTCAGGACCAGAACTGTGACAGATAAAGTTCAGAAATACTATCAGTAAGTCCAACATATTCAAATTTAATCATTTAAACAATTTTGTAGATTAAAAAAGGAAAAATAATTAATGAAAAAAACCACTCCAATTTGTTATAAAGATGAACTGAGTCACGTTTCTCTGTTTCAGATTTTAAAGCCATATTTTTACTTGCAGATGTGTTGGCTATATTTTAACAGAGTTGCTGAAGAGTTTATCTGATGACTGTAGGCAGAGGCAGGGTAACACTACCCATTGACTCCCAGTGTTTGAGCTAAGCTAATTAGCAGTGGGTAAGCTCTGCCTGTCTCTTCCTTGTTACTGCAGCACAGTTAAAAAATGCTGTCTACCTGCTTGTCATGGAGGGAGGCAAGACATGAAAACAAAAAAGTCAGTGCATCCCTTTAAAGCGGTGAAACAAATGAAACATTTGAATCCTTTTCTGACCTCCTCCTGTCCTGCCGTCTGTTATCTGTGTGTGCTTCTCTCGGCTTGTTGCTCTCCAGCAGACTCTGTTCGATCATGAACTGGGTGGCAGCATCTTCATCGTCGTCCTCACCGAAGCCCGGAAACTCCATGATGTCCTCGTGAAGACCTGCAAATCCCTGTGGATCAGACCAGCCTGTCAAAGTCAACGAAGTCACCTTTAATGCTTGGTTTGAGCTTCAGCAGGTCTTCTCAACCATGTCTACGTGCCTTTATGCACTAAGTTGCAGTCATGTGATTCACTGATCAGCTATTTAACCTGAGATGGCACTGGGACGCCCCTTAAAAAGATGGATTGCAGCATGTTGCTCCTAAACCTGTATGTACCTTTCAGCATTAATGGAGCCTTCACAGATGTGCAGTTTACCCATGCCATGGGCACTAACACCCCCCCATGCCATCACAGATGTTGTCTTTTGACCTTTTCTCTGATAACAGTCTGGATGGTCCTTTTCCTCTTTAGCCTGGAGGACACCACGTCCATGATGTCCAAAAACAGTCTGAAATGTGGACTCAGACCACAACAGACTTTTCCACTTTGCCTCAGTCCATCTCAGACGAGCTCGGCCCAGAGAAGACGGCGGTGTTTCTGGGTGTTGTTGATGTTTGTGTTTCTCTTTGCATGGTAGAGTTTGACCTTAACCTCATAGATATAGAGATGAACTGTGTTAACTGACATGAGCCCACATGCTGATGTCCTTTACACAATGATGCTGATTTATAATGCAGAGCTGCCTGAGGGATTGGAGGTCACAGGCATTCAATGTTGGTTTTCCACTTTATTGCTTTAGTCTAGAATTTCCGTTGGATTCTCTTGATGATGTTATGGACTGTAGATAATACAATGTCTAAATCTCTGAAGTTTATCAGTCTTATCTTAAAGGGACTGTGAGGAGAATCTAGTTCCGGCGTAATAAAGACTCTGCTACCCATGAGCATGTGCGGCGACTGTCGTAATGCTGCGTTCCAGTAACCTCGGAACTGGGAGTGACATCATCCCCGACTTATCTGTGTTCCAGTTGAAGTCGGAAAAAAACATGCCGATCTACCAGGCTATTGTTAGCTGTTGTTAGCACGCCCTGCGTTGTTGTATAAAGAATGTGATTATCACTATGGCAGCATTTTTGTAAATATAAGTCTAACAATACTATTTATACAGCTGAGAGCGACACACCCCAGTCAGAAGTGCAAATAAATGGATTATTACAGGAGCTAAATAACTGTTCACACTGGGGCATCCATCTTCGATTGTCAACTCGGGGGTGGCGAGGTTTCACCGAGTTCCCAGTAGGAAATTCCGACTTTGGGGGACGTTCCAGTTGCAGTTTCCTACTCGGAACTCAAAATTCCTACTTCTGACTACAACTGGAACGTATCAATAGACGTGTGCAAGCCAAAGTGTGTGTTTTTTGTGATGCTAATGAATGCAGCTTGGACCTTCCTCAGAACTCTGCATTGCTTTACAACTTCTTTTTTCAACAACTTACACGATGCAAAGCGACGAGGTAATGTATCTCTTTTGAGTATCCAGGCCAGTCCAGCCCTGTCCGACCCGACTACAAAGCTAAGGAACAGCATTTATAGATAACCTATATAGATGCTATAAAACTCATCTTAAAGTGTGTATTTCCATCAGACATATATCTAAAAGTGAGACTTTTTTGTAATAACTCAGAAACTCCTCACAGTCCCTTTAAGTATTTTGCCTTTATTATAAATCTATCTGAATTTTGGTCCAAAAGATTTACAAATCATTGACTTCTGTTTTAGTTTGTGTTTTACACAATGTTCCAGCTTCATTGGAATTGGGATTTGCATAAAAGGTGCTTTTTCTGTATCCAATGATCATACCAGCATCTTCAGGCCTTTTTTATTTTGTTGATAAAACTTTCTGAAACTTTAACTTTAAAGTTACTTTAACTTTCTGCAGTGTGTAGAAATTGGCATTTTAGGGACATCTAGTGTTCAGATTTTGGAATGAGCCTGTTCGTTTCTAAAACATCACATCAGTAAGTGACGAGAGCCGGTGAAGACCAAAAAGGATCATGAACAGGGAATCATTTACCACAGTTACCAGGTGAGGTTTTTTTTATACATATTTGTAACTATTACCTTTATAGATTATTGGCCAGTTAAGATGATGATTATAGGTTTTGTAAACTTTTGTAGACGCATATTATAAAATCTCGTTTCTCTCTTTTTGTCCCCAAAACTCACTTGTAGACAACATGGTGGATCGTTATGTCAGCCTCCACAGAGGGGAGACCTGGTACACAAATATCAAAAGCTTTTTCTAACTAAAAAAAATAAAGTATTACGAGGATGATTGTACACCTATTTTGACAGACTTTACATACAAATAGAAACATTACATCCTTTATGCACTGTTTCTGTTTGGTGAAATGCTGCCAACTTCTTCATACTACACCTTTAAGAACAGTTTTAAATGTCCTGCAAGTGAATTTTAGATAATCAGAGCCGTTGGACGTCCCCATAAAGCTTAATTTTGACTCCTTCAGTGTTTTACCTTCTGACTTGTCGTTCCCTCTCTCTCCTGGATTTCTCTCGTAGATCCTCTCCGCTCTCTTGTTGTTGCTGAAGTTTGGAGGAGTAGCAGCAGAATTCTGAAGTCAGAGCTGAGGCCTACAGGAGCCCCATGATCCACACAGCAGGCGTCCCGTTGCAGAAACAAACTCAGAAACTCTCCAGAGGGTCTGATATGACTTGAAGTCCAAGTCCAGGTCGTTTTAGTTCTGAAGCACAACACGAGGTGGAGGGAGAATCTGGTTCATGTTTCTATTTTTACACTGCTGCTAAGTTTACACACCCAGCTGAGGAGCGGCCAGAAAGGGTGACACTGCAGGTCAAACTGCAACTGTGTGGACCCCTGACCTCTAATGTTTACTGTCCACCCCCTGTCCACAGTGAGGACGTCCCATCAATGTTATTGTCTGTGCACAAGAGGCAGAACTGCTCTGGGAAATTGATTAACATTGAGACTTAAAGGTGTAGCAAGCGATCTTCTAATCTAATGCACTATTTGTCAAAATCACCGTATTTCTCCTCTCCATCCACAAGATGTCACCACTGACAGCATTGAGAAAAAAACAGTCCGGTTTCAATACACAGCCTTGGCTCTGAATTTCAGCAGGTAAATACTGTGGCTCGGGCCGAGCCACCAAAACAGGGTACAGCCCCCCACATCCAGGGGGCAATCATACTCATGCACAGATCAGACAGAGGGGGGAGAGGGAGTCGTAGGTTGTGTAGCGTGTGCAGTTAGCGTAAGAGAGAGATACAATATGTGCAGTAGCAATGGCTGAAAAACAGCCCAAAAGAAAAAGGTCAGAGGAGTGAAAAGTGAAAAAGAAGGGCTATGACCATGAGAGAGTGAAGACTCGGGTCAACACTGGTGTTACTTTCCGACGGTGGAGAAACTCCACGAATTGAAAGACCTGAAAACGGACGCGGATGTCGCCGTCTGTCTGCTGGACAGCTTAGCAACATTAGCTTTGTGGTGCTTCACATAACAGTAAGAGCCGTCGGGCATTCATCTTATTGTCTAATCTGCCAGAATGTACTGTTGTTGTGATGTTATCAATAACGGCAGTCGAGTTGTCTGACGAGTCGGGGTTACTTTAGCTACGTTGGTCAGCTACACCGTTTCTAAGGCCTGTTTCCATGACGATGCACGTCCATCAGCTTTCGGGGTGGAGCCAGGGGTGAGGTATGAAGGGAGAGGCGGGGCTAAATTCTTTTATCTACAACCTCTCCACTCGTTTTCTCCCACATTGCTGACTACACCTTTAATGTGAAGTGTGTAGAAGTTGGCCGCATTACACCAAACAGAAACGGTGAATAAAGGATATATTGTTTTTATTTGTATGTAGTCTGTCAAAACAGGTGTACAATCAAACTCCAGTGGCCTCCACAGTCAAGTTATTCAGTTAGAAACTTTTCATTTCTTTGTAACAGTCATTCCTTGTATTGAGCCATACCATGTCATGCACTTTAATTTGTGCAGTAGCTTTGTCATTATGACTTCCCCTTTAATTTACTGCACTGGATCACAAATTTAAAAAATCCAGAACTGTGCAAAATGTCAAAAAAAAATCAGACTAGAGCACTCAACTTTACACTTTAAAAAGCTTTTATAGTATTAACAGGTCTGTTCAATGCAGCATGATTGGCAGATTGATTTTGCTGTCACTTGTACTGCTACTAGATGCCTGAATGTCCCTCAGGATCAATTAAAATATAATTACAAGCTCTGTAGTAAGGCTGTAAATTTATAAGATTTTGCTGATACTAATGGCACCAATGATTCTGCTTATCAATCCAATTTTTTAATTGCTGTGGATTTTTGAATAGGTCACAGAATCAGGGTTCCCACTCTTTTCTAGAAATCATTTTCCAGGACATTTTCCAGTGTCACATAACCAACTGAAGTAACATGATTGCTGTGGGCAGTTTTCAATTCTAGTTAGAATTCTAAAAAACAAGATTAGAGGTTGATGATCAATATCTCTAGCTATTGATCATTTTGATCTTAAAATTTCTTTGTTTCTAACTCTCCAGCACGAACATTGTCTGTTAGCTCTCTGTTTAGTCTGGCTTTTATGTGTCTTGCTATTATAAATGTATATGTATTTTTTAATCTTTATTTACTCTGTTTTTTATAAATAGATTCTGTTAATTTAGATGAAATTTTATTCTGTCATTTTTGTATTTCTTTTTGTCCCCATTCTTGAGCTTTTATATTTTTTATGCCTTAACTTGCATTATTTTACCTACGCACATTTTCTGGCTGTGTACATTAGTTACCAAGCACATTTTTACTTCATTTCCTTTGTTTCAAGCTAGAAGGAAGACAAATAATTTTCCTGGACAACTTAAGCTTCTCCAGGACATTTCACTTTTTTCCTCATTTTCCATGCCTGGATAATTGGGCTATCATTTTCCAGGTTTTCCAGGACACGTGGGAACCCTGAAAACTTATGACAAAGCTTTCCTGAATTTCATGCCTATTCTGCAAAGATCAGGAATATTTACAAAGTTTAAAATCTCACAGGACATTGTGTAGTTGTTGCCATGTCACTTTTAACTGACCCACTCTCTCTCTTTTCTGCTGACTGCCAGATGCTGATACTCAGTAAAACTGACATTTTACCATTTTAAGTCCCATCTTGGCCACGCTGAAGTACACAGCTACTCACACTGTCATTTAATGTGTGTAAAACTGAACAGAACTTCCCTGAACCATCTAAAGAAAAGCTGTTAATTCCCCTGCAACTTAAGACAAAGTTTAAAAAAGGACAAAAACATACGAGCTGTAATTGAAAACATTTATTTTATTCTCTGCATCAACTGTTTATGACCTGGGTCTCTCCTTCTTTCCTTTGTAGAGAGCCAGCAGGGAGACGTTGGCGACTTTGACCACCTTGAATCGGACTCCAGGGATATCACCCACGGCGTGACCTTTACGTCCGAATCCTGCCACCAGGACCTCATCGTTTTCCTGCAGGACCACGAGGAGAGATGTTAGTGAAGTCACATTGGAAGAATAAGAGACTGCTGTGTCAAAAGGCAAGGAAATCTAACAATAAATGATTGGAAATTGAGCAGAGATGTCAATTAGGGTTAAAAAAACAATCAGGGTGACTTCACTCAAGTTGAATGACTCTTAAGTTCTTGGAAAACAGAATCAACATGTTAGAGTTTTAAATCTGATTTTTTTTGCCACAGGTGTAATCTAAGTTAATCAGGATGCAGGTAAACGGCATGTTTTCTTAAAACCCTTCAACATCCTCTTGTGTGGCTGTTCAGTGAGTAAACACGATGAGCACTCACCTCAATGAAGTTAAGGCAACCGTCGTTGGGGACGAAGGCGGTGATCTTCTTGCCGTTCTTAATGAGCTGAACCCTCACGCACTTCCTGATGGCAGAGTTGGGCTGCTTAGCCTCAACACCACTGCAGAGGAGAAAAGGGACAATGTTTAAAATCACTCATCCTCACAGTCTGAACTAAACCTTTCTGCTTTGTGTCTTTCCTTTTCAATCACAGAGGTACTCACACTTTCTCAAGAACGATTCCCTTGGCGTGGGAGGCTCCTCCGAAGGGGTTAGCCTTCAGTGCGGTGCCCAGATGGGCCTTCTTGTACTGTTTATCGTGCCATTTCTGCTCACGGCGGTGATTGCGGAGCTTCCTGGCAGTACGCAGACCACGACACTTTCCTACAAGACAAAAAGACCAGGACCAAAAGGTAAGAAGCACTGCAGAATGTGATTCCACTAAAGGCCTTGAACAAGAAGCACATCTGAACAAACATGGCCCTCACATCTGTTCTTTATACTTATTTAATTCTGAATTTTTTCAATGGGTGAAGCAAACTCAACATTAAAATTCATTATCACTATCCTGCAAGTTTACACCTCTGACAGACATTTCTTTTGCATATTTTGGCTCATTTTCTAAATGCCTCCTCCCTCATATTTAGATTAAAACAGCCTCCTAGTTCTCCAACATTTAATTTTGTTTTCAGCTCCTTGAAAATGACCAGTGTCATTCTCTGTTTTAAGCTGAAAATTGGATCACTATTCAGTCCTTGTATACCACCACGGACCCAGCAACACTTCAAAATTGCAGTATTAATAAACTATTTAGATTAACCAAAGAAAAACAGGACTTTGAACTCAAAATGCTTTTAATTTCACTGTGTTGCATCTTGAATGACAAACAAATGCTCATCATCCTAAATCAATATTTCCCCAAAGTTTGACAGCAATATAAAGCAAGACAGACCACTTAACGTAAAAACTTCAATATGCCAATAATAGTCATTATTAAGGATGCACAATATTATCAGGTCCAAATTAAGAATTAAATGTCACTATCTACACATGTGAAAATTCTACAAATATATTAATAGAGAACACATATCCCTTACAATGTCTTACTGTAACTAAGTCTCAATTCCACCTGATGTCTACATTAAAACATCAACAAACTGACACAACCATCAGAACAAGAAAAACATACATTTCAATCAAGTGAAAGCAGCCTACTTTAGTTCATTGAACATAAGAAGCAACATCTGCATTGGCATTAATGATTTTAGAAATGTGCATATGGAAGAAGCCCATTGCTGCTCATCTCTAATTACCATGGTCTGTTTTCCTGGAGTGACAGTGTATTCTGTGAATTATCTAAAGGTTTCAAGATGTCACCATCTTCACACAAGACCATCTTTTCTTCTCACATTTGTTAAACCAACAGACAAACGTCGGCTGATGCTAAAGCAGAATAATGTTGAAAATTAACTTGAGTTAAATCCTTTGAAGACTTCCATCAGTCTTTTTAGATGGAAATACTCTGGACTCACGTTAGCCACATTTACAAAAATAATCCGTAGATTAATACAGCTTAACAAAAATGGTTTTCCTATTTTTCTATTATCATAAAAACTCTGACTGAAGCTCAGGGAGCTAAAGAGGTAACTTCAGGTCTATAAAGCCAACACGGGAGACACTGATGAGCATCTTTTGAACACCGTAATGAGGTCTTTCTATATTTTTATCCGAATACATTTCATTATTAACATATTACACTGATGCTATGTTTATAGTTCTACATAGTCTGATGCTAAGATGCTAAGCTAACACGCCGCTAACGCTCGGTAGCTCTGTTATGGCCGCTCCACGTTGCGGCGAAGACGGACACAAAAAAAGGTTTAAAATTCACCACAGACGGAGTTTACGTCAAAACGAACACATCTGAAGACTTTATAAGACATTCATAAAGGACATCGATGTGGAAACTCTCAGCTGGGACCTTTAAATAATCGTTTTATAGATAAATTCAGAGCTCACCCATGATTGCAGAAGCGAGCCTGGGATGGAAAGGAAGGACCCAGGATGCACCGCGGTAATGTGAGGACCGAGGACCCCGAGCGGGTATGTCGGTAGGAAATGCCTGACGGAAATTATAACGCGGAGTAGAAATTTATTTTATTTTTTTTAATTTTTCAATTAACCTTTTTTGATTAAAATTCACTTACAGCAACAAGAACTTTCAGTAACCCCCAACAAAATGACAGACATGTTTAATATGTTCTAAATACACGTATAGAACACAATTTATCAATTTAAGGAGAAGTGTTAGCAAATGTTATAGGAAAAACATTTCGTTAAACAACTGAAAATATCGAAAAACAAAGATTTGTCACTCCAACAAATCCATTGCAGGTTAAAAGTTTGATAGTTTTTCACAAAACTGTCTTAAGACGGGTTTGTTTAACATTAAGAAAATATGTTGTTTATTTATTCATTTATTTATTTTAAATGGAATTAATTTCGTATAATACATTTATTTACAAAATTTATTTAATTTTCTCTAAATTCACTTTATGTGAAAGGGCCAAATTTTCACTGTGTGACTGGAGATTTTTGTATTATTTTTTAAAAATTTTTTTTAGATTTCTATATGTTACAGGGCACATTTTTTTTGTTTGTTTTTAAGTACTGTATATCTATGTAGGGGCTAAATGATTAACTTGTGATTGGACATTTTTACCTATTTTTATTTATTTTAAATTTATTAATTTTTTTTTTTTTGCTTGATTACTTTATGTTATGGGATTGAATGTCCACCCTGTCACCTAAGTTTGTTTTCTTACTATTTATTTGTAGAAAAAAACACTGAATATGATCAAGTCACATGCGCAGGTGAGGTAGAAACCCAGCATGGGCTTATTTACAAACTTTACTTTCAGAAGTAAATATAGACCAAATTAACAGAAAAACATTAGATACACATCTGTAGTAATTCAAATAGAAAATAAAATAGAAAAAAGGCTGTGAAAGACCATACTGATGGAGATAATTCATTGATAATAGACCTCCTGATGGTTGTTAAATTAAATTCCAGACCGGGTAAACTTTTCAGATGTTGCATAAGTGGCTCCCTGGTTTCATAAAGGGTCTTACAGGAGCCATTAAGGATCCATACTTCAATTATAAACAAAGATTATTTTAGTGTCAAGGTTGCTGTGATAAAAATGACTGAGAACCCAAAAGTGAATAGCACCATCTGTTGTTGATGAGGATCACAGCAACATAAACATCTGTACAAATAATTCAAATTGTCCTTTTTCTGTTTGTTTTTTAATTATGTTGCGGCATATTATTTTACATTTCATCTAATGGTGCAGCATTTCAGTGGAGACCATATAAATGACCTTGTTACTCATTTAATTCGTATTTGATTCAGAAATCAACAGCAGACCTCCTCACAGAAAAGGGGGCGGGGCCATCTCCATCCTGTTTTTTCTCCTCTGCGTCCCGATTGACTGATCCCTCTGTCAGTTGTGGGGGCTTAAAGGCAGTGGGCTGATTAAAGTAGATTACTGGGGGAGCGAGGGAGTCGGTGTGCTGGCATCTCACTCTGGTCACCACGGCGATGGCTTCACCATGGAAACAGCGCTGCATCCTCCTCCTTCTCTCCCTCCTTCTGCAGTCGTCCAGCTGCAACAATGGGAAACCTGCAGACAGGTGAGGAAGAACCGCAGGAACAGAGCCTGACGGGATGTTTGTTCCACCTTGATCCGATGTTGTTGTTGTTGCTGACCTCTCGTGACTCTCTAATCTTTGACTCTTGACACGTTCAGCTTTAAGATTAGTGATGTGTTTCTGTTCTGCTGTCCATCAGGACTCGTGGGAACATCCCATGATTATGTTTGCTTCTCTTAAGCTGTGTGATGTGATTTTCATTTGGTTATTTCAGAGCAAAAGAACGAGCTGCAAACTCCAAACCAAAACATGTTAATGCATTAATGAGCAGTTATTGCAGATGCATCTCATTATCAGGGTTACAGAGAATGGTCTGGAAAAGAGAAAAAATGCCTTGTTGATGCCAGAGAGCAGAGGAAAAAAAACAGAGTGGTTCCATATTAAAGAAAAAAATACAGTATATTGAAAATCTCAGATCTATGTGACAGCATTAGTCCAACTTCAAGATAAAATTAAAGCTGTAAGCAGCATTGGACGGGTCCTCGCTTTGTTGCAGACGTCCATTTTGTGGGTTTGATCCCTTTTTGACCTTTTTATAGGCTCAACATTAGACTATTGTGTGTACCTGCAGCTCTGTCAGGAGCCTCAGTCTTTAAAATGGGTGTGTATTACACACTCCATTTGTTACTGCATGACCACCCGCACTCAACTGTCAATCAGGAGTGACATCATCCCAACTGGCCTGGGCAGCAGAGCAAGAATACTCAGAAAAAAAAATTCACAGATGCCACAATTTTGACCAAATCCCTACAAACATCAGACATTTTTATAGTAAATTTTGTCAGGAATTCAACTGTGTCATCTTTAAAGCCCTAGCACCTTTGTTTTTGTCTGTAGAGGCCTAACTGCCACAGCTTATTTGATTCGGAGTTTTCGTTTTCCATTCATTTGAATGGGAGGAGCTGCGAGGGCTTCTTTGAGGTTCACCAACTTTGAGGGCTTAGCATTCTGAAACCGATTGAGAAACTCAATTCCTTCAGAACTTTTGACCATCAAGATCTAGTGTGACATCCCTGCACATTTCAAGCTGATGCCATTTACAGCCTACTAGGAGATGATTTCTTTTTACTAAGCGTAGTTTTATTTTGAAAAGCGAATTGCCAGCCTCTTGTTTGAGATAGGTCAGGGGTGTCAGTGCATACATTCTGGGTCTCAATAAGATGAACATTTTGATGTTTGTTTAATCTCCCTGCAACATTTCTAGTCACCGTGGCAACCATTTTTGTGCGTCATGTTGTGCTTAGGCAGTGCTCGAGAGCACATAAATATTAGTCCTACCTTTATTTCATGTAAATATTTAGATTCCTTGACCATGAAAACATACCATTAGCAACTGGATTCATAACGATATCTATTTTAGTTCAGTAGTTATTCACAAAAATCACATTTTTCGTCATGGCGAATCCAGACGCTGATCCGGATCGACACCAAAATTGAATCAGTTCTTCCTTTTCCCATGCTGAACATTTCCTGAAAATTTCATTAAAATCCATCCATAACTTTTTGAGTTATTTTGTTCACAGACAGACAGACAGACAAACTCTCCTGAAAACATAACCTCCTTGGCGGAGGTAAATATTATGCGTCAAATTTATTTATTTATTTATTTATTTTTTTTTTTAAATGTATTTTTTGGGCATTTTGTGCCTTTATTGATAGGAGAGAGACAGTGGATAGGCTTGTGAAAGGGGGGAGAGAGAGTAGGGGAAGACACTCTGCAAACTGGTCACAGGTGGGATTCGAACCTGGACCGGCAGAAGCATGTACATGGGATGCCTGGTTGCTAACCACTCCGCCAAACCAGCACCCAAATTTATTTATTTTTTTTAATTTTTTTTAACTTGTACCCGATCTGGCATGTGTGTCAGTTTTGGCCTGGCTGTTAGCTTGTTAAGGGTGTCACATCATCCTGTGAACAGGGGATGATCCAGCAAACTCTTATTTTGAAATCCAATTTACCGCTTCCTGTTTGAGAGAGGTCAGGGGTGTCAGCGCGAGATTTTTTGGGTGTCGATGAGACCTGCATTTTGGCGCTGATTTCATCTTACTGCAACATTTCTAGTGGCTGTGAGGGGCATTTTGATGTTAACAGGGGGCGCTAGAGAGCTCATTTTGGCATGTTGGGGGTTAATTTTTTCATTTTATCAAACTTTTCGCAGAGTCTGAGGAGTGTGCCAACTTTGTTGAGTTTTTGGGCATGTTTAGGGAGTCAAATAAAAGTTAAAGAGTGGGTCAGCATAGTAAAAATAAGAAGAAGAAGAAAGAAACGATCCAAGAACATTAGCTAGAAGAGGTCCTTGCCCTTTGGGCGAGGTCCCTAATAATCCTACTACACTTATTTTAATCCACAATACCCTTATATGTCTGGATTTAGATCTTATTTGAACATATAAAAGCTAGAAATAAGGCCAGATTTAACCTAACACAATTAACTTGAGCAGATATTAAACAGTAAGACTCTCGCTGAGTCAAACTTTCCTGGTTTCATTGGCAGATATTTTCTCTTCATTAGGCAGTTCAATGCCTAATAGTTGCCTTTTATTCCTTCACCCTTTCATGCATGAATTATTAAATCACAAAGGAATACTATTTTCAATGTTTGTGTTTACTTTCAAACAAGTTAAAAATCATGTTCATTTTTATCAGATATATTTTCAGGGAATTTTGCATCTGTTCACTTCACCATGCATCAGTGGTACAAATAGTAAGTTAGTGGAACTAAATATAGATCCACAAACATCGTTGACCAAGTTTTAAGAGTAATAATAGTCAAATTTAAGTCTGAAGCATGTGTATTATTGTTGTGTAATCAAACTATTCACAAAAATACAAAATTACGTAAAATCTGAATACAGGTTAAATGCCAAATTTGCCCTTTGTCAGCTGTTTTGGATTTATGCTGCAATATCTGAATATGGTTTAAAAAAAGGAGAAGTGCAAAGTTAATATTTTTATGAAACTTGAGACAAGTGTTTGGGATTTCCCACCTGATAGTGAGGCATAGTACTGCAACCTTAAGGGTATAGAATTTATTTTAGATATCTGTCTACGGTCGTGGACATCATGCATGAAGGGTTAAAGTAAGGTATTTATCTGGAGTTGTAAAGTGAGTAGTAAACAGTGTTTTGGGTATTTTTGACTTGAAAATAGACACACATACTTGCCGAATTTAGAGTTTTTGCTGTGTAATTCTAGAAACCATTTGCTACAACCATAAGCTTAAGGCCATTTCTGGGCCAACAACATGTCAAATCTTGAAACAGAAGACCACACAGGTCTGCTGAAAACAGAAACTGAGGGTGCAATTCATTCATGCTCCAAATATATTGGACAATAGAAGATAAGGAGAGTTTCTCCTGGTCTGATGAGTCTGGATGTCTGCTCCATATTCAGATGACAGGATCAGAAGTTGAGAGCTTGGACCCATCCTGTCTTGGATCAGCGGTTCAGGTTGCTGGTGGTGTGATGGTGTGGGGGGGATTTTCTTGGCACACTTTGAGCCAATTAGTCCCACCTGAGCATGGTTTGAACTCTACAGTCTACCACAGTGGACCATCTTCTGGCAGAAAAAAAGTTTGATCACCTAAATTCTCTCAATTCCCTTTATGGGTCAAATGTTCACTGTGTGACCAGAGATTATTTTAAAGTTTTCATTCGATTATTTTATGTTACAGAGCCAAATATCCACCCTGTGACTGAAGATTTTTTGTTTTAAATGACTGTATATGTAGAGTCCATGACTGTGACTAGATTTTTTAAAAATCTTTTTAGTTATTTAACTTTATTTACAATAATTTATGTGATGGGGCTGAATGTCCACCCCTGTAGCTGGATGTTTTTTTTTTTAAGTTTAATAATTTTTCATTAAGCTATCTTAAGAAGGGTTTGTTTAGCATTAAAATATATTTTTTTTAATTTTATTTTATTTTGAATTATATTAGTTTATCACAAATACATTTTTTTTAATTTAGCTGATTTTCTCTAAATTCACCTAATGTTAAATATTGCCTTTTTAACCAGATATTTATTGTTTTTTTTTCTTTAGATTACTTTATGGGCCAAAGGACCAAATATCCACCCAGTTACTGAACATTTTTTTGTTTTAAATGACTATATATGTCGAGGCCAACTGATTACCCTGCGACTGTGACTGGAACACTTTTACCTTTTTAGTAATTGAACTTTATGTACATTAATTTATATGATGGGGCCAAATATCCACCCCTGTAGCTGGATGTTTTTTTCTTAATTACTTTATGTGATGAGGTTGAATGTCCACCCTGTGACCTGAGTTTTTTAAAAGTTTGATAATTTTTCATTAAGCTATCTTAAGAAGGGTTTGTTCAACATTAAGAAAAATATTGTTATTTATTGAATTTATTTTGAATGAAATTAGTTTATCACAAATACATTTTTTAAATGTATATAATTTTCTCTAAATTCACTAAATGTGAAATATTGACTTTGTAACCAGGGTTTTTTTTGTTTGTTTTGTTTTCCACCCTGTTACAAGCATTTTTTTAAATTACTGTATATGTAGGGGCTAAATGATTATCCTATGACTGCACATTTTTGTTACCTTTTTAGTTATTTAACTTTATTTACATTACTTGTGCAATGGGGTTAAATGTCCACTCTGTGACCTGATTTATTTTTTTTTTATAAGTATAAAAAACACTGAATACGATTAAGTCACATGTGCAGGTGAGGTAGAAACCCATTGTGGGCTTATTTACAAAACTCACTTTCAGAGATAAATAAACATCATATTAACATGACGACACACATATAATAGAAATTAAAATAAAAAAAGCTGTGAAAGAACATAATAATGAAGATAATTTATAGATAATAGACCTTCCTCCATAGTCACCAGATCTTGATCCAGGAATGCAAATTTCAAGATGTGGTGGAACAGGAGTTTTTCATCATGGATATGCAGCAACCAACATCTCTGAGCGCATTGTTGAATCAATGCCACGAAGAATTAAAACAGCTCTGAGGGCAAAATAGTACTGGTAACATGTGCCTAATAAAGTGGCCAGTGGGTGTGTATAAATATCTCATTTTGGTGACACAAATAAAACACAATGAGATTAGTCCAGTGTCCAAAGTGCAGGGAGAACAGGACGAAATAAAATCTTCTTTTCTGACCATCCTGCATGACCGACGTGTGTGTTAGTGTGTGTGTGTTAGTGTGTGTGTGTGTGTGTGTTTGCACTCATGATTGTACTATTACATAATCAATTCAATCCCTCTGACCCAAAACACAAGACGTCAAAGCTTTTGGGAGTCGGAGCGAGTCGACAGAGGATTTGACAGCCTCTTGTTCTAAACAGATTTTAAATACATTGTGTGCTGTGAAATATGTGCAACACATTTTAATCTACGAGAGGATTTACACCCAGACAGTGAGTGTGGAGGGGGGAGCCGCTGTGGGGTTATTTAGACGAGATGTACAGATTATTTTCACCCATGCAGCATGCTCCTCTTTCACTGTCTGCTTGTTTTTTTAATTATAATTATTGTTAGATGCATTAAAATCTTTAACATCCTTCATCATCAGATTTTTTTTTAAACATATATATTTTTTTATTAAAGTAAGTTCAAGACACACAGGTGTAATTGGGATGCAGTCGACATTTTCCTTTTTTCTTTTCATACCAAAACCCTGTATCACCCTATACCTATATCATATCCCTGTGAACATTCCTCATAGAACAACAGAGCACGTCGTTTAGAGAGAAAATCCAACTGCAAAGGTAAAGAGTCATAAAACAAAAAGTACAGTCAGGTGTAGGGCTGGGTATCGATTCAGATTTACTGGATCGATTCGATTCGATATTACAAGGTCTCAAATCGATTCGATTCATGATACAATAAGATATTTATTCAGTCTGGGATATCTAAGTTAAAATAATACTATAAACTTAAAAAGTGACTTTTGACCTTGTGCATTATTAAAATTGTTTTTACATTAAGAAATGAACCCAAAGCAGTTACACTAATCTTATATTAATCATATACTTTAATGCGTATTCTGCATATTACTTGTTTTCTGTCCAACTCCTCTTTTCCTTGCTGCTTTCCTTGTGCTTGTAAAATCTGAAGTACGTCCATACGTTAGCCTTTAAACCAACACTATGTAGTTTTTCAAACATAATATAATCCTTCGATATTCATTGTGATGGTCCACCACTTTACAATGAGTTCAATGAAACCTCTGTCGTGGTCTGGAGTGGTCTGTATCCCTTTCACTGGCACTATGTAACTTTGAGGTGGATGGTGGGAACCCTGCCACACTAAAAAACTACACGTTTGGACTGCTTTACGGCATACGTCACTTCCCCCGATTCCCGATTCGTTTAAAACACGGAAGTCTCGACGAAAGCCAATCGTTAACGCGGAGCTGTAGCCATGGCGGAGGAAATGAAGAACGTAAGGAAGAGAAAAGTTTTGTCAGAGGATACAAAACAAAGAAAGCGAGAGAAAAACAAGCTGAATGCTCGGACCAGAATAAACATCGGTTCGGCGTTCACCCGCTGGTGTGAAATAAAAGACGAGGAGGGATGTCCGACTACTATCAGGTATGTTGGGCGACTAATTTATGACGAAGTTCCTCAAAAAAACTTGACAGGAAAAAAGTACAGTACAACAAATCCAGAACATACCAGTATGTAGTTTTGTTTAGACCTATTTCAAGTGTGTGATATCACCAGCTCGTCGCTGTCTTTACTTTTATTCACTTTATCGCTTCAACAGGACGGGGGCGACTTCACGGTAATAAAACCAAGTTGAACTTAGCGATTTTTAACATCGGCATTTAGTCAAAAATAAATACATTACCTCGTCGCTATCCATCCTGCAAACAGCCGCTGAAGACGAAAGAATACTTTTGAGCGAAGTCCTGGCTTCTGTGATTCACCTACAAAACACACGCACGCGAGCTCATGGGTAGTTGAGTTCTCTCTCCGGTCAAGCGGGGATCTTCCGTAGTGCTGCTTTAAACTCGCTGGTGGTGCCCATATAGTGCTATTTGCTTCTGCTGTGTTTGTTTGATTACTTGCAGTAACATCTCATGAGATTTTGTTCAGTGGAAAGCAACGCTAAACGCAGATCACGCAATACTAACAGGGTTGATACCACAGGCTGCTTCTCTGCACAACCAATGAAGGAAAAACTACCCAAGTTAAAAGATCTACTTTGGATTTTATGGATCGATTATGAACCATTTGAAGGGAAATCGATTAAAATCGATTAAATTGATTTTTTATATCCAGCCCTAGTCCGGTGCGATTTGAATGAGTATATTCACTGTACATGTCTATATGTTGGTCGATTTTATACAGTGAATTTGTGTGAAGTAGGACTGGACGATATGGCCTAAAAATAAAATCCCAGATTTATTTCCGCCACATTTGATTTTCAATTTTAAGCGAGATATTTTTCCGTCTAAAAAAAAAACAAACACAAAAATGACATAAATCAGGTTTTTCTTTTATGTTGTCAAAATATTTTCCCAAACAAAATAGATTTTCCCTAATAAAGTTAAAATGTATGTCATAAAATGTTGAGTAAGTAGTAGTCGTAGTAGCACAAACTATTGACATTAAACTCTCCGTTCAAGATTAAGTCTCATTTTAAAAACAATTACAAGCCTATAAATGTGCTTGTGCAAAACCTGACATGGCCTACCTTTATGAAAACTTAGATTTTTTTTAAACACTGCAACAACTTACAATCTGACCAAGGCAAGAAAAAAAATCTTGATTTGTAATTTTTTAAATCTTCAGAAAACAATTAAAGTTAATCGATTTAAACGATATATTTCCCAGCCTTCATGTACGCCTAGAGGCTTGAGAAACTGCAGATTCTAGTTACTGTCTTCCTTTTATTATTGTCACTTATTTGTATTATTAACAGTCTTTAAGTTGTCATTTACATAATTGAAATAAGACTATGTATGCTCAAAGGCAGACCCTGAAATGGACATGTTTGTGCAGTGCAGTGTTAACTTTGAAAGCACAACTTAGTTTTAGCCTTTTGCCTAAAATGTCTTTGAGTTTTAGTCATTATTTGGTCTCTAAATTGTTTAATTTTAGTCTAGTTTTTGCTTGATGAAACTTCACAGCATTGTAGTCGACGAAATTTACTCTAAATTTAGTCAACTAAAATGTGAACTGTAAAGTGTAAGGCATTTTTTACATTTCCTTGCATTTCTGAAGTCATGTTTTACACTTGAATAAAATGAAATAACTCTTTTTTGAATGCTAGTAAAGTCTGAATGTCTAAATTAACAGATTAAATTCAACTTTAAGCTACCTGGCAGAGAGCATTTGAGGCAACCTTGTTTTTCTGCTTAATGTTTAAAACAAACTCGTTCTTTTACTGTTTTATTGTAGCCAGTTCACCAAAACCACGACAAAAGATAACTGATCATCGTATAAGTCTGTTTAATCTTTAACCAGAAACAAAAACTTAACACCCAGTGATAATGCCGTCAACAGCAGTGTTCATTTTGACAGCACTTTTTAATTAAGATTTAGTTGTCATCTTTGGCCTGAAATATCTTTTAGTTTAATCATAATTTGCTCATCTCAATTGTTTTAATTTTAGTTTAGTTGTAGTTGATGAAATGTCACAACACTTTAGTCGATGAAATCTGCTGTAAATTTAGTCGACTAAAATATGAAGTGTAAAGTGTAAGGCATTTTTATGTATCCTTGAATTTCTGAAGTCATGTTTTACACTCAGATAAAATGAAATAACTCTTTTTTGAATGCTAGTAAAGTTTGAAATTCTAAATTAACAGATTAAATCTTCCTTTTGTGTGAAATGCAGTCACCTTTATTCAGTCTACCTGGCAGAGCATCTTGGTTACAATACCAGAACTGACAACAAACAGTGAACCTGCTCTACATGAATATATCAATTCATAAAGAGAGCAACTCTGATTGGATCGCTCCACAACTTATCCCACCCCCACCAAGCTAAAGCAGCTGTGATTGGATATATTCCAAGGGAGGCCACATGTGGTAATTCATAAGTATTTTAGCAGAGTTTTTGTGTATGTTAATAAAACTTTTAGGTTACATTAAAGGAAAAGTTCGGTTCCTGCAGCTTTTACATTGTTTATAGAATGAAGAACAACAATATACTCACCCAGAAGGCTTTCCTGATGCAAACGGTGCTTCGGGAGATATTTAGATCCAAAATCGAGCAGTGGACACCGATATAATGGTAGCCCGTAGGGCATAGATCGCCGCTCCTAAAAACTGCATTAATCGTCCAAAAACTCATGTTTTTCACCGATATTCCATCATGATTTGCTCCGAAAGGACCGCCATTGCAGCCTGTGTCTCTCCACACAGCGCTGTGTGGCTGAACTAACCTCTGAACTGACGAGCTGTTTACATGCTCTTTGCGCATGCGCAGTACTCTCTGGAGCGTTGCGATCGCTTCCTTATCTGTATATCTGTATACTGTGGCTCCAAACTGTAAGGACGTCCATCATATTCAAAGTCCTCCTCCACAACATCTTCATCCCATAGACATTCGTCCATTTTGCACAAAACTGGAAGAAGAAAGTTGATTTGTAGCTGCCGATCTTGCCCTGAAACAGTGAGCCGCACTGCGCATGCGCGAAGAGCATGTAAACAGCTCGTCAGTTCAGAGGTTAGTTCAGCCACACAGCGCTGTGTGGAGAGACACAGGCTGCAATGGCGGTCCTTTCGGAGCAAATTATGATGGAATATTGGTGGAAAAACATGAGTTTTTGAACGATTAATGCAGTTTTTAGGAGCGGCGATCTATGCCCTACAGGCTACCATTATATCGGTGTCCGCTGCTCGATTTTGGATCTAAATATCTCCCGAAGCACCGTTTGCATCAGGAAAGCCTTCTGGGTGAGTATATTGTTGTTCTTCATTCTATAAACAATGTAAAAGCTGCAGGAACCGAACTTTTCCTTTAACACAGTTAAAGTAACATTTCAAGTGGCTTTAACTTCATGATTGTCCAGGATGTTTCTATATTTGATGTGTTGATCTGCAGAGTCAATACTCTTTACATAAAACCATCGACATACCACTGTTTACAAAGGCGACACAGCAGGACAAAACACTTGTGAAGCCCGTGTTTCAGACTCATGAAAATGTCCTTCGATCAGCTGTTTCATAAAAACAATGTAATCTGCTGTATTGTCTTAATCTGATCCTCGTGTTGAGTCTTGGTCCATTATCTGAAGTCTTTGTTTCTGTAATCTGGGTCAGAGTGGGTCATCTCCTCAATAAAACATCTCTGCTCCAGCTCGACCACTCTGCCTGTTACCGTAAACTCTGATAATCCAGAGGTCGGCACGGTCACTGGACTACACAGATGCATTTTGGGTAGTATAAACAGTACATGTCCATCGTCGGATTATGTTTTCTTTCTTTATGTTTTACAAACTTACATAATGTTGTTCTTTCAGGACACATCGATAGATTTGGTTTTATCATATTTCTTTGTTTCCTCGGCCTGTTATCAATCATTTCCACCTTTACAATATACTTTAGATCCATATCAGAAACTTTAAGACAGCAAAGCTAACATGTGAGAATGAGGGTTGTAGTTGCTGAGACTTTAATACATCAGTTATAAAGAAAATAGTCACAATAGAAACATATTTTTGTGACCAACAAGTCAGCTGGTTCCACATCTTGAAGAGGTTCTGCTTTTTTGGGTTTGGTTTGCCCTTCAGTTGTTGAACATGTTTGTTTTGCATGAATGAGGCAAAAATGCCTTCCAGAGATGCTTGTGTTTCAACCAGTGTTGTAGTCGAGTCACCAAAAGTCGAGTCCGAGTCACCAAAAAAACAAAACAAAAATAGAGTCGAGTCCAGGTTTAGTCCTCAGTACTTTAGCCCAAGCACTAGAAAAGCCCCCCAACCTCAATCTTGAATCTGAGCCCAGAGACCAGATGCTCTTCAGATCTCCACTTTTGCAAAGCCTGAGAAATGACATGCAAGTTAAAAATATCTTCATTAAAATTAAATAATATAGTTTTCTCCATTTCAACAGAACTTTATTAGCTTAATGTATTAAGTTCAAATGTTTGAAAAATGTTAAATAAACTTAAGAGACTGTGAGGAGTTTCTAAGTAATTACAAAAAAGTCTCACTTTTAGATATATGCCTGATCGAAATACACACTATAAGATGAGTTTTATGGCATCAAAGTAGGTTATCTATAAATGCTATTCCTTAGCTTCGTGGTCGGGTCAGACAGGACTGGCCTGGCCTCAACTTCGGGAACAAGAAAATTAAAACTAGAGCAAATTTATATTATTCAGACACGTCTTAGAGCACCGGGCTGTAAGTAGAGATATCTAGCCGGCTACAAAACTACGATACTAAGTTTTCGAAAAAAGAAGTTGTAAAGCAATGCAGAGTTCTGAGGAAGGTCCGAGCTGCATTCATTAGCATCACAACAAACATACGCTTTGGCCTGGGTCACGTCTTTACGACAGTTGCCGCGCGTGCTCATGGGTAGCAGAGTCTTAATGTCGCCGGAAATAAATTCTCCTCATAGCACCTTTATAATAACATTTCCATATTATAACTTAAATCCAGTCAGCCACCAGCACCCCTGGAAACAAGACAGCCTTTTAACTTTCTGAAAACCCAGAGTTGAGCTTACATGCTGCATTTCAAAACCATGAGCTCTGAAACATGGAGCTGCTCATCCTTGCACGGTGAGGCCTCATCAAAATGCTTCCATGACTAAAAACCCTTTCAATAGGTGCAGTGTGGCAGGAATCAGAGGCACACAAACACACATGCACGCCGTGGGCTGAAGACTGATATGAGGACCTTATACCAGAAGAAATAATAGATAAAAAAATACAAAAATACAAAGGATTCTTTGATAAATAAGCTTGAGCCTTCCCCCGAGTCCTAATGCAGCCAGAGCTTGAGGCTGAGTCCAAGTCCGAGTCATCATAGCACGAGTCTGAGTGGGGTCACGAGTCCTACATATCCGGACTCGAGTCGGACTGGAGTCCTACTTCACTGGTTTCAACTATAAAAAATAACTACAAACAACCACGCAGTTGTTTGGGGGGAGTAACAGGAAGACAGAGGATGGAAACTGCCTTGTTCTGTCTCTACTTCGGTCCATGAGGATTGAAATCCTTCCTGACCAGAGGTGGACAGTAACAAAGTAGATTTACTTGAATACTGTACTTAAGTACATTTTTTGAGTATCTATACTTTACTTGAGTATTATTATTTTTGCAAACTTATGACTTTTACTCCACTACATTTGAAAGACAAATATTTTACTTTTAACTTCACTACATTTCTATGAAGGGTCTAGTTACTTTTAAGTTAGCTCTGAAGTCAATGGATGAAATTTTTCTTCTCTTCTAAAATGGGATCTACGTGTGATTTACTCAAGTGGTGATGCGGATAACAGTTCTTGTCATGTCATGTCTTGGCAGTCATGATGGTAATGACAGGTACAGATGACGGTTTCACACAAGAACACCCGTGGCCATATCTGAAATCTATGTTTGAGATTGTCAAAATGAAGAATGATTCGTCTCATTTTAAATGTATGCTCTGTTTGCCGTATGCAAACTTCATCGGTCCCACCTGAGAAAGCATGTTGTGTGTTGAACAAAAAAATGAAAACAGAAATGACTGTCCTTTTATTTTGAGTCAGTTTTGTTTCAATAAGGATTTCTATAGGCTATGTAGCATATTTTACAAGCGTTTTATTCTACAGTTTCTATTAGCAAGTCAATGCAATCAGTAGGCTGTTTCAGTCATTGGGTTCTGTAAATTCATTGTGGCAACAATACAATTACATATTGACAATGAAAGCAAAATGTACTTTCAATACTTAAGTATTTTCAAATGCAGGTACTCCAGTACTTTCACTTAAGTAAAATTTTGATGTGACGACTTTTACTTATCTTGGAGTAATATTTGACCAGGAGTATCTGTACTTTCACTCGGTACTTTGTCCACCACTGTTCCTGACTTTACTATTAACTTGACACCCCATGTGGACCATGTAATATATTTCATCAGTCCATCCAGGAACAAGCCCATAGAAAGTGTTTGGGGAGGGCAGAACCTTTCAAAAACATATCCAGCAGGTGATTGGACGATTGTTCTGTCAATCACTTTCATCATG
The DNA here is from genome assembly GCA_036419115.1 of Scarus forsteni. Lineage (NCBI taxonomy): Eukaryota > Metazoa > Chordata > Actinopteri > Labriformes > Labridae > Scarus > Scarus forsteni. The sequence continues at coordinate 3,640,141 of JAZDUH010000103.1, read as the reverse complement.
AGCCAATCAGATAAGAGAAGATATGCTATTCTAACAGAATTACAGCACTTAATGTCGCTGAAATGAAGGCTGTCATACATTTAAACCTCCTGTACTCGTTGAAGGAGCAATACCCTCATGTTTCACTTCAAAATGTTCTTGTTTAATTTGCTGCAAAAATAATAAATTGAATTTTTTTAAAAGTGATTAATGACTGCTTCTCTGCTTCTGTTTACTCTCCTTACAGAGCTGCTGTATCGACGTTAAATGGTGAGTTTATGTTTATATTTACATCCATCAGTCTCTCCATCTGTTTGTCTGTCCATCAGTCAATCTATGTGCTTAATTTTATCCCTCCCTCCTCTATCCATCAATATATTTTTACATAATTTATATTAAAATTAATTTCAAGTGAGTCATATTTAACTAAAAATACTTTGACAATGATGCATGATGTTTATGATATTATTATTCATTTATTATTGTATCTTTCTTCATTTAAAAATATTTTGATATTCTTTGGAGAGATGTAAATGTCTGTGTTTAGTGCATGTGTTTGTGTGAATAGTTTTGTATCAATGTTTATAAACTTTTTTTTACTATTTTTATGCAAGCTTATGAATGAGTATATTATTTGAATTGTTATGATCTTTCTGTTATATGTCTTTGGTTTTATTGATACTTTTTTTCAATCATGTGAGTGGCAGGCTTAGATGTGACAATGACTGCTCAATTAAGTATGAACTATAAGAACAAAATAATAATCATTAACTCTGCACAAATAGCTTATATTTTTACTGACATGTGTTAGTTTCTTTGTTTGTGAATGGAATAACTCAAAGACATATTCATAGATTTGAATAAAATGTTCAGGGAATGTTTTTTAATGGTCTATGAAAGAAGAGGTTGATTTTAGTGTTTCTTGACATTGTAACAGGGTAGTTTTATGCCATTTTTTTGATAATAAGTGGCTTAAAAATGTTTGAAAGGCCTGAAAACACTCAAAAAAATGATATTAGTTGTTTAATGTTTGCAGGAATTAACTTGTGTTTGAAAATTTGCTCTTGTCAGGTGTGCTGTGTCAGTGGTTTTGTTTGGTGTATTTTCTCTTTAACAGGAGAAGTAAACATTATTTTTCTTTCTCTTTAGATGACGAGGTGACTGAGAGTGAGAGGAGGAAATGGACGGAGGAGACATTTTTAACAGATGAACCATCCAGAAGTCTGCAGGTAAACTCTTCATGTTGTAACTGATAATTAAACAAAGTAACCACTGTGGATTCTGATGTTTTTTCCAAGGATTTAATCCTCCCACAATGCCAAAAATTATCTCATGTGTGATCATGAAAACAGATCAAAGTTGACCCAGCAGATCAGTTTTGCCACCTAATTCAAGAAATATTCTCCAAAACATCCATTAGCTGTGCCAGATATCAGCATTAAATCAGTCTAATACAACATAAAACATCTGAAACTGATATTTATCAACCCTACATTAATTATCCGATGGCTGATGTTTCTATAAAGGGTCAAAATCAGTAAATACCATGTTGAACTGCTGCCAGTGAGCTTCCCGAAAACCAACTCAAGTCCTGAATTTACATTTTTACCTTAGATCAATCACTCTCACTGCCCAAAACAGAGTACAAAAAGAAAAAAAAAACATTTTTAAAAATGGAGAAAACCATGTTTAATAGTCACAAAAATAATTTTCTCTTTCTTTATCCTCAGACTCAAGATGGCTCACGGAGGAAGCTGCTTCAGGCACCAGGAGCTGCACTTCCCTTCCCTCCCCTTAAGGTAAAGCTGTTTTACTTAAAGGTGCTATGAGGAGAATCTGTTACCGGTGACATTAAGACTCTGCTACCCATGAGCACGCTCGGCGACTGTCGTAATGCTGGGTTCCAGTAACCTCTGAACTGGGAGTGACATCATCTCTGACTTATCGGCGCTCCAGTTGAAGTCGGAAAAAAACATGCCGATCTACCAGGCTATTGTTAGCTGTTGTTAGCACGCCCTGCGTTGTTGTTCACAAATATCACATGAAGAATGTGATTATCACTATGGCAGCATTTTTGTAAATATAAGTCTAACAATACGATGTATACAGCTGATCTAGAGCGACACATCCCAGTCAGAAGTGCAAATAAATTGATTATCACAGGAGCTAAATAACTGTTCACACTGGGGGCATCCATCTTCCATTGTCAACGAGTTCCCAGTAGGAAATTCAGACTTCGGGAGACGTTCCAGTTGCAGTTTCCTACTCGGAACTCGGAAATTCCTACTTCTGACTACAACTGGAACGCACCAAAAGACGAGACAGTTTTTGGAAAACTTAGTATCGTAGTTTTGTAGCCGGCTATATATGGCTACTTACAGCCCAGTGCTCTAGGACGTGTCTGAATAATATAAATTTGCTCTAGTTTTAATTGTCTTGTTCCCGAAGTTGAGTATCCAGGCCAGTCCAGCCCTGTCCAACCTGACGGAAAGCTAAGGAATAGCATTTATAGATAACCTATTTTGATGCTCATCTTAAAGTGTGTATTTCGATCGCGCGTATCGAGTGTGACTTTATTGTAATTACTGAGAAACTCCTCACAGCATCTTTAACTGTTAACAATAATGAAGGACAGACACTCAAAGGTTAAAGATCCTTCGAGGAGCCTGAAGCACCTCAGACGTTTTTATTATACAGCCTTAAAGGTCCCATGTCCTGGAGCGTTTAACCATTTACATCATGTCTTGGGAGTCTATAAATCAAGGGGTTTCATTTAAGTTAAATAGAAGAAAGTTTCTTCTCTGAAGAGGCTCAGGGGCAGCTCTTTTTCCCTCCCCTTTGGAAACACTCTTCAGAAGGCTTTAGGAGGCTAAGATGATGAGCTCTGTGCTATGACTGGCTATGACATCATAACCCAAGGAAGTAATTAAAGGAGTGTTTAACAATCATTTCTTACTGAACTGGGAGTTGCCATGTTCTCCTGCTCTCCAAACCTCTTTTTTAAACAACATAAGCATCAAAGAAAATTGATTTACAGGGTATGGGACCTTTAAGTGATAACGAGGTGACTCTCTGGTCTTAAAGCTATATATTTGTTGTTTAGTTAAATTACAGATATTTCGATTGCCTTGTTGATTTTATCCATATATTTGCAACAATGTGGCCCTCTGAAACTGAAAATAACATTAATGTGGCCTTCATGGTGGCCAAAGATGCCCGCGCTTGCTCTGTAAGAAGAAATCTTTATCTTCACTTTTACTGAAAAAATCGTACGAACGATGTGAATCACGGTAATTCAGAAGCTGGTCTTGGCATTATGATTGTATCTGGGTGGCACAGTGGTGCAGCAAGTAGTGTACATGCTTCATGTGGAGTTTGCATGTTCTCCCTGACCAAAATATGCTCATTAGGATGTTTACTGACTCCAGATTGCCATTAGTTATGAGTGTGTGATTGGCTGTCTTTCTCTATATGTGACCCTGCGATTGGGTGACCAATGGTTCAGAGTGTACCCCTCCCCTTGCCCAATGTCAGCTGGGATAGGCTCCAGCCCCCCATGACTCCAGAAAGGAATAAGCGAAATAGATAATAGATGGATTATTATATCTTCGTATCTTTATATGGTAACTTAACTCAGAATTAATTTTAAGGAGAAATTTTTGGGAGTGAAATCAGTCATCAGGAAGTTCCATCTCCAAGACTATTATGCTAAATTTCTAGTTTTGCGTCTCTTCCAGTGCACCATAATGCATCGAAGAAGATATAAAATGAGAAATCAAGATTATAATACCAACAAAATCATGTTTACTGATGTGATATAATCATAAAGAAAAAGGATAATCTTCTCATTCTTTTCCAACCAATGTTTTCTCCCGTTGGTAATAAGAAAGAAATAGATTCAAGGCATTGCCAGTTTGTCTGCACCATCAGACTGAGTGTTGGCTTTTGTTTTATTCCATTAATGCTTTTATTTCACCTCTCAGGTGTTGTCCAATGGGGAGCCGTGCCTCCTCTTCCAGGCAAGGAAACTCTCTCTGCGTTATGAGAAGCAGAAGCAGCTCGACCTGACGGAGAAAACTTTTTCTCCTATGAAACCCGTCGACACCGGCAAATCTGTCTGCAGCCAGGATAAAGCCACGTATGAACACATTTCTGTTTCCTCTCAAAGCCTCAGATATCACTGTTTACTTTTGTTCAGATGTTTTTGATTATAAAGACAAAAATGTGGACTTAGACCATGAAGTAACTTCCCTGTTTTGGCCCATATGGGTCTGCAGTTGAATTATTAAGCCTGCTTTTAAAAAGATCCACTAAGATAGTTCAATAGTCTATATATGAGTTTTTAAAATGAACACAAAATGTCCCTCACAACCTCCTGATATCTTCCTGAAGTCATAAAACCAAATGCATGTTGTTGACTGAGTTGTATGTCTATTTTCAGGCTGGTCATGAGATTTGGGGATGTGGAGGATTTGAGAGATTTGTCCCTCAGGTAAGTCTTAAAATCTGTCCTGAACAGTGAACTTAAGTGTTTTAATGTAAGAAGCATGATCCAGTGTTCTGATTAAAGTCAGGCCCTCTTCTCTGAACTGCAATATCAAACTTTAAATCTGTACAAAAACCTACAGTTCCAGCTTTACGAGTGTTTCAGAAGCACATTTTGTCCTGACTGTCTCCTCTCTGATGTCAGGCTGCAGCTCTCCAACACCTTCTTCGAGTCCTCGGGTCAGTGGTGGTTCGCCGTGGAGAGCGTCTCTCTGCTCTACAACAAATCTGAAGAAGCTGTGTTCAACGCCACCGAGGTTTACGCCCCAGCCTCCTCGTCCTACCATTGCCTCCACGTGAGCAGCCTGCAGCGACACAGCGCCCTGCTGCTGCCTGGAAATGACAACGCTCGCCGCTGGGCCGTCACCTTCACCAACTTCCAGGTGCACCAATTATCCTACAAACCCTGTTCCAAATAAGTTGGGACATTTTGTAAGATGTCAAGAGAAATAAAATATGATTTGAATATATTTTTGACCTATATTCAATTGAATACACTAGAAAAACTTGGTTATTTTTTCAAATAATCACTCATTTTGAGTTTGACACCTGCAACATGTTCCAAAACAGCCCGAACAGGGTCATGTTTACCACCGTGTTACATCATCAGTAGGTCTGAACTGAGGACACTAACTGTTGAAGCTCTGTGGGTAGACTTCTTTCTCATTCCTACTTAAAGGCGTAGTCAGCGATGTGGGAGAAAACGAGTGGAGAGGTTGTTGATAAACGAATTTAGACCCGCCGCTCCCTTCAAACCCCACCCCTGGCTCCACCCCGGAAAGCTGATGGACATGTATCGTCATGGAAACGGACGTAGAAACTGCGTACACGTAACCCCGACTCGTCAGACAACTCAACTGCCATTATTGATAACATCACAACAACAGTACATTCTGGCAGATTAGACAATAAGATGAATGCCCGATGGCTGTTCCTCTTATGTGAAGCACCACGAAGCTAATGTTGCTAACCTATCCAGCAGACAGACGGCGACATCCACGTCCGTTTTCAGGTCTTTCAATTGGTGGAGTTCCCTCTGCCGTCGGAGAGCAACACCAATGTTGACCCGGGTCTTCACTCTTTCATGCTCATAGCCCTTCTTTTTCATTTTTCACTCCTCTGACCTTTTTCTTTTGGGCTGTTTTTCAGTCATTGCTACTGCACCTTTTGTATCTCTCTCTTACGCTAACTGTGCACGCTACTCATCCTACGACTCCCCCTCCCCCCTCTGTCTGATCTGCGCATGAGTATGATCGCCCCCTGGATGTGGGGGGGTGTACCCTGTTCTGGTGGCTCGGCCTGAGCCACAGTATTTACCTGCTGAAATTCAGAGCCAAGGCTGTGTATTGAACCCGGACTTATTTTTCAACATGCTGTCAGTGGTGACATCTTGTGGATGGAGAGGAGAAAGACGGTGATTTTGACAAATAGTGCATTAGATTGGAAGATTAGAAGATCGCTGACTACACCTTTAATATCCAACTTCAGTTGACCAGCAGTCTGGAGTCTTCATTTTTTTATATTATACAATTCACACATCATCAGTGGAGGCAGGGGTGGACTGCAGCAGGTCAGTCTAGTCCCTGTTAGGTTAAGACAGTTGTGGACTGATAATGATAATTCCTCATAACTGTACATTGAGAAACATTCTTAAACTGTTGGTCTACTTATTCTCACAGTTGTTTACAAACCTCGCCTCACTGCTGCTTGTGATCGACTGAGCCTGTCAGGGATGCTTCTTTCATATCCAATCATGACGCTCACCTGTTTCTCATTAACCTTTTCACCTGTGAAATGCTTTAAAGCATTCTTCAACTATCCCAGCCTTTTGTAGCCCCTGTCCCAGCTTTTTTGGAACATGCTGCAGGCCTCAAATTCAAAATAAATGAATATTTGCAAGAAAGCACTGAAATTTATCAGTTTAGCCTTTAATATTTTGTTTTTTGTCATGCTTTAAATTCACTTTTTTTTATGAGGATTTTCAAATCATTGTATTCTGCTTTTATTTAGTTACTGTACAATGTCCCAACTTCATTGGAACTGTAGTTTGTATTTAACTTTCTGTTGATTATTTTCCTGTGAGAGTTAGTCGGGACTTAAACTTAGAGCTGCTGCCTGTTGGTTTTTACTCTACAAAGTAAACAAGTGGCAGACTGTGGAGATGAAGAGGTGGTGTTGGGTGATGTTTGTGTTGGTGTTCATACGAAAAGCCCGTTTTTGGCCTAGCTTTGTTTGTGCCAAACGTGACACACAGTATGGTCTAAAATGGCTGAATCCTTGTCTCTCTTCAGATCCAGGCATTCAACATCACCTCCGGTAAGTTTTCTCCTGCGAGCGACTGCGCCACCTTCCTGACCCCGGCCATCCTGATGGGCCTCGTCACCTCCCTGATCCTGCTGCTGGTCCTCGCCTACGCCCTGCACATGGTGATCCACCTCAAACACATCGAGCACGAGGACGAGCACAAAGCTCATGTGTACTTCCCCCAAAACTCTGAGCCGCATGAAAACTGCTGCGTGGAAAACGCCATAGAGAAAAATATCCTGTGATGAGGCCAAAATAAAACACAAGGAGAGTGTGACGTCTGATTTAACAGAGACAACAACGTGCACACTCAGCTCAGGAGTAGATGTTATAAATATATATTTATACTGTTTTTTATTTTACTAATGGTGAGTTCATGTCAGTGTCTTTTCAGATTATTTAATAAAAACATCAGTAAATAATCTGAACAGTGTTTTAGTTTTGCTTTCTCTCTTTCTACTCAATTAATTTTTTTTTTGTTTTCAACCTTAGTTTGTTGAGTTTTCACACAGCTTCAATAGAATATAGGCTCTCATCGACAATATAATTACCCTTAAGCCCCCTGTTAAACTTGGCAGAGGTCAATAAATGCCACAATGTTTAATTTGTTAAAAAAAAAAAACATAACACGTCATTCTTTGTTCCTGCCAATGATTTAGGAAAATAACTAATGATTTCATTGTGTAGGGTTTAAAAAGCTATAATTATAACTTTAAACATCATTATTATTTTAAATACTTATCTTAACCATTTTGGAATATAATTTGTATCTACATATTCTGTTATTCATCAAAAACGTTTGTTTGTGTGTGTGTTTGTCAAACTCAATCTCATCGATTTCATTTCTGCTATTTTATTTGCTGTTGCTAATTTATTTTGTACCAATTTCTTGTGCCATTTTATGTCATCACCTAATCAACGGTTAGCTTTTAAACCCATAATTCCCACACCCAAAAAAAAAAAAGAATCTTGTTTTTGGCTTGTTTGTAGTTTTCTTTGTTCCCTGAAGCATTAACGAGATCAAACAAGAATTTGATTTATTCATTTTTTTTAAACATTAAATATCCCTGAATTTACTGATGATCTCTGTCAAACAGTTGAGCTGGTAGTTAAAGCACCAATGTTTAAAAACCCATATTGTGCTTTTTTTTTTATTTGTGTATACCCATTTTACAGCAAACACCTACCAGAAATGGCTGGTGTTCCTGGTACACCTACCAGTGTGATGTCATACCATTGTTTCACCAGCTGTTAAAGCTCAATGTCTCAGGCTGGCAAAACAGGTGCAGAAAACAGAAAGTAGAAATTTAATTTTACCTAATCTTTATTTAACCAGACAAGTCTCATTGATATCAGGATCTCATTCACAGGGGCAACCTGGCCATTAGGTCCGCAGCACATATCATAATAAATACAAATTCAAGAAAAGTTACAAACAATAAATATGAAAAAAATCAACATTTTGAAAGTGGATTCCCATTGCCTGGTGAGTAAAATGTTATGAAAACGCTAAAACTTAATCACACTTAAAGTGGGATACAAGCAAGTGGCTCAGTTGTTAGTGTAGACTTCTTTATGCGGCCCTCAGTGTAAAAAACTTTGGACACCCCGGTTTGAAACTTTTTTTAAATTTATTTGTGTAGTTTTAATTCTGTCCTCTGGGTGGCAGTGATGCGATGAGCAGCGCTTCATTTCACTGCCCGTAGAAGAAGACAAACATGCTCGCGCTGCCTGTAAGGAGCTGCTAACAGCTAAATATCGATTAAACGTTGAATAATAGAAATACTAAACGACCCGTTATTCAAACACCTTACGTTGTTCCTTGATTCCTACGGCTTGTTGGGCATTAATTTATGCAGCCATAGTCTTCATTCAACTCTTTATTTTTCCGGTTTTCCCTGATAGTTAGCTCTGCCGGTTAGCATCCAGGCTAGCAGTGTTGCTGTGTGACATTTCCGCATTAAGCTGACGTCACGGGAGACGTTGACGTTCCCTGTAGTTTGATGTTGTAGTACGTAGTATGCCAACGGGGGCTTCATGCTGAAACATCTCCCCGCTGCTCTCCATCTCCTCTCCCGCAACCTGCTCTCCACCTCCCCGCGGACTCTCACCCGAGCCCCCGGCCTCTTCCCCCAGGAGGGCAGGAGGATGGAGCCCGCCGTGGTGAGGTGCCTCCCCGGGGAGCCCAAGCTCACCATCTCCTTCTACCTGGGCGGCAGCCACAGACACATGCTGCGGGACCAGGACGAGGCTCTGGGCAAGGTCCTCTCCAGGATCTCCATGAACCAGGTCAAGGCGAAGAAGGTGAAGAAGTCCAAGAAGCAGCAGCCGAGCGAGGAGCCGCAGCCCGCCGTGGTGAAGCTGTTCCACGGGGAGGTGGAGGTACAGGAGACGGTGCTGAACTCGGAGGCGTGGCAGGACGGAGCAGTGCTGCAGGTGGGGGAGCTCCGGTTCTCGGTGCAGAGGAATGTCCCCACCTTCACCAACACGGAGCTCCCAGTGTCTCTGCTGGCTGGTTTCCCTGTCTGTCCAAACCTGGAGCTGGAGTTTGGGAACCTGCAGGACTGTGAGTTCACCTGGTTCAAAGAAAACACCTCAAACACAAGGTAAGAAACATGATAGCATGAACATGCATTGGTCAGGATCTTCTGTGGAAATATAGATAGGCTACTAGAAGTTAAAACATTGAAGTCATTCAGATTTCACTCACATTGGCACATTCATTCCCAGTCATAAAATAGTCAGAGCACCCAGCTCTCTGATACAGATGTAGTTTGATTGCACCAAGTTTGAGAAGCTACTGCAAGTAGGGATGCAAAATATTGGATTATTGCAGATATGTATCTGACATGCCAATCTTTCTGAACTCAAAGTCTTAACTTTGAAAAACTGAGTTTTTGCTTTCAGTGTGACTTTTTTTGTGTGATGAACTCATGTAAAATCATTTAAAACAATATTTAACTCTTGAAAGAAACAATTCTCTTGATGTTTAATGTACCAATGTAGTGAAGTTAAGATGCAATAAGTGCCTTTAAGTCTTTTCCAATATTATAGCCAATATTTCTGTGTATGTTTTTGTTTATATATGTGTTTATCTGCTATGAATGATGCAACTGGAATCTCAACTTCCCAGAGGGAGTCTTCCAAAGGCATAAATAAAGTTCTGTTTAATTTAATCCAATGTATAACGCGTATGGATGATTTATTAATGTATGCTGATTCAAATATGCCAATAATCTTGTGTATCCAAAACTGCAGGTTATCAGCAATGAGCCTTAGTCCAATCACCTCCTGTTTTTTTTTTAAAGCCACATTCTGCCCATTTATCGGGTATTCTGCAAACGAACCAGTGATACATAATTTCTTGTAAACAAACCGAGTGGCAGTTTACTGGGGTGAAAAACGAAGCCAGTGCAGAAGTGCCATTGGGGCGAGATATAAATTGGTTTATGTGTCTCCTGGACACCCCACAGACAAGCCTCAGCAGTACTAGTGTTAATGAGAAGATTTCCAATCATATTTCAATACAACTATAACATTATGAGTCAAATGTTTGCTTTCACTCAACAATAATTGCTTGAAAGCTTCTGTTATCTACCTAAAAATCTACTATTGCTTAGTATAATCAAACTTTTCTGAGGTATCAGTGAATTTTAAACAATATTATAAGATTTCTTAATTTTTTTGATGGTTTTATTCTTTTCATTGCACCTGTTTTAGAAAATAGGTGCGCAGTGATTAAACAGAAATAAAAAAGAACTTTGAGGTTATCCCAAACATTTTGTCAGCACTTTTTTAAAAACATAGTTGGACTAACTTAAATCTGATTGGCCACTCCAGAGACCATCAAGAATGAAGGCTTAAACCCTTTATGTACTTCTATGTACGTCGTACACGTAAACTACTGGGCTATACCGCGTTAAGCAGCGAGACAATGTTTCAGGACGCTGTTTGAACACTTTGTATATAAACTTTGTCCTCCACAAGTTTGCTCAAAGCAACCTACCAAGCAAGCTACTGAGTGCACAACAACAGAACTTCTGCTCTAGAACGGAAGTTAGATGACAAAATGACGTGACATGGAAGGGCCTTAGTTCTGGCAAAAAATAAGGTGAATAACAGCTGTTCCCAAACTTTTCACAGCTTCTTCAAACACTTGACCTCCAGCCATGTTCCCCCTACTCTCACACTTATAGCAGACACTTATAGCTTAAAGCTACCACTTATAGCTGGAAAAATAAATGTGTCTGTAAGCCTGCCGTCACCCCCACCTCCCATATTTAACATGCATAACATACAAATAAAATCTCTTAGAGTGAATTATTTCTCACTAAATAGATTAATTTACCATCAATGTCAGTAGGCAACACCAGTTGACTTTTGAAAAAAAAAAGTACATTTCTGTAACATATTCATTAATGAACTTTAGGGATGGGAATTGATAAGATTTTATCAATACCAATGCTGTTAACGATCCTGCTTAATCAATCCAATTCTCTCACGATTCCCTTATCAATTCCAGCAAATTTTGCATGTGGGCAAATGGTCTGATTTTCAGTGGCAACAATGCCAAACATACATCACAGTATAGATAACTGCTTCTGCAAGTTGCTGGTGTTTCCACTCACTTAAGGTTGTGCAGTAGGTGTAATTAAAATTAAGCCACAATTCCGACGCTTCTGAATCCTGTCAATTGAAAGGAATTGATAAGGGAATTGATTAGCAAAAAGATTAATGATATCGATTCTTTGATGGAGCTGTTAACGATTCTCAACCGGAATTGGTTTTCGATTCCCATCCCTAATGAACTTGAAGCTGTTACAAACTCACCACAGCTGTAATGAGAAGACTGCCTGACTGAACCTATGCTACAATAAGAATCTTAGATAATTCAGGACAGACTTCCTCTTCCAAGATGCCTCACCAATCCAGCCTCCAGTCTCTCTGCCAACACTCCAGGCCTTTATCAAATCTCACAATACAAACATTTGCCAGTTTGAACTTGAGCTACTGAAACATGACAGATACTTCTGCATGCTGAAGCACAGAGTTTTGACCGGGTGCTTTTTCAATTGTATCGTTTTGAGCAGCAAAGTAGGACCTGAAGATCTGTTTTTAATGTCTTTACATTAATGTTTTGAACCGTCACACCTTTATTCTTATTTTTCTCCTCTTGATCTTGTTGTAGCTCTGAAGCTGCTGCAGAAGCTCCAGCTGAGGGCAGCAGCTGGACAGAGGTTGGAAGCGGCAGAGTTCACGTCCCATCCAACCAGGACATCGGCTGCAGACTCAAACTGCTCTGCACACCTAAAGATGGAGAACGCAGCGGGCAGGTGAAGGAGCTGATCTCTGCTGGAGCTGTGGAGGCTGGACCGGGGGTCTGCTTGTTTGACAACAGACACCCGTTCACGGCCAAAGAGGCGGAGTGGCCATCAGTGAGGGTGGTGACGTACAACATCCTCGCTGACGTTTACGCTCAGACTGAGCTTTCCAAGACTGTGCTTTACCCGTACTGCGCTCCCTACGCCCTGGAGCTCGACTACAGGCTGAACCTGATCAAGAAGGAGCTCGCCGGATACAACGCGGACATCATCTGTCTGCAGGAAGTTGATAAAGGTATTCTGCACTTCTTTTTTTTTTTGAACATTTTATTCATCTTATAATATTTCTACATCTCAAATGTTTAAACACAGATGTAGAGAGAAATATTGACAATCCGGCAAACATGTAGTATAAAAAAAAATATCAAAATTCAAAATTCATGGCAACATCTTCACCCAAATAAAGAGGAAATATGAAAATATATATATTAAAAAAGCGGGGGGGGAGTGTTTCTTTAAAGTGGACATCAAATGCGTCTTTCTATAAATACATCAAAACACATTACCCATTATCCTTACACACATATCTCATTTAATTGGGTATACCTGTTGACATAGACACAGTCAACCAACAAAAATACCAATATTTTTTCCCTCTTCTTTTCCTTCCCTTTTCCTCTCCTCTTTTTTCCTTTCCCTCCTCCTTCTTTCCTTCTTTCCCTTCCTTCTTTTCTTCCCCTCCCTTTCTCTTTCCCCTTTCCTTTCCTTTTCCTTTCTTTATCCTTTCCCCCCTTTTGTTTCCCTCTTTCCTCCTTCTTACGTCCTCTTTTCTCTCCTTTTTCTCCCTTTTCTGGTGTTCTGCACTTCTTAAATGTCAGAATCTGAAATATTAAGATTATTAATTCATTATTTGAGGAGCCAGCACACTCGCTTAAAACTCACTTGGCCCCGGTGTTCCATCATAATGACTTTTTTATGTCTTTAAAAAAAATTCTTTGTTAGATTGTTTTTAGGGCATTTGAGATGGATAGACTTCATTCTCACTTGCAGGAAATTTGTCTTAGACAGCAGTGCTACTTGCCAATGGCACGATATACATAAAACCACTAGACGACAGAAAAAAAAGTGGCATGAGCAAGAGGTTGACGACAAACATGGTCAACAGTTATTACACAAGAAGAATAAAGTGCAGTGCTTGCTACAGTGAGCAGTGAAGATAAACAGAAACAAGTCAAATGGTTGAATAAAGATAAGATAATAAAAAAATATTAACAGTAGGATAATAACCGATAAGAGACTGGTGGCAGTAAAATAAGTTGAAAAAATATGTAAAAACAATTGCAGGAGAAGCAGAAGGTTTATATAGTGGTGTAGTTTGTTTTCTTTGTCTCCCAGAAGGTCGAATTTCACATTCTAGAGAAAGAATAAGAGAAGATTCATTCAGAATTTAATGTACCTGGTTAACCCTGTAACTTCCAGCTCTACTGTTTGGCAGAGGTCAATTATTCAGGAATATTAAATGTAAAAAAAATGGTTTGTTTCTGTCAATGTTGTTGGATACAGAAAAAACTGCAAACAAACCAAAATGACTGATATTTTTGTGTAGGATTTAAAAAGCAAAAAGTTCATAGTTCCAACCTTATTATTGTAAATACTTAACCATTTACTGAGTTATATAAGGGCAAATATATTTATTAATTCTGATATTCATCAAAAACATCATGTAATGATGACTGTTAACTAATAAAGCCCCTAAGTCCCACACCAAAAAGATATCTGTTTTTTGTTTTTTTTAGTTTTCTGTGTTCCCTGAAATGTTAACAGTGTCAAACAATGACTTGAGTTGTTCTGTTTTACTCTATTTGTTAAACATTATCACTGAATTTATTGATGACCAACAACAGTCTTCAACAACAATGTTGAAGACAGACTGGTCTTTTTGACCTTTCACTTGAATAGCAGATTTCATCAGTTTATAGATTTTTAATTTACTCTGGATGGAGACTGTGCTGAGCCAGGCTGCCAGTCCATGTATCAGGAGGCTTTCAAAGTTGCCATGATAGAAAATCAACATAATTTCACGCCTGTGAAGTTGAGTTATTCCAATTCTGATACCAGTATCTTAAATTTCTCTGATTCTGCAGAAAATGCTGGTATCAGTATCAGCGAGTACTGGAGTCCAGACACCATCCAATACCATTTAATTTATTAATTTAGTAATCCCTTACTGTTTAGCGATGACAAAAGTCGTCACTTGATCATAATCCAGATGAAAACAGCTGTCTCTCCGCTTGCTGTAAATGTGGTTTTGCTCTCTGACCTTCCTGTCCTCTTACTCCTCAGGTGTGTTCACAGACAGTCTGACCCCGACTCTTGATGCCTTTGGACTGGACGGTGTGTTCAAGGAGAAAGAGAAGCAGCATGAAGGACTCGCCACTTTCTACAGAAAGTAAGCTCTGTGGCATTTAGGGCCTGTTCACATGAGGCCTGATACGGTCAAATCTGATAAGTTTCCATTGTGTTTCAACCTCCTGTTCTTTGAATTGTGGTTCAACAGAATTGTTTTAAAAAACAAACTAATGAAACTGGCCTGGAAAAAAATGATGGTAGCCTTAAGTCAATTCTTTGTTGCTCAACTTTTTGAGATAACAGCAATCAGGTGACCTCTTTAACTCTCAATGAGACACCTGTATATACAATATTTATTTGTATCTGCTATATAAATAAAGATTGATTGACTAATTGATTGATTGATTGATTGAGAGACAAAAGAAAGTCCTAGTGTTGCAGACTCTTAGTGGTATTCCGTATAAAATGGGAATTATTTTTAACCTTTATGATGCTGCTTCTGTCTCGACCACTCCGGCCTGATTCATGAGGCAGACACTCTTGACAGTCATTAAAAAGCCCATTAATCTTGATTTCATTCATAAAATTGATGTTTATTTTGCACCACACTGTATTATATATTTCATGTAGGTCCCATGGGAGTCAGCTTAAGTCCAACTAAGGGGCTGCTCAGAGGTAGGGATGGGAATTGATAAGATTTTAATGATACCAGTGCTATTAACAATCCTGTTAATCGAATCTTTAACGATTCTCTTATTGATTCCTGCAGATTTTCTGTGTGGGTTAATGTCGGCCTGTAGATTTTCAGTGTCAAAAATGTCAAACATGTCACAGCATAGAAAACTGCTTCTGCAAGCTGCTGGTGTTTCCACTCACTTAAGGTTGTGCCGTAGGCGCCTTTTGTAAAAACAAAAATGAAGCCACAATTCTGACACTTCTGAACCCTGTCAGTGGAAGGAATTGATAAGGGAGTTGATTAGCTAAAAGACTCATGATATTGATTCTTTGATGGAGCTGTTAATGATTCTCAACTGGAACTGGTTTTCGATTTCCATCCCTACTCTGAGGAGTAAAGGGAAGGGGACCAATGAAATATATCGTCAGTTAATGTTATAAAGTCATGAATAAGAATATTATATATATTCAAATATTTAGAATAAGGAAATATTTGAGATCTATCCTTAACAAGAGCAACTAGTGGTAACATCTAAAATCTAGCAGGAATAAAGTAAAGTTGATTTTTTTTCATTTTCTGTGAGCTTTGCTGTCTGTCTCTCCTCTTCATACACAATACAGAATATGGTAACAACAGTGTTCACTTAATATGATGGTAAACTTTTTAAATCCAGGATTAAGGCTGAAACATTAAAGTTACATCATGTCGTCTTTTCAGGTCAAAATTTAAGCTGCTGAGCCGACATGACATCATTCTGAGTGAGGCGTTGACCTCTGACCCCATCCACTCTGAGCTGCTGGAGAGAGTTTCTGCAAACAGCGCCCTGAAGGAGAAGATACTGAAGAGATCCACCACCCTGCAGGTGATTTCCTCGTGTGTCTCTATTGTCACAAAGTCTTTTTAACTTTATTTTTCCATTTAATAAAAACAGGGGCAAAAACAAGAACAATAGTACAAGAGGGACAAACACTTGTAATGGCTTATTAGCGGCAAGAGATCAGTCTTAAACAGGTACAGACCCTTTCCAAAAAATCATGGAAATGTTAATTAATTTCCATCATTCCATTCAAAAAGTTAAACTTTCATAGATTATAGATTCAGGGCCCCCAATTGAAACAATTTTAAGTATTTATTTGTTCATTTTTTACATTAATTGGGCTTCCAGTTCATAAAAACCATGAAAGCAGGATTTCATAAAATTAGAATGTTGTGAAGAAATCACTGTTTAATTCTCAGTTTTTACAGAAAAAAGAAAGAAATTAGGATCACATAAAATCAATCAAAATGTGGTACTTTCAAAATGAAGTTTAAGCTTTTAAATTTAATTATGGAAATGATATTCTTATTTTTTGGAAAGGGTCTGTATATGTCTTCTTTACCTATCACATTGTCTGTTATCAGTCCTATATATGTATATATATGTATATATATATATATATATATATATATATATATATATAGATATATATATATATATATATATATATATACATACAGAGGATCATTAGGAATATTAAATCCAAAAATTTTGCTCATGATTCTCAAAACTCCATCCCAAAATGTCCTTATTTTTAAACATGATCTAAATATATGAGAGTGGTTGGCATTCGGTTGCCCACATTGTCTCCAACAGTTTAGTTGTTCACTGTTTATCTTTAATTTTTGGTGTAATAAAAAGACATGTTAAATTTTTCCAACCAAACTCCCTCCATCTTTTAGAGCCAGTTGATGTATGTTGGGTCTTAAACATGGTCTGCCAATCACTCTCAGACAACTCAACGTTAAATTCTTTTTCCCATTTCATTTTTTTACACACCGTGTTCATCACTAAGTCTTTTACCTCCACAGTGTTGCTGTGTCTCAGTTTGTGTCTGCAGAGAACAACACCAGATATTTTTCATGTTTTTGATTTTGATCAGATTGTTCAGGAACATTTTTCTAAGATTGACAAATAAAAAAATAACCTTTGACTCTTTCCACTGCAGGTTAGTGTGCTTGAGGACTTGAATAAACCAGAGAGAAAGGTGTGTGTGGCGAACACACACCTGTACTTCCATCCAAAAGGTAAAATTATTATTTTAACTCATTTGTTTGTCACCTCGTTCTGGATGTACTTGCTATGTGGGATCATGATGTCTGCTGCAAACTAAACTGAAGCAAAAACAAACTAAGTGTCATTATAACTGCACAGAGACAAACGTGTCTGTCAGACAAGCAGGATGCAGCTAATTACTGTTGTTCAAGTCTCCCTTTAAACCAGCGATTCTCAACTGGTGGGTCATGACCCAAACTTGTGTCGTGGACCTTTTTGCAGTTGGTCACGAGCCTTTGCCTGAGTAAAATAATGCTATGAAAAAAATCATGTGCTTTTATTTTGAAGGGGTGCCATCTATTCACGCTCCTTAACAACAGAAACCCTGTAATGTTATTTGACACTTTTTAATTTTATTTTATCTACATACATACTTATTTTACAGTAACTTATTGAACTACTCCCCTAACTGGTTTCTCATGGTTTTAGTCCTGTTTTTCCATCTTCTCATGTTTTTTTTATCGTTTCATTTTTTTATTTTTCTCTTTTATCCATCCTCTATGCACTCTCTTCTTTCCATCTTCCTGATGTGATCAACTGTCATATTTTTATCTATGTATCTATGGATCTATCGTCTATCTATTGTCTTATTGACGCCGTATAATTATATATAAACTGAAATGCCTTCTTTTCCAATGTTACTCATACAGTATGTACTTGTTGACATATTAACCTGTAATAATGTTATATATCCCTATTGTACTTCAGTCGTCTCCAGTTTACCATTTCCTTTCCTTTTGTTGTTTTATTTTATCCTCTGATTCTTTTCCTTTGACTCGTTTGGTCTCTGTTTTAGCTGATTGTTGATTTGTTGTTTCCAGAGTCCTGCCTTTTTCTGACTTGGCTTTGTTTGTTAAAGCACTTTGTTAATATCTGTTCTAACACCTGTTTTACTCAAAGGTGCTATGAGGAGTTTCTAAGTAATTACAAAAAAGTCTCACTTTTAGATACATGCCTGATGGATCGGACCAGTCTTAGAGCACCGGGCTGTAAGTAGTGATATATAGCTGGCTACAAAACTAGGATACTAAGTTTTCCAAAAATTGCTTGTTGTCACACATCAAAAACTACTGCTACGTAACTAGAAAGAGATACATTACCTCGTCACTCTGCATCCTGTAAGTTGTTGAAAAAATAAGTTGTAAAGCAATGCAGAGTTCTGAGGAAGGTCCGAGCTAATTTATTAGCATCACAACAAACACACACTTTGGGTTGGGTCACGTCTTTACGACAATCGCAGCGCGTGCTCATGGGTAGCAAAGTCTTTATGTCTCCTCATAGCACCTTTAAGTTATTGTTGTTCTGCTTGTTTTAAAAAAGGAAATTTCCAGTTCACATGAAGGCAAATGTTTAGATTAAAATGACAAATTAAAACTGCACAGTGTGAACCAAAGATTTAACAGCATCTGTGTTTTTATATATTTAGTACTTATATACTAAACATAAAGATTGATTTAAGATTGACGTCTGTAAGCACCTTGTTCAGAGTTATGAATTTATGCCTCCTGCAGGATCAAACGTCCGTCTGGTCCAGATCGGCGTGGCTCTGAAGCACCTGAGTCATGTGATGGGAGAGGTCGCACCCGGAGCTCCTCTGGTCTTATGTGGTGATTTTAATTCTGTGCCTCATTCAGGTAACTTTCCCTCCCACACTGAGGCAGCATCTTCACGAACAGTCACTCATCAATGTTGAGCAGCAGATGATCATCACCTCTGTCCGTGTGCAGGTGTGTACCAGCTGCTCAGCGAGGCCGTGGTCCCTGAGCAGCACCCAGACTGGAGCAGCGCGGGGCCCGAGGAGCTCTGCAGGATGGAGCTGCTCTCCGGCTTCCCTCCTCTGCTGAGCGCCTGCGGTCAGCCCGCCTACACTAACTACATCGGAGGGTTTCAAGGCTGCCTTGACTACATCTTCATTCAACCAGACAACATGCAGGTCAGAGCACCTTCTTTATTCTTTAAATGATCTTTTTATTAGAGTAATGTTGCATACAAAAACATATATGTATCTATAAATTTAACTATATTGAACTATTTCCTGCCATGTTTTTAATGTTAGATTTATCCATGGGGTCTCACACTCTTCAAGTTGTTTTGACAGATCACTGCACCTCGTTTATTCCTTCTTTTAGTTCATACTTTGATAGACAATACACATGTCTGGACAAATACAAACAGACATCATTATTTATTAACAATAACACTACTTAAATTAAATAATTAAATGATATGTGCCCCACACCTGCTTCCTAAACCTAAACAGGTCCACACATCAGGATTTTCCAAATCTGAAGAGACGTTTTATCTGTTCAATACCTCACACATGAAGATGATAAATCCGGCATTGAACAGTTTTGATTCTACTACTACTACTACTACTGATTCTATTTTATTTTGTATTGTGATTTTTTAAAGTAATTTTATAATGATTAATGTTGATTCTATTTTGTATTGTGATTTTAATGCATTTTTCTTGTGCTGTAAAGCACTTTGAATTGCCTTGTGTATGAATTGTGCTCTACAAATAAACTTGCCTTGCTTTGCCTTGCTGTGTGGTGCGCTCCGATATCAATTAGGGCTGAACAATTAATTGCAAATTAGATTAAATCGCAATATGGCTTGTTGCCATTTTCAAATCGCAGAAGGTTCAATATTTTTAGCCCAAAATGTGTTGAACATTTTGGCATTGTGAAGTAGTTTTTTGCAATTTCATGCCTATTTTTTTTTTTACCTCTATTCGTACACTTTTTTCGCCATTTTTTTAACTCCATTTTTACAACGTTATGCCTATTTTGCCCCCATTTATCTTTTTTTGGCCGCTGTCAGAACCATTTCAAATTTAATTCCCAATTTTGCTTCTATAATCAATTTTCCTGAGCCACTTTTGGATTTTTTTGCCAATTTTTTCCCCCTTTTTTTTTTGCAATTTCATAACTTTTTGC
This sequence comes from Scarus forsteni, assembly GCA_036419115.1. Lineage (NCBI taxonomy): Eukaryota > Metazoa > Chordata > Actinopteri > Labriformes > Labridae > Scarus > Scarus forsteni. Next base: position 3,619,936 of record JAZDUH010000103.1, on the reverse strand, counting down.
ACCTATTTATTAACCTTTTTCCGCTTTCATACCATTTTTACCCAGTTTTTACAATTTAATACCTATTTTGCTTCTGTTCTTTACTTCTCCACTTTTTCTCAAATCTTTTATCCTTAGATTAATTTAATGTCATATTGGTTTTACTTTAAAAAGATCTACTGCTTATGTTTGTTTAAGAAAACATAAGATGAGGAACATTAAAACAATTACAGAGTAAATCGCAATAAGATTATTTTCTCAAATCATTCAGCCCTAATATCAACACAGCTCGCTAAACAGGAGGGTGACGTCTGCAGTCTTTTACTTCTGTACATGCCATGGTCACAGCTTTGCACGTCCTCCATTAACACGTGTGTGTGTGTGTGTGTGTGTGTGTGTGTGTGTGTGTGTGTGTGTGTGTGTGTGTGTGTGTGTGTGTGTGTGTGTGCAGGTGGAGCAGGTGATCCCTCTGCCCAGCCATCAGGAGGTCACCACCTACGAGGCTCTGCCCAGCGTGGCTCATCCCTCGGACCACATCGCTCTGATCTGTGACGTGCGCTGGACCCCCGACCTCTGACCTCACACCATCTGGACATCAGACCTTTGGTTACAGACGGACCTTCGCCTTAAGATTTATGTTTGAATCCAAAGTGAGCGTGGACTCTTGTGCAGGTTTACAGAGGAGAGAAGACAGAAGCATCATCAGAGCTCAAATTAAATTATTACAGAGCTGTTGTCAAAGTGATTATTTGGACTTTTTCACACTGAGATGTGAATGGGTTGTAACTAAAAATGTATTAAAATGATTATTTGGTTTTTAACAAATAACTTTGTACTTACTGAAAGTCTGACTTGAACTTACCAACAAAACAGTTGAACTTTTCAAACTATTTTTCAAAGCACATAGTTTTAAAATAACCTCAACATTTTATGATTACATTTTAAGAGGCTGGTTTTAAAATAATCTAAACATTTTAAGATACAGTTTTAGAAAGTTGAAAGAATTAAGCACTGAAATCAAGACTTTTCGTAGGGTTATTATAATACCAGAATAATTGACTTTTTTAAGATTCCAGTAGATGTCAAGTAAAATTGAAACATGTTTCATTATTAACTGTGGAAAAAATGAGGTCATGCTTTAATATTGAATAATTTCCTCAATCTTTTGGTGTTTTAAAATATAAAAAAATAATCCAAACACAGTTTTTAAATAGCACAAATACAATGGAACTCTATTTTCTCCAAAATAGATGTAGCTTATTTTGCATCAGTACTTTTTGATATGATTATAGTTGATACAACAATCAGATGTAATTTAAAGAGCACCAATAACACTTACAGTAATCCATAATGCTTTGCAGAGTTAAAAACAAAGATGATGTGACATTAGAAACATTTAAGACTTAAAATTAGCAAAGGAAGGACAGTAAAATATTATTTTATGGTAAAAAAAAGCTAAACAAAATGCAAAATTGAATAAACCGAGATACATTTTTTAGACCACCCAGTGTAAGGATTATGCCATAGCTGCCCTAAGTAAACAAAATTCATAAAACAAAAAATATTTTTATTTTCTTTACTGGTTAATCCTCCAGAATGTTGAAACTTTTCAACCATGATGATATTTTTGATGCTAAAATATCATAATTGTTGTCCATGAATTTCCACATTAACTTTTTAACAAAAAATACATAAAAAAGTAAAATACATTATTGCTTCCTTAGTAAAAAGGCACATTATAGGTTTTGCTGTCTTTCCAGAACAAATAAATTAGTTTTAGTGGTTGAATGTTTTGCTAAATTCATTTCTGACTTCTCAGGGAGCCCAGTAAGTGTCTCAAATTTGGTAGAAAATTTTGATTTTAGGTTTAAATTCCTCATTCCTGTTCAAAATGTGTCCAGTAACAAGAACATTTTTAGTCCCAAACAAGTTTTTTACAGTAAAAACTTTGTTTGTTTGGAATACAATCAGTAATGTTTTTTTAATAAAGGTCAACCACATTAAGACAACAATTAAGCCTAACAGTTTATATTGAAAGATAAATGAAAGCCAAATTTTCAGATAAATACGCCATTATTATGTGTTTAAGAATCAAAACTCAAATCAAACTGAGCAACAAGCCTTTTGGGCCCATCAGTCAATCAATGAAGACAAACTTTTCATCTTATAGACACACACACGTATATAAATATAAGTATATTGGTATATACACTTACATAGATCCAGAGATGGATCAATGCAGACGAGACAAAGGGACTAGAACGTGTTTTTTTATTATATAGTTAAGTTTTTAAGCCAGTGGAAGTCTTTAAGAAATGTTTTTCTTGTTCCCACCTTTTGTGCTCAATACTGTAAAACAATTTAACACTAACGCCAATTATTAATAATTATACTCTAATCTGAAATTTAAAGGTTTAACAAAGCAAAACATTTGATTTCAATGTGAAGACATATATTTCTTTAGTTAGAATGTATTATTTATTCTATTAGGATTAAATTTTAAGATCTAATTCACAAAACACTGTTTAAAGGCCGAATGGGTCCAAGAAAATAAGAAAATACTCTTTGGAAAATGATGACAGATCAAAACAGAAATCTGTGTCAGGTGTTCATTTATATTTATTAATTCAGTGGGCGAGTTGAGCAGCGTCCTGCCGTCGCCACGCTGTTTTCCTGTGATTGGTCAGAAGTGCTGAAGGGGCGGTGCCGAAGTGTTTGGGAGATACCATTAAATCATTTGCTGGGGGCGCAGAATAAATATTTTAATACAAAGTGAGGTAAAGATGGATACGCTGTAATTATTTCGGCCTTATAACCATAAAGAAAACGTAACTACAGTGTAACACAATATTTAGCTCTCTTATAAAACTTTGTTTGTTCTTAGATTTACTCTGTGGACTAAAACTCCCCTGAATCTGATTCAGCAGTGAGGGACGGACCGGCAAGTTCATCCATGGTTGAAATGAAGACCGGGAAGACGTAGAGTCTGCCTTCAAAATAAAATGACTTTAAAATGACTTTCATTTGTCCATTTCCTGTAGTCTGTACGGAAGAGTATTGGGGCCATTTTAGATGGAAAAAAAACAATTTTCAGCAGATGAAGATTTAAGTGAAAATGAAGCGAATAAAGTTGAAATTTTTAGGTAAAAGTCGAAATGATGAGATAAATGTTGATGATAAAATTGAAATATAATTTAGTGATAAAAGCTAAAATGATTAAAGTCAAAATGTCCAGAAAAATGTTAATCTCGACTTTTCAGCTTTTTTTCTTGACATTTCAACTTTAATCTCGTCATTTAATTTGTAATCCCGAAATTTGACTTTAATCTAAATTTCCCCAAAATTGTTTTTCTCCATGGCCCCCAAACTCTGTAATTGGCACTGTTAACATTTTTTTTCTCTGAAGATGAGGTCTCAACATTTTGGCAACAATACAACAACAAATAAGTCAGTTTACAAGAAAATAATATTGTTATGCCCTGTCTTTTGCTTTAAAAGAAATCATACAAATGAAATATTTTATAAGTCCTAAACATGCTTTATAAAGTACGGAAGAGTGTCAGGGCCTTGTTAGATGGAGAAAATAATTTTGGTTAAGTTGACATTAAAGTAGAAGTTCCAGGATTAAAGTGAAATGAAAAGAAGAGGGTCGAAATGACAAGAATAAAGTTGAATAACGATTTTGTAATAAACGTCGAAATGTCGAGAATAAAGTCGAAATTTCAAACAAAAAGTCGAAGTCTTGAGATAGAAAGCGAAAATGTTGAGTATTAACAACAGAGTATTGACTTACTGACTACTATTTTATCGATCAAACATGACTCTAATACTCTTCTGTAACTGTAAGGGCCATGACAGATGGAAAAAATAATTTGGGGGAAGTCGACATTCAAGTCAACAAGAATAGTGTTGAACTGACAGGAATAAAGTCGAAATTCAATTTTGTGATAAAAGTGGAAATGCTGAGAAAAAAGTTGAAATGTCGAGAAAGAAGCGAGACTTCAAGAATAAAGTCGAAATAAATTTTATGATGTTATTCTCCAATCTGCTTTTTTCTCAACACTTTAACTTTAATGTCATCATTTTGACTTTTATCACGAATTTTTTTTTATTTTAATGTCAACATTTCGGCTGTAATCTCTTCAATTTGACTTTAATCTCAACCTGCCGAAATTTACATTTTCCATCTTAAACTGCCCTAATACTCTTCTTTAACAAAGAGGGGCCATATCGAGAGCAAAGAAAAAAACATATCTCTTGAAATTGGCGTAACCGATCAATGTGCTTTTATTCTGAAAGTCCAGACCGGATGTTCCGCCTCTCACCTGCGCTAACTTGTCACTGAGCCGCCGGACAGGAAGCCAAACAAGGAATTACGGTTTGAACGATCTTACGTGTCATTCCCAGCGTTTCTGTGATTCACTAACCCTCGGAGCCTCTAGCTGAGACTGTCTCCTGTAAGTTTATTTATTTTTATTCTCTCTATCGGTCTTTAAATATAAAATAACACCGACTGTGTTTTTAAATAAACATGACAAATTAGCTCGTCTGGCTAAAACGTGTTAGCTTCAATCACTGATAGTTCATTGTGTCAAAGCACAGTCTGTTCTGTGTTTATTCTTCACTTTATACCTGACAGGTGAGCCTCACACCTGTCTCAGTTCATTCATAAATACTCCAGATATTACGGTAAAGTTATTAGACAGTGCTGTGAAGCTAAAGGGCTACGTTAGCCTGTGTTGATGCACCTGTCTTACCTGCTTTCACCCCCCTGTGCTCCAGTTAAACACCTGTGTTCTTCTGTTTAGTAAAAATTAAACAGAAACTAGAATTATAGAAGAACGAAAGTATGAGAGATGAGCTGAACCTGTCAAAAATAATGAATAAAATGTGATTTAGGGATGAACGATTTTGGATTTTTGCTAATGTCTGATATGCTGATGTCTCCAAAAACATCATCACAGATATAAATATTGATTTTGTCAAAGGTACAAACCCTCTACTTAACTGTACAGACCTGTTTCTTTCATGGTGACAAACCATTATGTTAGAAACAAGAACAGAGCAAGAAAAACAACATTTAATTCTTTAAAGATATCCATTATTGATTTAGTGGTGTAGTGACAGGGTTTGAACCCCATGCTGGTTGAGGTCTTTCTGTGTGAAGTTGCATGTTCTCCCTGTGCATTAGTATGTTCCCTTCAGGCATTCCGGCTTCCTCCCACAGACCAAATATATGCTCATTATGTTTACTGGTGATCCAAATTGCCCTCAAAAGTATGATTGTGAGCATGAATGGTTGTGTGGCTCCCCAGTTATGAGTGAGCCTTTCTTAGTTGCTAAACTGTGAATTGGCTCTCATATTTCACTTAAAAGATCTGTTTAAAATATTCAACTCGTTCATGAATATCACATCTTTTGCGCAGACCACCGTGGAAGTAGGCCACTAGACGAAGCTTCAGTTTAAGAGTAGAAAAATATACAATGATAGTAGAAGATAACATAATGTGGTCAAAAAAAAAGAGCCACAACAAGCTCACAGGACTGTTTATCTGATGACTGTAGGCAGAGGCAGGCTTACGCTACCCACTGACTCTCAGTGTTTGAGCTAAGCTCATTAGCAGTGGTCGAGCTCTGCCGTCTCTTGTTACTGCACACACAGTGAAAAGAATGGTTCTTGTCTTATTGTCATGGACTCAGGAGTGAGGCAAGACACAAAATGAAAGAAGTAACCATATCTCTTTAATTAAATCAATATTTATTCCAAAATTAAACAGAATTTAGCTGTATACTTCAAGTGCAAGCAATCATTTTGCCATCAAATGTTTATTTTAGCTTGGACACAGAGAGGCTTGTCTGCATAAACACTGAGATTCACTTTATTTTCACAGTAAAAAACTACAATTAACTAAAAAAAATGAACAAGAGACCTGAGAACAATGCATGTTCAGATACTTAGATATGATTTTTTTGTTTTTGCTCGGTTGTGTCCTGCCCTCTTAGCAGCTTGTGTTAGATTTAGGGATGGAAATCGAAAACCAATTCCAGTTGAGGATTGTTAACAGCTCATGGTAACATGTGTTTGACATTGTTGACACTGAAAATCTAAAGGAATCGATAAAGGAATAGTTAAAGAATTGGATCAGTTAGCAGGATCGTTAATAGGGGTATGGATCCGATACGATATCAGCAGGAATCAAACAGACTTTTATAACTTATTTTGTAGTATGAACTTTAAGAAAAGATTTGATCAGGTGACATTACTCGAACAAAGAACAATAGTCAGCAATAGTAGGTATGAGAAAAAATCACCCATTTGTTATTAACCAATGAGTTCAATATATTTTAACCTTACACATAAGAATATACTTCAATTATGTAAAACAAATAAAAACTAAATCAGAAGACTCTAAAAAAAGTAACCTTAATAAGTCCAATAAAAACAAAAACATATTTTTAAGTTGCAAAATAACCACTGTGTTTAACTTAAACATAAGCGAATTCTACAACTAAATTTAATAAATGAAAATAAATTAGAATGGACTACTTGTATCAGAGTGCTTATATTGGATATTTTAGATGCAGGCCGATATAATCTGATATTTTTATTTTTGCTGATATTGGACTGATATCCGATTTCAATATCAGATCGGGACATCCCTCATTGTTAACAGCACTGTTGACGATAAAGTCTGATCAATTCCCATCTCTAGTTGGACTTAAACTTCCTGAAAACAGCATGTTGGGCATTTAACTAATTGAACTTTCATTTTTCTCCAGAAAGTGAAATTCAGGCTGTTTGTTACCTGGTCACATGTCCTGTTTCCTTCCTCCCTCACCGTTATCCTCTCCTCTCCTCTCAGGCTGGTCGCTGTCCCATCTCGATGATCAGTCGTTGTAGCGTAAACGCTCTTTAACAACAGTAGAAATGAAAGCTCTGATCCTGGTGGGGGGCTACGGGACGCGGCTGCGACCGCTCACCCTGAGCGTCCCCAAACCTCTGGTGGACTTCTGCAACAAACCCATACTGATGCACCAGGTGGAGGCTCTGGTCAAGGTACAGAGGAACGCTGTCATGTTTCTGTTGAACTCACGTCTTTAACTCTGTCTGTAATGCTGCTGTTTTGATTTTGTGATTTACAGGCTGGTGTGAACCACGTTATTCTGGCTGTGAGCTACATGTCAGAGCTGCTGGAGAGGGAGATGAGGGTCCAGGAGGAGAGAGTATGTATGATCAGCTCCTCAGAATGACTTCACTTAGAAACTTTTACCAACTTTTGTTTTGTTTTCATGTCAGAGCTTAACTCCTGAATCTATGATAAGCAGATAGACTCCATTCTTTCAACTGTGCATGCAGCTTCAGCCTCTAATATAAGCATTATATTTTTAGAATTCTTACAATCTTATTTTCATTTGAAAGTAGGGCTGGACAGTATACCAATTAAATCGATTAATCGTATTATTTTCTACACAATATTTAAAAATTAAAAATTAAGATTTTTTCATTCATTTACTTAAATTGTAAGTTCTTCCAAAGATTACAAATGCTGTATATAAATACTGAAATTTTACAGTTTTCATGATGGTGGCCCTGCCAGGCAATTTATAGGCTTGTTTTTTATTTTTTTATTAGGTTAAATATGGATCAGAGAGAAACACGTTAAGCTGTAAAAATCCTGCAGCTTTTCAGCCTCTGTTAGAACTACATAATCAACATTTTATTGCACACTTTCATTTTAAGAGGAAAATTCTGATTGATTTAAGAAGATATTTTGACAACATAAGGGCAGAACTTGATTCATGTCACTTTTGTGTCACTTGGGAGTTTTTTTTTTAGCCCTATTTGAAAGTATCGGCTCAAGAAATAAACCTGGTCATTTTTTCTGTAAAAAAGTAAATCATTCTTTTTATGCTCTAAAAAAAAGCAGATGAAGCCTGATTTTGCTGCCCCTGAGCTGCAGGTGTTCTCAAGAAACACCACCTACAGTAGTTTCCATGTATTTGTATCAGCTAAGACAGGTTTTGAAACATTTGGATGCCAGATATTGTGGAAAAATATAATAATGTGCATGCACATGTATATCCTAACCCTAAAAATGAAATTCCAATCCATGCTCTTTAGTCTTTTATGCTTATACTTTCTTTTTTAAACAGACAGGTAAGGTTTTTTGTTCATACCTTTACATGTTTCGACAAAGCTCTTCCACCTTGTCAGAAATGTCATCTGATGTTGAACAAAAAAACATTCTTGTCTGTTTAAAAAAGAAAGTGCAAGCACATTATCTACCTAGACATAATGAACTTCCTCAGACTCTTAAATCTTTGCTAAGAACTGCAGCACTGTGCTCCTAAAATAACAATCTGTCAATTTGTCAGACTACTTTTCTGAACTACCCTCCATGATCACCTGTCCAGATGTTACTTTGTGTGTTTTGGAGGTTAGACTTCCTTTTTGGTGACCTGTTAAATAACACAAAATGCATCAAATAAAAAGAGGCATAAAAACAGTAGGTGCAGTTTCCAGCCTGAAAAGGTACCAAGAATTTGCTCTGATGATCGTTCCACAGGTCTCCCAAATATTTCCAAATGTTAAGAATGAAAAGGATTTTGTGCTGAAGGAATATGAAGTCAGCTGAAGCTTTGGGTACTTTTGTGTTTCAGTCCTCCTGTTGAATCTTGCAAATATTCTTTTGTCTGATCCCATTTCTTCCTTTTTTGTCTCCTTAGCTCGGTATTCGTATTTCTCTGTCTCATGAGAAGGAGCCACTGGGGACCGGTGAGTTTCTCTACGTTTAAAGTGCATCTTTAACACATCCAGTAGTTTACTGAAGGGGAACTTTAGACAAAATAGTTTTAATTTGACATCGAGATGGAAACAGGAATGTTCTGGGAAAGTGATGCTCCACACTCAAATTAGCTTTCCAGGCCATGCAGCTGCAACATATTAACTTCAAACCTTTAGATTTTGCTTTGTTAGATACAAAAATAAGACTAATTTCCTTTCTTTTTAAAATTTATTTGTGCAGCGGGTCCCCTGGCGTTGGCACGGGAGCTTCTGAATGTTGACAACGAGCCGTTCTTTGTCCTCAACTCGGACGTCATCTGTGATTTTCCTTTCAAAGATCTGCTGCAGTTTCACCACAACCACGGCAGAGAGGGAACCATCGTGGTAAGAGACCGAGAGACACTAAAGAGAGTTTGTCCTGAGCTAATCTGTGCAGGAGCAGGAAAACGTAAAGGAAAGTGGACACTGACATAACAATGATAATGATAATAATGATAATACTACTACTACTACCACTAATAATAATAATAACTATAATAATAACCTTATTTGTGAAGCACTTTTTAAAACAGAAGTTTACAAAGTGCTTTTACAAACAGACAAGAACATACAGACATCAGTTACAAGAGCTCCAGCACAAGAAAATAAAAAACAAAAAGTTCAATTAAAAGAAGGCACTACTAAAAACTGGCTCGAGCTAGAAGCTCCAACTTTAGACAGCTGGTACAATGTCATTTATGAAATATATACAATGGAACAAATCTGCTTTTCATTGAGGCTTCAAAATAAAAAATTTCATGAATTGTGGGAATAATGGAAACTCTACATCCTCCCTAAAACGCCCCCTTTTTTGTTTAAGTTCATATTTATTTTACAGACACATACTTTAAAACATGTATTTTCATTTTATCAGAGCCACCACATGTTCGAATGTTAATTCTAACTCTGTGTGGTTGTTAATTCTTCTCTTTTTGATGTATTATTTTATTGGGAAAATTGAAAAATGAATAAATGAAAAACAAGAAAAGGCACTGTTTCAGAAAAACACAAGAGACATAAGAATGTCCCAGAAAAGCTTGAATTGTCCTGGAAAAGTATTTATCTTCCTTCTACCTTGTTCGTGAACAAAAACCAACATAGGAAATGAAGTAAAAATTAACTTGGTAACTAATGTACACTCAGCCATAAAATATGTGTAGATAAAATAATGCAAGTAAAGGAATAAAACAGAAACTCAAAACAAAAAGAAAAGAATTGAAAAAACTACATTTAGGCTACTTAAACAGTAAATCAGCAAAATATATTTATAAAAGTAGATAAAAACATAAGTATGAATCATCAATCTCTAGTTATGAGACACTACATAAAAGTCAGACCAAAAAAAATAGCTATCAGACAATGTTCATGCCCAACAGTTAGAAATAAATAAATTTTAAGTTTAGGAGGAAGGTGCATAACATATTTAAGGAGGAAAAAATGGATAAAAGGGAAAAAAACACTCTTGGTCTCAAAAATTAAACACTAGAACAGTCCTCAATTTATATTTTTTAATCATCAATCCACAATTTGTTACAAACAACAAAGGCAAAAAGTTTTTACAAAAACAAACTGAAAAGTGAGTTCTTTAACAAAACGGGTAAACAAACAAAGGCAGCAGCAGACACTTTAGAAAATGTATTAGATATTGAAATGGCATTTAATGAGGGGAAAAAATCTAGATGTTGAAGGTGAATTTTTAAATTCTGCTGTGAATAAAATCAATATTGTTCATGTGTGAAGGTTACACGTGTGGAGGAACCCTCCAAGTACGGCGTGGTCGTTTTTGAGGCGGACAGCGGCAGGATACATCGTTTTGTGGAGAAGCCGCAGGTGTTTGTGTCCAACAAAATCAACGCCGGCATGTACATCTTTAATCCCAGCATGCTCGGCAGGATCCAGGTAAATATTTTGTCTTTAAATTGACTTTAATTACAAAAAAAAATCTTTTTATTGTATTTTTTTTTTTTTGTCAGGGAGATCAAACATATCCACTTTACAAAAGAGAAAATGCATACAAGTACATCATAAATGTATAAATCAAAAACATTGTAATTGAGTCATCCTTCTATGTCTCAACAGTATTATTTTTTTCTCCCAGCTAATATTCTCCCTTACATTTTAGCTTTTTAACTAAAAAAAAACAAAACTGCTAAAACATGAACAAAGAATGTCACACTTATTCATCAGATCTAAATTCTATCGCTCTATAGTATCTACACTTTTCATAAGAAAAAATACATTCATCAGTTGTTAAATCAGATCTGGTCTCTGTGAGCCAACGTCTTTAACCCACTTTGACCAAAAACCCTTAAATTTTTCTGACTGCATTTTGATCGGAAAAGTTAGTGTCTCCATAATGTAAATTTCATGAATGATTTCAAACCAGTTCTCCTTTCTTGGAGCTTTGGGTTGCAACAACTTTCTAGTCAAAGCTTTCTTCCCTCCAATAATTAATATTCTCATTGAGTATTTATCATCTGTAGTTTGGATATTTACACTCTTGTCGTCAAATGAAATAGGTATTTGAAATATTGTTTCTTAACTATCTTCTAATTTAAGGGAATTTCCCAAAATAATTGAAAATGGTTTGCAACATCAAACCCACACAACCTCCAACAGTTTGTATCTACATCTTGATGTCTCTTCTGAGCTGGGCTGATAAAATATCTCATTAAACTTTTCTAACTGAACTCCCTCCAATTATGAGATGTAGATTTCAACAGTAATCTGATCACGTTTTCCCATCCGTCCTCAGATTTAACTATTCCTCCTTTCCCTTTAACATAAAGAGTGTTTGAGCCTGAAGAGTTCTGTCAAAACTTCATTACATCCACAAACTGCGAGTTAGACTCATGTTCATGTCTGTGTGTGCAGCTGAGACCAACATCCATTGAGAAGGAGATATTTCCTGTCATGGCCCAGGAGGGACATCTCTACGCCATGGAGCTGCAAGGTAACTGAGTGGTACATAAACAGAGCTGCAACAAACGGACTAAATCATTTTTGGTTCATTTATAAAAAGAGCACATTTCAATGATGCAGGAGAACAAGAAAGACACTTGCATGCACATCATGTGGCGAAGTCATTTTTAATCTTCATTACTTTACTTTAGTAATTACCAGAAGCAGTAAATATAATTTAAATGAACCCTTTAACTACCAGCTCAACTGTTTGCAGGAAACAGAGAAAACTACAAACAAACAAACAAGCAGACATTTTCTTGGTGTAGGACTTAAAGGTTTTAAAAGTTAATTATGTGATGACATAAAAATGCACAAATAATTAGAAAAGGCAGAAATGTTTCTAAATAAAACAACAATCAGAAATATTTGAAAACAGATGGGATTGAGTTTGGAAAACACACAAAAAAACATTTTATATATGTGTATATATATATATATATATATATATATATATATATATATATATATATATATATATATATATATATATATATATATATATACATACATATATATACATATATAAATCATATCAGTAAGTGGTTAAGTACTTAAAATAATAATGTTGATAAAAATATTAATAGGTTTTAGCTTTTGAAACCTTTAAATCCCAAACAAAGAAAATTTCAGTTATTTTTATTTGTTTGTAGTTTATTCTTTATCCTTAAACATTGACAGAAACAATGACATGTTTTTGAACATATTAAATATTCCTGAATTTATTGACCTCTGCCAAACAGTTGAGCTAGGAGTTAAAGGGTTAAAACAGGAGGATGGTTAACATGCTGACTACCTTGTTGCTAATGCTAACAGCAGTTCCTCACCAGGTCAGTGTTTCTAATAAATGTTGTTCATATTTCAATCTGTTGTTTTAGTTCACAAAGGACACGTCTTAATGGCAGGGATGTTTTCACATCTTGACAAACTTTTGCTCTGTCTCAGTTCCGTCTGCCAACTTTGTCCCTCTTTTGCTTTGCTCTTTGGTTTGTTTACATCATTGGTTAATGGCGCTAGTCTGACAGGACTAGTATAACAAAAAATGTGAACCAAAACCTGATGTTTCACATCACAGGGTTACAACATCAGGTTAAACATGGATAAATGTGATGTTATACTCTTCAACAAAACTCAATTAAGCTTGTTTACAAGCTATATCCATGTGTTTAAAGATGCTATGAGGAGTTTCTAAGTAATAACAAAAAAGTCTCACTTTTAGATATATGCCTGATGGAAATACACACTTTAAGATGAGCTTTATAGCATCAAAATAGGTTATCTATAAATGTTATTCCTTAGCTAAGTGGTCGGGTCGGATAGCCGGCTACAAAACTATGATACTCAAGTTTTCCAAAAAATTGCTTGTTGTCACACATCAAAAACTACCACTACATAACTAGAAAGAGATACATTACCTCATCGCTTTGCATCCTGTAAGTTGTTGAAAAAAGAAGTTGTCAAGCAATGCAGAGTTCCGAGGAAGGTCCGAGCTGCATTCATTAGCATCACAACAAACACACGCTTTGGCTTGGGTCACGTCTTTTGGTGCGTTCCAGTTGTAGTCAGAAGTAGGAATTTCCGAGTTCCGAGTAGGAAACTGAAACTGGAACGTCCCCCGAAGTCTGAATTTCCTACTGGGAACTCGGTGAAACCTCGCCACCCCCGAGTTGACAATGGAAGATGGATGCCCCCAGTGTGAACAGTTATTTAGCTCCTGTAAATAATTAATTTATTTGCACTTCTGACTGGGGTGTGTCGCTCTAGATCAGCTGTATACATAGTATTGTTAGACTTATATTTACAAAAATGCTGCCATAGTGATAATCACATTCTTCATGTGATATTTGTGAACAACAACGCATGGCGTGCTAACAACAGCTAACAATAGCCTGGTAGATCAGCAAGTTTTTTTCGACTTCAACTGGAACATCGATAAGTCAGAGATGATGTCACTCCCATTTCCGAGGTTACTGGAACACAGCATTACGACAGTCGCCGCGCGTGCTCATGGGTAGCAGAGTCTTTATGTCTTCAGAAATAGATTCTCCTCATAGCACCTTTAATATGAGCAACAAGTTTTTTAGCTTGATGCTAACACATAATGGAAAATCCCATATACATGCTAACATAATTTGACTTTGGTATTAAGGGTATTTTACCTAGAAAAATTATTGATTTGAGGGATTTCAATGGTCGAGTGGTTTAAATTAGTCCACATCTTATGGTTTGAGGCTCCAGTCTCACATGGGTGGCTTGGATTCGAGTCCAGATACAGCTTCTTCCTAGTGTTTTTGCTCATTGAGTACTCAAACAATTAGTCTGTAAAATCCAAAAAAGGAACCAAGACATGATTTGTTACCTCACAGGGTTACAACATCAGATTATGCATCACTAAACTGTGATATACTCTTCAACAAAGTCTATTGAGCTCATTTAAAAGCTGCATCAATGTGTTCACAGTTAGCTGTTTGTTTTGTTTACATCATGTGTTACTGGCTCTGATCTGACAGAACGAATCACAGAAGACAGGATAGAAATCAAACATCCTAGACTTTCTGTGAGGAGGTGGTGTGCTCTCCCTTTTGTGGTGTTTGCTTTTTCTTTTCACCAAAACTAGGGCCTGACCGATCAAATCGGCCAATTATAGCCCTTTTGAAAATATTTAACATCGTCCAGAGTTTTGCCGATGTAACGCTGATATATTCTTGTATAATTGATGTCCTGGAAGTTCAATGCTTTTTTTTGCATGTTATTGTACTTTAAATTTTCTTACTGGTGTAAAATTAAACAAATACTAAAGGACCAAAACTATTAAAATCTTCTGCTTGTAATTCATATATACATTGTTGTGATTTGGGACCAATTAAAAAAAAAAATCATATTATAAATATATATATTATAAATTAATCAGCCGATTAATCGGTAATCTGTATTTTTTTCTGCCAAATATCGGTATCGGCATCTGCCTCAAAAAATCCACATCGGTCGGGACCTAACTGTAATACACTACATGAGATAAACCAGCAGATTTTTAATGCTGATGGATCCCAAAACACTACAGCTGTTGGAATTGTGCTTAAATAATGTCTGACCCTGGCATAATCAGTGAACTAAAACTATTGAACCACCTTATGCTTCACGTGTTTCTCGTCTTTCTGCTTCCCTGTGATAACCTGCTGTTGGTGGTTGCCTCATGCAGAGATTAGGAAGAGTATGAAGACAGCAAATCAACATATTTCCCACAGTGGTGAACTCCTGTGATGGTGTCATCAAGCTCTGAGTGATTGTGCTGTTCTTCTGTTAAGAGATAAAGTGAGATGATGTAACAGATATTTGTATTTCTTGGAAGTAAATCTTTGTTCACACTGATCTTGCAGCTCAAAGTACCACCAAACGTAAGTGATGGTGTTTCTTGCTATGAGTAAATGTATGTTTTAGGCCTGTAGAGGAATGGTTTGTATGGAGGCACTGATATCAAGAAATCAAAACACTGATCAGGATACAACAGGAACCAGAAGGAGCTGAAATCAGTGCATCTCTACATCCTCATTTCTCTTGAAGCAGTCTGCTTTCTGAAGCTGTGAGATCCTCTAGCTGAACAGTTACTCCTCCCTCCCGTCCTGTAGTCTAGGAGTTTAGACCAGTTTGTGGCCCAGATTGTAGCTCTTGTTCACATACGTTCATGAAACATGACAGTTTTCATGAACAGAGCACCCCTGATCCACCTTCATTCTCACTCTGTCTGACATGCTCTGTTGGAGCTACTGTCACTTTAAAGCCCCCTTCCTCACACGGTACCTGTCTGTTCTGATTGACTAAGTCTGTGGAGGTCAGTTCAGCATCATGTTTTCAACAGCTCTGTATTCTTTCTACAGTCTATTCTCTAACACCGGGCCGTTCCTGATGCCGTTGACTTTGTTGTTTTGCTCATAGAAGTTCTCTGTCACAACCACGATGTCTCAGTGAATGTCTCCAAAGTGTGACAGACACTCACCGGCTACTTTAATAATTTATTAATAATTGATTATTATTATACCCATTCTAGCTAATTAGTTTGTCACATGGCAGCAACTCAGTGTATTTCAGCATGTAGGCATGGTCAAGACTAGGGCTGAATGACATGGACAAAATTTCATATCTCGATATTCTTGCCAGATATCTTGATATCGGTTCGATACGATATGGCTACGGGTTTGGTCAAAACCAAGCGGTGCATTCAAGGGCAATTATAAAATGAAATTTGTTGTGACTTCCAGAGCTGTACAGGCAGGGTGAGCGCAGGGTAAATCTATATCATTTATATTGTTGCTTTTTTATATTAATATCTTGAATGTTCACATCATTTAGATACAATAACGATATATTTTTCAGCCCTTGTCAAGACGAGCTGCTAGAGTTCATCAAAATGGAGAAGAAAGCTGAATTAATTGTCCTTGAATTCGGCATGGTTGTCAGATATGGAAAGCTGTTCGGGCATAAAACTGATATTGATGATATTAACCATAGTGACAGTCTTAAAAAGTGTTAATAATGAAAACTAAAAGCTTAACTAGTCGTACTAGTAACACAAAATTGTCTACTAGCAGGTGATTTTGCTTTATGAGTGAGGTCTACTTGCAAACTACTGTGCCATAAAGCTTTACTAGAAAAACATAGTTTTAGTTTCCTTGTACTTAAAGTAAGCTCAAAATATATCGCGAGTAGTACTAGTGAAGCAAAAAGCTTTGCAAGTACTATTATAACCAAATCCAGCACCCTGATTGGTTGTAATATTTTGAAAGCCAATGTCAATCTTTTATTTTAATCAATCAATGTAAAGCTTGTTTGCTTTTTCCTGCCCTTTTAGTAGCATATAAGGTTTACTAATAGTACTAGTGAACATTTTTCAATCTACTTGTAGTAAGGATGCATCGAATATTTGGTGACCGAATATATTCTGCCGAATATTGCAAAAAAAGATATATTCGGCCTTCGGTGGAGTGAGGTAATAGCAAGGCCGAAGAGTACCGTGTGACGCAATGACAAAATCAACTACGTCATTGCATGTGACTGTGGCTAAGCAGACTTGTGTCAAAAGGACAATAGTTCATTTGTTGGGTTTATCCACTTCAATGCACTTCAGTTTTTTTTTTTAAAGCATGTTTTGTTTTGTCTGAAGGCCTAATGTGAATCAAAAACTTTGTTGTGCTTTTTTTGAAAAGAAAAGGCTACTGGAATATTAAAAAAATGTCCTAATATTCAATAAACACTTACTTTCTTTTAAAAACATGTCTAAAAATGTACTCTAAGCTGTTTGTGCACTATTAGAAGAGATAGTGAACTACTTAGCCTCTGCATTGGATAACTGGTATTCGGTATTCGGCCAAGTGTTTATATTTTATTCGGCTTCAGCCACAAATTTTCATTTCGGTGCATCCCTAACTTGTAGTACTGGTGACACTTTCTGCCTCACCAGTAAAGTCTACTTACTGAGTGCATGTATTCAAGATTTGAGTACTAGTTGAGCTGAACTACAGTTGATATCACAGATATCAGTTTTATGCACAAACAGCTTTCCATAGTCGGAAACTACCGATCTACAGGGATTTTCATGCCGAGAATGGTCTGAAAAAAGGGGAATATCAAGTAAGGATCAGTTCGGTTAGGTCTGCACCTTAGATGTTCAGCTGACA